>BSBK01000409.1:0-525000 GCA_027943335.1 Chamaecyparis obtusa
TATATTTATATATATATATAACTATATATATATATATATATATATAATGTAGATATATATATATATATATATTACATATAATATCTATAATATCTATATATGTATTTATAGTATATATATATATCATATATGTATATATATACATATATGTATATATATACATATATATATATGTGTCTATATATATATATATATACACATATTATATTACATATATATATACATATATATATGTGTATAGATATATATATATATATATGTACATATATATATATATATACATTATATATATGTATATATATTTATATATGTACATATATATATGTACATACTATATGTAATATATATATATCTATGTACATATATATATGTACATAGAATGTATATATGTACATATAGATATGTATATATGTACATATAGATATGTAATATGTGTACATATATATATATATATGTGTACATATATATATATATATATATAATATATATATATATACATATATATGTATGTATGTACCATATATATATATATCTACATATATATATATATATATATATATATATATATATATATATAGTATATATATATATATATATATATATCTACACACACACACATATATATATATATATGTACAATTACTATATATATATATTTATGTGTGTGTGTGTACATACATACATACATACATACATACATATATATATATATATATATATGTGTGTGTGTGTGTGTGTGTGTGTGTGTGTGTACATATATATATGTATATATATGTACATATATATATGTATAGTATATGTATGTACATATATATATGTACATATATATATATGTACATATATATATGTACATATATACATATATATATGTACATATGTACATATATATGTACATATCTATATATATATATATATGTACATATATATATAGATATATATGTACATATATATATATATGTACATATATATATGTATATATGTTACATATATATATATGTACATATATATATATATATATATATATATATATATTATGTACATATATATATATATATATATATATATGTACATATATATATATATTTATATATATATGTACATATATATATATATATGTACATATATATATATATATGTACATATATATATATATATGTACATATATATATGTACATATATATATATGTACATATATATATATATATATGTACATATATATATTGTACATATATATATATGTACAGTATATATATATGTACATATATATATATATGTACATATATAGATATGTACATATGTACATATATATCTATATGTACATATATATCTATATGTACATATATATATATATGTACATATATATATATATGTACATTATATATGTACATACATATATATATATATGTACATACATATATATATATATATGTACATATATATATATATATGTACATATATATATATATGTACATATATATGTACATATATATGTACATATATATGTACATATATATATATATTATATGTACATATTATATAATATATGTACATATATATATATATATATGTACATATATATATATATATATGTACATATATATATATGTATATATATATATAATATATATATATATATATATATATATTATATATATGTACATATATATATATATATATATGTACATATGTACATATGTACATATGTAATGTAGCGTATCATTCATGTGTTTTCTTATCAATTTTAGTAATATAACTATCCTCTTTGTTCATGGAGGTGGAAACACTAAAATAGGAGTTTGACCATGGAAAACCTCTAAATCATAGGCCCAAAATTTTCATCTCCAATTTTTTATACATGTGAAGGTTTGAAGAAGATTGGGATAGAGTTGGTTGGAGGGCTTTAATCATTGGGTTGTTTGTAAAGATGCATCTTCCTCTCCACTTTTATACGATCTTACTCTAGTTAGTGTTATATTTTCTATTTTTATTTTCATCCCAATGAGTATTTGTAATGTATGTAGTTTCCCTTGTACCTTTTGGTACAACCTTTGTGTCATGTCTATACAAGATGCATGCACACCATGTTCTCATCTTGAACCTACATTTTCATCCTCAATCTACACATGTGTCCTAAATAGAGAGTACATGGATCTTACCAACTAGTCCTGGTGACTTGATTTTTCAGTTTTCATAGCTAGAATATTTTTATCAAATTTGTAATCTCTTAGTCAATTGACATTTTTAATTTGTAAGTGTAGTTAGTTGTTCCGTTATTCCTTTTCATACTAATCTTCCTAGCTCACCAAAGTTCTAGTAATTTGAGGTAGTGTTGGGTCATTTTTTCATTGAGATCCTAGCATCTCAAGGTTAGTGATCCCCTACTCTACAATTAAAAATATTATCCCTTTTCTATTAAAATATATGAGCTACAGGTTGGTATCATCCAACCTAAGGTTTTCCTTCTTTATTTATTTTAAATAAAAAGTTATCTTACATTTCATCTTATTTCTATTAAATATAATCTTGGAAAAACTAAATCACCATTACAAGGAAGTTTCCCTCTAAAAGAAGAGGAAGGTATTTTATCCAATTACAACCTATCCAAATATTGGAACAATTATTATTGTTTATTAGTCTAATCATATTAAATTTTAGTAGTGAAAACTATATTTACTAATAGTGGTCAAGTTATAGAAGTTGGGGGCTTCACCAATCCATGAACCTCTTGAAGTTATGACTAAGTGAATATGTCAAGTGTCGAATTCCATAAGTTCATAGTCAAGTTTTCAATGTGCTGTGACCTTGTGATTCCAAGTGAAAAAAAAAATGAAGATAGGAAATAATACTAGGTTTTCTTTGTTAGAATCTTGTGAGTTTTAAAAATTTACAAAATTTTTGATGAGTTTTATGATTTCTTTTTTCATTTAAAATGAGACAAGATTGAGAGAAAAAAGGAACTAATAAATCCGGATGAATTCAACAAGTTAGAAATTTCATAATTTTGTGAACTCATTGAAATTCTAATGAAGGATAAAAAGAGCTAACAAAAAGATGGTTTCATCTTGAGTTTTTTTATTTCATTAACTTGCCAACACAACTTAGGGAAATGATAAAACCCTAACAAAGGCATGTATGGTGTAAAAGCCCTAGCACTTGATTATTTCAACTACTTTCCTACAATTCCAAGATATGTTGCTATTATATTTATGGCAAGATCATGTGTAAATTCTTAGCAACATATGATGCTAAAAATTCACACACGATCTTGCCAGAAAGATAATGCTCAACATATCATGGATTGTGGGAAATCTACTATCTTCAACTCCAAGATATTTTACTAAGCAAGATCATATATAAATAAAAGGAAATGAATAGACATCTACTAATAAAAATAGAATAATAAGCTATAATGGTGAGTGGCTCTCAACCATAGTCAAGTCTAAAATAAATATGTAACAAAAAATCTATCATTTCTAAAAATAAAAGATAAAAATTCTAAGATTCAAACCTAGAAATATTTGAATGTTAAATGAAAATTGTTAACCTTCACAAATATTCAAAATAACAAAATCAATTCAAAAATAAATAAATTATATTAGCATAAAGACCTAAGTCCAATAGTGGATAAATAAATATCATAATAAATGTGAAAATAGGGCGAATTGGGGTGAATTGGGCGAATGTGGATAAATAAATATAATAATAAATAATTTAATCAATGAATAAATTGGTGTGAATTTTGTGTATTTGGTAGTGGTTCTGGTTAAAGTTTTATGCAACCTTCCAGCTGAGTTGTCTGCACGGGCTACTGAGGTGGAAAATTTATGGTTTGGGATTTCTTTACCTTAGTCTCTATTTTTTTCCATTATGCCCAGGTTTCTTCCCCCTCTCTACATGTGAAGTCATTCCCCTTCACTCCTATGGAGCCAGAGCCGGATGGCATAATTAATACACCTAATGCGCAGGCTAATTCCTCTACTCCTACCACCCTTCCCAAAAAATCTTTTTCAGAGGCGGTCACAAATGTTTCTCTTGTGATCTTTGTTAATGCCAAATTCGACCTTGTCGACGGAAATGGATGGGCCAACCCAGAGGTAAGGATTTTGGCCCTAAATAGATATCTATTTCCATTTCTCCAAATGACGCTATGGTTAATGAAATCAATAATGAAAATCATAGGCTTAAGAACTCGACTATTTTCTTTGCTACTGTATAAATTGATAAGTGCCCTGCCAGGAAATTCATCGACGATTGGTTTTATAATTTTTATAATTTTAAACTGTGGTTTCACATTTCTTTTTTCTAGCAAATCTAGAAAGGATTTTTGTTATTTTCTTTACTAACCCTGAAACCCAAGTTGCAGTTCTTAAAAGACAATATTGGGTGGTCGATAATACTTCCTTTTGTGCCCTAGGATGGACTCGAGAGGCTATCCATGAAGAGATCTTGGCTCTCTCCTCCCCTAGGTGGATTTTTCTCAAAAATGTCCCACCATTTCTATGGCATTTTCTCCCCCAAATTATTGAACCAATTGGAAAAATGGCTAGAATGGATGACTCTACCAGACTTGTGCCTCATATGGATGCTAGAATACTTGTCTTGATCAAGCCTAGTATAGATATTCCTAGCACCCTTAACATTAATATCATGGGGAGAATTATTTTCATACCCAGTTGAAATTCTCGGTGGTCTCAATGCTTGCTTCCTTTGTAAAAAAGGTCACATCAGGAAAGAGTGGTTGATTATCAAACATAAGAAAAGCCTATCCCTGGTGTCTCCCAAACTGATGCTAACCTAAAAACATCCAAGAACTTGCCCAAGGAGCCTCTCATACCCACTCCTTGGCCCAACAATGAAAAATCTCCCCCTTCCCCCTCCTATCCACTGAAAAACATCACTAGCCCTAAATAAATGGATGTTGATCATCAAGACAGTTTTGAGATTGTTGCCCATAAATCAAATAAGAGACGACGTAAAAATGCCCAGCAACTTGCATTGGACAAAATTAGGGTCGTCAACCATGTCTCTTCCCCTGCTATTTCTTCCCTTCCTCTATCTAAATTTGAATTGATTACTCCTTCAACCCCCTTACCTGATAAATCTATGGATGACTCTACACATGAATTGGGTATGTATGGTTCTTCAATACCTTGCTCGAGCCAGAACATCCCTAATAATTCTCCCCACTTTACACAGATTCCTCTGAAGATTCCATCATTAGACCTCCTCCTAAATTATTTAAAGAAGTCAATGAAAATTATGTGATTGAGATCATTATTGCAGACCCCAATGGTAGTAAGGTGTTTTCCTCCTCTTCCCCTTGGTCATAATTTCCTTTGATAGCTCCTAGACTGAGGAAACCCCCATCAATTCTTGTCACTCGATGGAAGTGACTCATACGAGTGATTCCCAATTGGATTTTGATTCAGGTGCAGATGAAGGTGATCTCAATAATGGGGCTTTCAAACCAAAAAGAAGGGGCAAACCCTTGGGCTCAAAGAAAAAAGCCCCCATGAATAAAAATAAAGCTGGGAGCACTATTGGTCCCATGGATTTATCCAAAAGCTTTAAGGTTGTTGATTCTTATCAACCCCCCTTTGTTTCCTCATGAATTGCATATCATGGAATATTAGGGGTCTGGAATCCCCAGATAGAAAGTAGATTGTTAAGTGTTTTTTAGATTCTCATAAAGATATTGACTTTTTTATGATGCAAGAATTAAAAACTACTGGATTCACCCTTGAGGTGAACCTTGACCTCATATGGAAATATTCTTATAAAATCTTTATGAATCATCCTAGAGGCCGGGGTGGGGTTGGTCTACTTGTTAACCCCAAGTGGAGAAAGTTTATCACCAATAAAGGTATCTCCCCTAATAGGGTTGTTTGGGATACTATTAACTTTAGTGGGAGGATCATCAGAATTTGTTCTATTTATGCCCCCAATGATTATAAAGATAGGTCTGATCTTTGGTCTTGTCTTTCTAACCTTCCTGACATATCTTGGCTCTTTGGGGGAGACTTTTATATGATTGAATCTCAGGAAGATAAATCTGGTAGCCTTCCTACCAAATGGAGAGGTCTTGAGAAACTTTAGTGGGATAAAATGAAACTTAACAAAAATATTTTTGATCCCTTGCTGGAAAGAGAACTATGTCCCCAGGAATCTTGTTTACTTGGTGTAACTTTCAGCAAGGATCCAGTAGAATATACTCCAGACTTCACCGATTCTATGCAAAAATAAATAAAAAATTCCTTTCTTCCTGATATCCATGGCAATGTTGTTACTGTGTGGCCCATGACCCTTTCTAATCATCACCCCATTATTACTAGGTTCAGAATTAACAACTCTCTTCCCCCTGGCAAGGCTAACTACAAAAAATTCATGCTCAACACTAATGTCCTTAAGGACCCTAATGTCATGGCTGTTGTTAATCTTGTAAGACTCCTAAATATGAAAGACAAGAATCTTCCTTCCCACATTAATAGATGGAACCATAATGTGGTCTCCTAGCAGAAAATTTTATAAACTATTGGGAAAATGAAAGCTAAAGACTACAAGTCATAGATAAAACTCTTTCACAAAAGCTACACATTATTGAAGCTGATATTCAACTCAATCCCTCAGATAGCCATCTTGTTGTTCAGGTGGCTCATGCTAAGGATTATCTTAGGAGCCACCAACATGGTAAAGTCAGGGGAGCCATGATTAGGTCTCGGGCTCATTGGCTTCAATTTGGTGATAAGGGATCTAAATTCTTCTTCAATCTTCTTAAACAAAAATAGACTAGGATAATATTGAAAGAGTGATTTTGGATAACTCTGAAATTATGGATCTCAAGAATATCAAAGAAGCCTTCTCCTTATTCTATAAAAATCTCTTTTCCTCAAAAGACTGTGAGGAGGCCAAAGTCATGAGAGACAAATGCAAAGATATTATCCCCAGTAGGATCTCAAAGGAGGATTCCTCTCTCCTCATCCAGGAAATCTTTTTTGGGGAAATTGAGAGGGAGATCATTTCCTTTAAGGATGATAAAGCATCGGGCCCTGATGGCCTTCCTATGGAGTTCTGTAAAGCTAACCTTAATTGGGTTTGTCAAGATCTTTTGGAAATATACTCTGAGGCTATTGCCACTAGATCCCTTGGTGACTCCATCAATAATTGGATAGTCAAAATGATTCCCAAGTAAGGGGATAAAGCTTTGATTAAGAACTAGAGGCCAATTATGCTTCTCAATATCTCTTATTAAATCGTTGCTAAAATCTTGGCCATACGATTGAAGAAAATCTTGCCCAAATTTATTTTTTCTACTCAAACTTGTTTTATAAAAGGAAGATAGATTCTTGAGAATCTTATCACTAGTTGGGAAGCTATGGAATGGGCTAAAACCTCTGACCAAGATACTGCTATGTTTTTACTTGATTTTGAAAAAGCTCGTGACAAAGTTGAATGGGATTTCATTTTAATGATGCTGGATGCTTTTGGTTTTCCTATTGATTTTTGCAAGACTATTAAAGTGCTTCTTAAAGATACCTCTTCTCAGATTGATGTCAATGGATCTCTTTCTACCCCTTTTCCCCTCGAAAGATCCATTAGACAAGGCTGCCCTTTAGCCCCTTCTCTCTTTGTGATTGCCTCAGATGCCCTCTCTTATCTTCTAAAAGACAATACTCTCTCCCCCAAAGTTAATGGGATTAACCTCCCTGATGACTCTAACTTAATCAATGTCTAGTTTGTCGATGATACTATTCTCTTTATTGAACTCCCTACTCAAAACTTTGAAGCTCTGCATAAAAAGATCCAGTTTTTTGGTTTGATATCTGGTGCTCGTATCTCCCAATCCAAATACATCTTTTGGGAGTGGAAGGAACACCCCCCATATTGGCTTAACTAGTATGGTTTCCAGTGGTGTGGTCCCCGCAAAATTGTCTGCTACCTTGGTATTCCTTTTTTTGTTGATCACTCTCTCGAGGATATGTGGCTTTGGGTTAAGGAGAAAATTGATAAAAAGATGAAAAAATGGCATCATAGATTTCTTTCTCTGGTTGGAAGAGTGCAATTCTGTCAAAAACTCCTCTCTTCATATAATATTTACTACTCCTCTACCTGGCTGTTTAATAGTTATTGAATCTTAGAGATCTGGAAGGCTATTAGGAAATTTCTCTAGTCTGATGGTAAAGGTAATAGAAAAATGCATGCTATTACATGGAATTGGTGTCATATTGATAAAAAGCTTGGTGGCCTTGATTTGAAAGACCTCAGAACTCAAGGCATTGCCCTTGCTGCAAAATGGATCTTCCATGCTCTAGATGGGTAGGAACCTTGGAAAGTTTTAATCATACATAATATTGAATGTGTTGTCCCTAAGGCCGCCAAATCTTGGAAATCCCTTCCTCTCAATTATTTGATTGCTGGTGCTTTTCATGTCTCTATCCAAGGTTCTTGTGTTTTTAAAACTATTTGGAAATCCTGGGAGTATGCTAGAAAACATCTCACTAACACTAGCATCTGCAATAATGATCTTGTTCATGGTGAAAGTTCTATCTAGTGGAATATTTCCCATCTGAATAAACCCCTTTCCCTCACTCAAGGCTGCTCGGCCAAATCTTGGGCTAATTCTGGTATTTCCCAATTCATCGATATCATGGAATGGGATATTATTATCAGCTGGGAAGATCTTAGCTCCATCTACAACTTCCCCATTTGTAAAATAACACTTATAGTATGATGATCAATCCTTATTGTGTCCTTCCTAATAAGTACAATGTTGATTCTCATATATTTCTTGAATTTAAATGGGCTTATGACACTGTACTCTTAAAAATCAAGACACGTAATATCTATAATATCATTTCTTGTGATGTTTCCATCATCAATCATGTTAATAATATTTGGTACTCAACTTTAATAGACTGTGGAAAAGTCCTATGGAATCAAAAATTAAATGCTTTAAATGGATACTTTTGCTTGAAAGACTTCCAATAAGAAAGGATTTTACTAATGTGGAATTAAGTAATATATGTAGAGTTATTGACACTTGAAGGCACATTCTATTTGATTGCTCCATTGAAAAAGAAATCTGGCATATGCTTGGTATTTTTTTCTGCATCAAGTCAATATCTTGGAGATTATCATAAGACATATACAAGGATTAAAGAAGGACTCCAACTTGTTTTGGTTTATTTTATCCTCTAATATTCTTTGGTATATTTGGAAAATTAGGAATGAAGATAAATATCAGGACAAGTCCAGATTCCTTCCTGATTCTTTTCGTAGACTCACATACTTTAAAATTACCTTGCAGGTCTCTATTAACATGATAGTTGAGTGTGACATGCTCATTCAATTTCTTAAATATGGCCATGTCACTATGTTTATCTATGAGTTAAAAGATGGATACGAATGGTGAAAGAACATGAGCAATCTTGCCAGTTTTGAGAAAGTGCTTAATCAGCTCACCAAGGAAGTCAGAGAGAATGGAGATCCCCCGTAGCAAGCTTGATCTCGAGGCTTGGCCTCTGAACTTCTCTTGAACTCTGGTTAACTGTGTAATTCATTTTTTTTATTTATTTATTTTTAATATAAAAAAATTTAATAAATACATGTGTACTAAGATCTCTAGTCTCAATAGTAATATTATCAGGTAACATATGATATATATAATTTATCAAACTGTAAGGACTCTAGATCTATTACATGATGATATTTGAATTAAAAAATTGATCATTGAAATAAAAGGTTGGTTTCACTCTATTAAATTTATCCAAGTTAAAGGTACACCTCAAAAGTGATCTTGGTTCTTTCTTTCCAAAGTAAGGACCCTAAAAGATCTATTACATTATTACATTTGAGTTAAAAAATAGTGATCGTTAAAATACAAGGGTGATTTTACTCCATGAAATGTATCCAAGTTACAAGTACACCTCAAAAGTGATCTTGGTCCTTTCTTCCCAAGGAAGGATCCTAGATTCTAATTACATAATGAAATTTGAATTAAAAACATTGATTATTGAATTACAAGGTTGGTTTTACTCCATGAAATTTATCCAAGTTAAAGATACACCTCAAAAGTGATCTTGGTCTTTTTTTTTAAGTAAAGACCCTAGAATCTATTACATCATGACATTTGAATTTAAAAAAATGATTGTGGAATAAATAAGTTGGTTTTACCCCATGAAATTGTCCAAGTTAAACAAGATAACTTGACATGTCTTAAAAGTGATCTTTCTCCTTTTTTTTCCAAAGGAAGGACCCTAGAATATATTACATGATGATAGTTGAATAAAAAAAATGATCGTGGAAATATTAAGTTGGTTTTACTCCATGAAATTTATCCACATTAAAGGTGCACCTTAAAAGTTATCTTGGACCATTTTTCCTAAAGTAAGAACCCTAAAATCTATATAATGTCATATAAATTAGTAAAAAATAATGGATGAAATACTAGATTTATTTTAATTCATAAGAAGAAAGAAAGAAAGAAATTATTTTAACATCCATGAGGCTAAAGATAGCTTATGGGACAAACTACCTCACAAACTAATTTTATGCATTTCAACCCTTTACTTCAATGCAACATGATGATGAGTTCCCACAACTACTCAATTGTCTCCTCGTTGAATAAATCAATACAAGAGTTAGTTGTCAACATATTTACAAAATAGTATTTTTTGTCCTTCAAGACCTCACCCTCTAAAATGAAATGTTTATTTTGTTTCCATTTTCTAGAAGTGCAAAAAATACACTCTTTCTTCCCACACTTATTTGGGTCTTTTCCAATGTCTAGTTTCACAATGAAGTTGATGAGAGCTAGTTTTGAATTGAGCAATAAGAATTTTGGCTCTTAAAGAGATATTTGACCCTATATACACTTTATGATGATGATTATGAGTGGATTGAACTCTTCAATATATTACTTTTTATTTCTCCTCAATGCTAGGCCCCTAGAAAGATTGTGGAACTTATCCATAACAAAAGCCTTTATCTCTTTACTATTTGTGGGGTGTGTAATAAACTAAATATCCCACTTATTAAAATAAGGGTGTTGACCCTTACATAACCATGGCCCAAAGGTGTCAAAATAGATCAAGAGCACACTAAAAATAAAGGTGTTGGCAATTACAAAATATAAACAACACACTAACAAGAAGGCTAGTAGCCCCACCTTAAGAGTAGGTAGACAGCCCACCCATAGCATGGAAAGAAGGAGGTGTGGTTAACCAAAAATGTTTCCTATGTTGTCAAACAATAGTTCAAGCAATGTTATCATTATAATTCCCATGACAAGGAGGAGAAAATTGTGACACTATATTTGAAAAATTATTTGCACAAAAAGTGAAGTATTGAGAAAGGTGTACATTGTCAGTCAAAGATTAGAGAGGAGCGGGAAAAGAATGTTGAGAAGGTTCGAAATAGCTAGAAGGGGGATCACCAATAGGAGCAGGAGTAGTATCCATAGGGACTGATGAGGCTTAGTTTGTAGTAGGAGCTTTCCCAAAATTTACAGTAGGAGCTTTGCCTAGATTTACAGCGGGAGCTTCATCCTCTTTGTTGGCATGTGATTCTGAACATCAAAGGAAGAATTAGAAGCCAATACAATCATATGTTCATCATTAGCATCCTTCCACCAAGTAGCAGCACCCTTACACCGCATGAGGTAGAAATCAGCTACCAAATGACTAGTAAAGCAGCACCAATCACATTGAAATGGGATGCCCTTGTAATCCACCACTTGAGTCCATGTCATCATTAAACCATTTGGTGTTTTACGATAAGAGTCTTCTTTCTTTTGCACAATATATCATTAAAGATGAACTTAGAAAATTCACCCTCTTCATTGAAGGAACAAATATCAAATGGTGAGAAAAAATGATCATAGCCTAACTCACGACTACTTCTCATTATTTGAGGTGTGAAACAGGTAGATGGTTGATGCCTAAGGAAGAATGGGAAGAAAGGATATGTCTTTTTGCAACAGAGGCATGGTAGAGATAGAGAAAAAATTTATCATGGAGTGCATAGCATACAATGACATCCATTCCAACTATGTGGATATCTTAGAAGTACACAATTGATGTACCCTACTTGAAGAAGCACAACTAGATAGAACATCAAACATTGTGATCAAAATACATTGTCGAAGAAGATATCTAAAGAAAAGATTACAAAGTGCTTAAGACCTTGACACCCTATCCTTAAGGTGTGTACTACTTAGGGATCTATTGATGCATGTTTTATGACTCACCAAACAGTGGAACAAAATACCAAAATATCATATCCTCTCTTAAACAAAGTATCGCGTATGCTAAGATTGCAAAAAGATCATATGATAACTCCAAGGTTCCTCGACTCATGGATATGCTCGGTGTTGATGTGATTTGCTTATAATCACAAGGGGCCTTCTATTTTCAATCCTTTATTTCATGATGGATATGGGTACTATAAAAAAAAATTCAATTAAGTACTATTTTTGGGGTTTTCACCGGATATGCAGAAATGAAAAGGGTTTAGGGTTCAGGGTTCAAAGATTCTAATCTAATCCTAAGGGTAATGATAGCCAAGGAAAGTACATTGATGGATGAGTTCCTCAATTACCAAGTCACACTTTTCCAATTCAAGCTACAACTACATGTGGACTGGTGCAATCTTCAAAGGTTTGTGCGGATGCTCAAATTTAGGCACATGGACAAGGGTTCAGGCTAACTTTGCACAAAGCTTTAGAATCACAAAAACATCAAAAGTATGAACCAAAGAAACTCATCAAAACATCATCATATTCTCCAAAACATTCATTACACTTTATCTACTAAACTTAATCTAATTAAGAGAATTATGAAACCAAGCAAGCATTAAGACACATCAAATGATCACCACACTTCAATGAAAATTTTATTCTCTCAATACCTCATAAGCAACAATCTCAAAATTTTCTCCCTTACATATGAGAAGAAGAGGCCTTTATATAGGTCCTTAAAAAAAAACAAAAGGCCCAGATCAAAATAGTAACCGATGGCCTAGATTTTGCCACCTCAACCCTAATTAGGGTTAGAGAACAGAAAAGGGAATCTGAATTAATGCAAGGAAAAAAAACACTACCATAGTGGGTAATAAATGCCCACTATGCATGCATGCTCAAGAAGAGAGTGAGGTTTCATAAATGACCATTACATGTATGTCCATTATGCATTAAATGTATCTACCTTTGACCTTTGTGTTTGAATTCCTAGAATCTACCCAATATGGCCTCCAACTCATCAATGCTGACACTCGGTGTAGATTCCTAACTGAATTCTAGTACCAGCACTGCTCACTCTAATCTCTTTAGGTTGTCCTCCCATTCTGGCAATAGATCCTAAGCCGTGTGCATGTTTCTTGAGGAGGTACAGAGGTTCTCAAAATCATCCTTTATGAAAGAGTTAAGCCTAAAGAACTCCTCCAAATTTCCCCTTCATGTTGTCCATCATTAGTTCCTCCTTGGCCAACCTTTGCAACCATAGTGATGCAATGGTATTGGAGAGCTCTTGCTGGATATTCTCAACTATCCCCTTCAATCAAGTTGACTCCTTATTGAAATGTTCAAACATGTCCTTTGCTAGGAGAACTACACAATACCACCAAAATAAATCATATGCTCCTTCTCCAATGACCTTGCCATCAACCAATATTTTCCTAGGGGTTTCCATCAGCTCCTGCAAGTCAGAGATTGTGTCATCCTAATAGATATGCTCATATTCCTAAATCTCCTCTATGCAATGAATTTGGGAAAGGATGGCCAATGCCTTATCATGAATTCATAGTAGATCCTCGGCGTGGATGTAGGCCTCATCCTCAATCCCCTTAATCCAAGTCCTTGCACCCTGCACAATCCTTCTAATCTCGTCGATGACCTCAACTAACTTGGTTGGAATAGTTGTTGGTGGAACAAAAGATGGGTCCTCTTCTCAAACTAGGTGAGCTAACCTATCAATGTATGCACATAAAGCCCTATTATCTTCCTTCTCCTCTGATATTTTTCTTCCAGCTTCCTCATCTTATCCTTGATAACTTGTGTTGAATCATCAAATTCCTCCATGACCTGTGCTCAAGAGGCCTGACCAAGATCAACCTTTGTTATGTGATACTCTTCAGGAGCAATTTGATCTTTGGTCTTGTCCACTGTTGGAGTCTCTATCTACAAATTTTTGGATCTGGATTCTCCTATGATGACCTTGGTGAGTTTCTTGGCTTTTCCCTTTTCTCCTGACTGGTCAATTCGATCTAGAATCTCTTGTAACTCAACTGCAGGTTCTACCTCCTTTACCTAGCTTCTCTGAATCCTCTTCTTGAGCAACTCTGGAACATTCATACTCAGATCCCTCTATATTGCTAACTATTATTTTCCTTGCACTACTTTGGTATCAATCTCCTCAGCTCCAGGACTTTCTACCATTGCTTCAAGAGCAAGTGCCTATGTTGTGGGAATCTCCTCTTCTTCCACTGGGGCCTCTCCTTCTACCTCAAGAATTTCTTCCTCAATTATCTTCCTAAAGAAGACACTGAGACTCTCCTCTATTGTCACATCGTGTTCCCTACTTCTTCCTAGCATGAACCTCTCATTGGCATTAATGCTCAATCTACCTTGTATCGGCCTAGTTATGTGTTCCTCTCCTTGCTGCATTCTTATTTCACTCGCTTATCCTTCCTACGGGGTGAATGCTGCAATTTCTTTCACACTAGGAGTCTGACTAGAAGAAGATGGTACACTCTCAAACCTTAATCTCTTTTGTTGTAGTTCTTCAACATGAAGATCCAATCTCCTCTTTATATGCATTTCCTGAGCTAAGCCCTTCTCCTTTCTATGTTCTGCACTACCTTATGGGATGTCTCCTTCTTCTACTCTTCCTCCAGATAGCTTCCTTGGTCTCTCATCTCACAGTTGTGGATGACCTATCAACTTGTAGGTCCAATCTTCCTTTGACATAGTCATCATGTCAAGCTATCATTCTACCCACCACCTTGTGAAGTCTACTACTGGCTTTGTTAATACATCAAGATCCACAATCTCCTTTCTTTTCCAATTGTAAGGATGAATGACCTTTTCCTTATCTGAGTTAAAACCTCTCTAGAGTACATTTGGGTCCTCTTCCATCTAATCAAGAACATGGACAATCTTACATGCCCTAATCAAGTCCAAGGATAATTGTGAGCACATTCTCTTCCTAACCTCATTTTCATAAACCGCATTTGCCCAAAATTCCTCAAGGTGAGCCTTGTGTTGATGCCTCAACCCTTCCACTACTCTAATCTTATTATATGGGTCAAAGTTTGGCCTTCCTAGATAGAGTGGTAGATAGAAGAATTTCATCTCATCAAATGACCTCTCAGCTGCTGGTAGAAAAGGACACATTTCAACTGCATCATTTCCAATAGAAAGTGGGAATGCCAGTCCCAGATTCTTCTTCTTCTTTAGGAATTTTTCGTAGGGTGTCAACTGCCGAGTGACTTCCAACAAGACCATTTTATCGGTAGGGTACCGTGGAAGATTGAATGGCTTCTCAGAAAATCCTTGCAATCTTCTATAGGAGAAGGTGGGAAATTGAATAAACCATGCTCCAAATTCCTCCACCATCTTCATTGCCTCAAAAGACAATCTCATATGCAATCCCTTCTACAAGGTTCTCACAATGCACATTGCAAACACATCATTAACCCAGGTGTAGTCATCTATGGCATGTAGATGTAGTTGTGGGTAACAATCATGGACCCTTAACCTTGGATTCCCACTTTCGAGGACTCCCTTGTACCTCAGTCCTTCATACCTCATTTGTCATGCTAGCATGTATATCACATATGAGCTCATAAAGAACTTCTTTGTATGCTCCAAATTCCTCAGTTGCTCATCGAGGTTTTCACTAATCAACCTAGTCCAATTGATGTGATTGAACTCATCTACTACCTATTGAACAAAGTACCACATCCATGTCTCGAATAGGTAAGAATGGGGTAAGCCAAATATCCTATTGAGCATCATATTAGATCATTGTATTCACGGTGGAAATCCATCCACACAAGCTCCTTGGGAATCTTGGAGTAGTGAGTTGTATTCCTCCTCATCCATTTGTTGTTGATTATCTCATCACAGTGTTGAACTCCTATCGTGTAGACTTTGTGCACCTGATCCTTTGTCTTCGAGACCAACCTCCGAGATGAAGGGATCCCAAATGCTTATGTAATGGCTGGCAGAGAGAGATCTGCAATGATATTCCTGTCTGAGTTCTTGATCATTCTTTCACTGGACTAATAATGTTTTGCACATTCCATGATCAACTCAATATGCTAAAAGGCAAGAGGGAATCCGGCTATAGCAACAATTCCGTTGTTCACAATCTAGGCAGCCAGGTGTGTCAGGTGATGATCTTTGTAGCCAAACATCCTCCTCTGGAACTCACTCAAATTGAGGCATCCAAGATTCATGTCCTTTACATCAATCCACTTTGAGACAATTTTGGACTCTGGGTAGAATTATCTCTAGTTGCCTTCTACTTATGTTGGTTCCTCTAGGTTCAGCCATCTACAAAATAGAAAGAAAAACCTTATAAGAGCACAAAAAAAGAAAAGAAAAGAATTTCATCCCAAAATTCAGAGATCTGCCAGAATTTCTCCATCTTTCCCAAAATTCAATTTTCTCTCTCCTCATGGAGATTTGTACCTTTGATTGAGTTACTGAAGAAAATATGAAAATTTTACAAATTTCTTCACACTTCCCTAGAAATAATCCTTTTCTCTCTTCTCAAGGATGCTCTCTCAATTTGTGTGAGAATGAAATGAGCAAAGCCTTCTCTTATAGGCTCTCAAAAACTCAAAAAGTTGCTTTAAAGACTGCAGACTAAAATTAGGCAATTGCCCCATTTCTACACAAGTTTCCATTTTTGAAAAGATTCTTTGCCACTTGTCTATGTTTCTCTCCCTAACTTTTTTTTTAGAATTTGCTAATTGTAGCGCTTTTGTCTTCATGAAGAAGCTTTCTCAATTTTCCAATTTTTTGGTCTTTCAATTTTTTATTTTTTGGGAAGTTAATTAATTAAATATTAATAAAATCAATATTTAACCAATTTCAATTTTATAGAAAAAACTAAATCCTTCTTTTAAAGCAATTTCCAATTTTGTGAACTTTTATTCTTTAATTGCTTTTTTATTTTTATCAATTTTTGTGTTTTAATTAAATATTGATGAAAATCAATATTAATTAATTTTCATTTCAAATCCATATTGATTTAATCCCAAGTTCTTTTATTTCCAATTTTTTTATTTTCAAATATTAATTAATTAAATATTAATAAAAACTTAATATTTAACCAATTTCAAATTTGAAACTTAAAACCGAAAAACTTTATTATTTCTTTTCCAAGAATGGATCCGTGCTTCAAATCAATTTATTCAAATTTTCAAAAATGATTAATCTTCATGTTTCAAATTCATGTCAAAATTTCTCTCACGAGCATGGGTGCGTGTCAGATTTTGTTTCAAGCATTCATTTTGTTGACCAGTTGACCTCCACTCACAAGAGGATTGGAGCGGGATTTTGCAAGGTAAAGTATTTTTCTTTATCACACATTCTATGAGTGGCTCACAAATGTGCCTCCACTTTCCTTGGAGCGGGATTCTTAGTGTGTTGCAGAATTTGTCCAAAGCACACATTCCGATATGTGCTTAAAAATGCGCCTCCCGTTTCCTTGGAGCGGGATTCTTAGTGTGTTGTGGAATTTGTCTGAAGCACACATTCCATGAGTGCCCTATTTTGTTCTCGTGAGGAAAGATGAGCGGGATTCTGCTTGGGTGACAGATTTTAGCCAGCATTGACTTCTCTCTCAGCAGCATTGAAATGCGCTCCACCAAGTGCGAGAGAAGGATTTGGAGGGAGTAAAGGATTTTGTCCTAATCATTCATTCCATGAATATGGTGGAAATGTGCTCCTTCATTCATGGGGGCACAATTTTGGAGCAGTCATGGATGACTTTATTAAGCATTATTCCCTGGACAAGGTTGTGATCTTATTGTTGGCTTTTGTGCTTGGAGCGGACATAGAATGCCTTGTGGATTATTTTTGTTCAAAAACACTAAGCTGAATGCACATTACCTTTGCTTGAAACTATAGATCCATATAGTTTTTGTTGACCATTAGTGTTTCACACTTAGTCATTCATCTAGGCAATGATGGTCGGTCATCACTGTTACCGAGTCATTTTGTAAAGGCCGAGTTTTGTATTGTATACTTACCGAGTAAAGTCATGGTCACTATATGTTTGTAATATACTGAGAGTATAGTTATTGCCGAGTTACACATATTAGTGGTTACCAAGTGACAGAGAAGTTCAACCAATGCCAAGTACAGTTTATGCCAAGTGCTAGGAATAACTTTTGCCAAGTTAGCCAGAATTGACATACAAGTTTGGAATGGCACAATGATCGAGGTAAACCATTTTTGGTGATAATAATATTTTGTATTTTGTCTATTGAGGTAATTATGGAGGTAATTACACATCCATATTGTTATCATTGATCCCTATGTAAAACATAGAGCCAATCAAAAAATTGTATAGTTAAGGCGGCAATAGAAATAAATCTGATCTGTAGATCTTGAAATGGTAAAAGGTTTTTGTTGTTATATAAGGGCAAGATCTAGATCAGAGATAAATGTGTGAATCAGAGAGATAAGATGGAATTAGTATGAGAAAATTATCAAAGAAGTATATTCAGAATAGCGAAGTATTCAGACAGAGTTCAGTGACCAAGCTAAGTAGTGAAAGGACAAAATCAAGAAAAGATCAGAAAGAAGAGATCAAACAAGAGTAAAGAGAAGATCTATAATCTACATACTAGTGCAAACTAAAAGATCAGGTACTGAGACATTTTGACTAGTGTATCAGGGTAAATCTCTTAACCGAGTAGTCTTAGCAGACTTTTTGTAAATCTCTTTATCGAGTGCTTGCTTTATTGTAAGTTTATAAATCCTTTAACAATGTAGACTATACCAGTCTTTTTTCTTTTAACTGAGTAGACCTTTCACAGGGTAGATCATGATTTGATCACATTTTGTAAGCCTTAACAAGCAAAACTTATTACTGCAGTAGTGAAGATTTGTGGGTGTCATCCCCACCCCAGTTTTACCTTTCAAGGGTTTCTGGGTTACCAAAATCTTGGTGTTATGAGTAATTTCATGCATGTTGCTTTCTATGTTTTTTTGCTTACTATGATCAAGTTTTATTTATGTTATGCATAAAAAATTTATCAGATCAAAGGATAAAAGTAGGTAATATCTGATTCACCCCCCCCCCCCTCCTCTCAGTATTACTTTCCCATTTATATTTCCAATAATTGGTATCAAAGAAGTAAGGTTTCTCTTAAGGAATTCTAACCACTTGAGGAAAAAGATCTTAAAATGGAAGCTTATAAACTGGGGAAGATTATAGAGAATCAAAAGATTGAAGTATAGCTAGCATTGCAGCAACTGGAAGCAGCCAGAGGAGAATTGAAGAAATCTTTGAGCAAGAGAAGAGAGATTGCAAACCAACAAAATGAGCCACAGTACAAAGAAGAAGACATCTCTAGACTATTTGACAATGGTAACTCTGTCAAGAGTGATAAAGCTATAAAGGAACTACTGGAGAAAAATACCATACTAAATGATGACATTAGAACTCTAAGGAGAGAACAAGAAATTCAATCTATCAGACTTTGTGAATTGGTGGAACAGAAAAAGAAAGTTCAAGATGATAAGACAATGGCTGAGGAAGACAAAAGACAAATTGCAATCAGACTAGATGAAATAACAAGTGACATGCAAAGATTGACTAATTATCAACTAGACATGGTAAATCAGCTATTGATGGTTAATCAGGAATTGGGCAGAAAAGATATGGAAATCAATCAACTAAGGTCTGAGAATGATCAGTTGAAACATGATCTGATCAATGAAAGGATGAACAAACCCAATGAAGCTACAAAATATTTTGAAGAGTTGTTAAGATCACCTAGAAGATCTAGTGATAGATCAGGACTTAGACTGAATGAACATTCATCTACTGAAGAAGGAGAATCATCAATGAATGGAGAACAGAAGATGACTAAACCAAATAACACCAAACCCACATGTCATCACTATGGAAATCTAGGAGATATAGCCAACATATACAAAAGCAAACATGGTAAGTCTGATTCTAAGCCTAAGTTTAATGGACATTGTTTTAACAGCAAGAAGCATGGACATCAAGCACATGAATGTAGATTCAAAGCTAGTAATTCATCCACCTCACCCAAGTTTCAAGGAAGTTGTTTCAATTGTCAGAAATATGGGCATAAAGCATTTGAATGTAGATCAAGACCAAGGTGGTCATCAAATGAGCAAACAAAGCCAGTCACAAAGGCACAAATGTTACAATTAGGATTACAACACCTGGTATAATTGCCATTATTGTGGCAAGTATGGACACATTGGAGAAAATTGCATGAAGACTCACTTTAGAGGTAAATCTAAAAGTTGGATGAATGGAAGCATGGTTTGTTACAAATGTAACAAGGTTGGTCATTTAAAGAAAGATTGTAGATCACCTATGCCGAGCAATGAAAATCAGAATGGAGGTACTCATGAGAAACTGAAGAGTCAGATTGAAAAGACATGGAGGAAGAAAGAACAAGAAAACTCAAGCGAAGCTAGCACATCAGTGATCACCCAATCCAATGGATCAGGTGATCACACTTCTTCTAATTAAGCTTGAAAGGTATGTTCAGAACTGAGTCTTGCAAACCCTTATTTTTCATTAGTTCCTAACATAGAATCGAGCAAAAGTCCACATCAACATAGATAAAGATGCACTAGGACGTATCTAAGCAAAATAGAAAATTTCACTTTTGATGCTGAGCATCAGTGTCAATGACCAAGCTATCAATGCATGTCAAGCACCTGCAATGGCTGAGATGCTATGTACGTTGAGCTATGTCGCAACGGTTATATCGACCAAGCTTGTGAGTTTACTGAGATAGCTATAATCTACCTAAATCTGTACGGAGCATTTATGAGGCCCTAATCCTATTTTTTTAGATTCTATAAAGTGAAAAGTTGCCGTTAATTTCATTTTACTAGGCTATTCAAGATTTTAGAGAGTGATTTAGAGCTTGAGCAACCAAATTAAGCAAAGTGATTCTGAATTCTCTCAGCGTGTCATCGGCAAAATTCATCTATAGGGTTATTGACAAAAAGGTACCTTACCGAGAAAATATTTTATTTTCAAAAATTACAATTTAAAATGGCATCATCATCATCTGCACCAGTCAAGAAACAAGGAATGGAAGTTTTTAATGTGCAACTTGTAAGGAACGAAGTTTGCAAACCAAGGGTATTCAAGACAATGTCAGAAATTGCTGTCAGAGGAGATTTAAATGGATCCCTTTCATCTATTCCAGAGAATGTGTTGTTGATGAATGGTGTTAGGTCTTTCTATATGTGCAAAATTGGAGAAATTAGTGATTATGAGATCAGGGAAGCATATGACAAACTATGTGTCAACGGAGTACTGAAGCTGGAACATAAGGTTGTTGCCGATCAAGAGTTAGTGCATGCCCTAAATTTCTCGCAAAATTTCAAAGTGGAATGGATCAAGATCATTTTGGGTCAAGTACACGACATGCAGTTATGGTTGGAAGATGGACTGGTGAAGATCACAAAGGAAATGATACACAAGGTCACTGGTTACCCTACAATTGACGAGAAGAGAACAATGAAATGTGCAGGAAAAGAGGATATTCAAGAAAACACCCAGGCAGTTTGGAACAAAAGCGGCATGACAATTTCCACCATTACTGATTTGGAAATTGACTTTGTTGTTAGAGTCATCTCGCACAATTTTTACCAATCCAGTCGATTGGATAGCGTCCCCTATATGGTAGTGGACCAGGCATGGAAGATTATTAAGAAAGGGCACACATATGACCTTGCCGAGCTCCAGCTAACTCAACTTGTCGAGAATTTGAGCTCCATCCAGACATCGAAGAACTCTATGTGTAAGTTCGGTTCCCTACTGATCTATATATTCTTTTATGTTAAGAAGTGTTTTCCTACACATGGTAATGTCACATAGGATAAGAAGAAGCCCAGCACAGTTCAAATTAATGATTTTATAAACCAGATTGGTGATGATTTTGAAGGAATTATGGATAATTATTTCATTGAGTATAAGAAGAAGATGAGGAACAGGACTAGAATCCCTGTGTCTTTAATTGAGAAGTACAACAAAGATATATGTTTTCTAGTAGACACAGACTTTACCTATGCACAGGCAGTCCTACCTAGGGTTTCATGGTTAATGCCATTACCCTGTGAACTCAACATAGATGAAGCTATTGCAGCAATCATAGCCCTCCTAGCTGAGGAAATTGATACTAAGGCACCCTACTTTGGAACATTTGAAGAGGCCAAATCCAAGATTTCTTTGGGATTATTGGCTGCCACCAATGAAAGAGAAAGAAATAAAATAGTGAGAAATTTGGAGGAATATGTCAAAGAATCTGAGAAGGATGCACCATTGGAGTTAACCCAAGGATTGGGAGAAGATGAACTGAGTGCAACTAGTAGTAGTGAGAAAGAAGAAGAGGAAGAAAAGAAACCAGTAATTGTCGAGTCCTCGCCAAAGAGAAGAGTGTTGAAACAAAAAGTGTCAGTGACACCATCACTGAGGCCTCAGAATAGAAGAGCTACTACAGTGACTCCAAAGAAGACTCCTCCATCTGCAAAGCAAAAATCTGCTCAACCCAAGGCAGTGTCAACCAAGGTTATGAAGAAGCCGAGAAGGAAACTTGTTCTAATAGAAGATGATGAAGAAACAGAAAGTGATGAAGCAATAAAGGGGAAGGCTACACAACAAGGTACACATCAACTCACTATTGATGAGTTATGTCTTAAGCTTACTAAAATAGCAGCAGTAGATGAGGTAAAAAGATTAAAGTTTCAAAAAATGAGTATTGGAGATAAAGAGAAAGTTGAGGATTCTATTCTTGAAATGTTATGCATTTTCAAGATGTTGCCAATTGAAATTGAGAACAAAATTCCAAAGGAATTTTGCAATAGGGTCGCACAGAAATGGGAGTATGCTCTGCAAACATAGAAGGAAATCAGGGAGAGTACACTAGCACAAGTTGAATCCACTCTCACCCCTGCAGACATCAAACAGACAATTGAGCAATATAGAGGCAAGTTTGATCCCAAAATTAGAGCATATCACATTCTTCAACACAAGGTTGAAGATGTTGTCCAAGAAAGTTTAAGAATTTGGAAGGTATTGTATGGTTTGATACCCACTTCTGATGAAGAAAAGGATGAAGAAAAGGATGAAGGAAAGAATGAAGGAAATGATGCTACCACTTCAACAGTTTTTGAACCTAACACCAAGAAGAATAAAATGGAGACTGATAATCCTAAGGAAGTGAGATCACATGATACATATGAGGTTCACATTGTTGACATACCGAAGGAGAGTCCTATTAAGAATTCATTCTTAACTGAGGATGATTTGAAGAACACAAAAGCAACTGACACACCCCTGCCTGGTAGCAACACTATACTGTTGCAAGTCACGGATTATCCCACCATATCAAGCACACAATCTATCATTGATAATCCTAATCTACCTGGAGTTTCTACTATTGATCAGTTAGTCAGTACAAGTCTAACCGAGGAACCCATTAAGTCAGTACCACTGACTCAATCTGCTAAGGAAGAAGTTAAAGAAATAGACAACATTCTAAGTCCTCCCAAGGAAGAACACAACACAGAAGAACAAGGAAGAAAATTAGATAAACAAGCTGGTAGCCCTCATGCCGAAGAGAAGGAGAAGGAAATAGAGAAGGAGAAAGGAGAAGAAAACACAAGAGGAAAACTCATTGAAGAATAGGAACCAAAGGAATAAGAGGCAATAAAAGCTCTTGTACAGATGCCAAGTGGAAGAACTCCACTGAGAGGACAAAAGGAGAAAGATGAGGTCACAATTGATGAAGAAATTGTTATTCCTAAATGGGATATAGATAATCTTTCCTATGAGCAACTGCAGATAATGAAAGATTTGTTGACTAGAAAGAGAAGTCAAGCAGAACTTCAAAGAGAACATCAGCAAAAATAGGTTCTTCATGAAATTAAAGATATATTTAATGAAGTATATGACTTATCAGATGTAAATAGTTTCATTCCTATATTAGAACAACTTGTACACATTGTTCAGAAAGTAAATAATGAAGTTACATGTGCAAGTGATAAGTTATTTGAATGGTCAGAAAGAAGATTTGAGACCAAAATGTTAAACAAGATATCTACCGAGATAGCAGTAAAATAGGTTGAGTTGTCCAAATTGGTAAAGGAGACCAAGGGATTAGTTGTGAATGGACAGTCTCTATTGGCCAAGATATGTAATGTTGAACTATTCATAGAGGAAAATCAACAATTTCTTGAGACTCTCAAGCAAGAAATCAAAGCTACAAGTCAGTCCCTAACCTTGGATGCCAACACCAGTGCCAGAAATTATGTGAAAATTATGTAGAGACAAGGTAAATTAGCCGAGCTAATGGCTAATGATGGCAAGATTCATTCTCGCCTACTCTCTATTCAAGCTGTGTTAACACCGCATCTAGAGGCTATACAGAGAAAGTTAGCTAAGGCTAAAACATTGATCCAGAGTGATCCACATCTGTCCACAGCCAAGAGCCTTATCAGTTTAGCTACTGATTTAGAAGTGCAGACAGAAGTTTTAAACCTTGCTTCAACTGCTTGGATGGATACACTCTACATGATCACGGTGCTACATAAACCTTTTATAGAGAAAATTTGTAAGCTACCTACTGATGAAGAGATTAGTCGTGTCAAAAACAAGGGGGAATCATCATGACATGAGTCCAAACAAGGGAAAAATAGGGACAGGTAATAAAATTTTGAATGTATATATATATATCTCAGGGGGAGTATGAGTATTAGGCTAGTACAAACATACTTTTGTAAATTATGTATACCAATGTCATGACAAAGAGTTTTTGCCACTAATGTCAAAGGGGAAGATTGTAGATCCCTATAGTTTTTGTTGACCATTAGTGTTTCACACTTAGTCATTCATCTAAGCAATGATGGTCGGTCATCACTGTGACCGAGTCATTTTGTAAAGGCTGAGTTTTGTATTGTATACATACCGAGCAGTAGTACTGCCGAGTAAAGTCATGGTCACTATATGTTTGTAATATGCCAAGAGTATAGTTATTGCCGAGTTACATATATCAGTGGTTACTGAGTGACAGAGAAGTTCAACCGATGTCAAGTATAGTTTATGCCGAGTGCCAAGAATAACTTTTGCCGAGTTAGCCAGAATTGACAAACAAGTTTGGAATGGCACAATGATCGAGGTAAACCATTTTTGGTGATAATAATGTTTTGTATTTTGTCTATTGAGGTAATTACAGAGGTAATTACTCATCCATATTGTTATCATTTATCTCTATGTAAAACCTAGAGCCAATCAAAAAATTGTATAGTTAAGGCGGCAATAGAAATAAATCTGATTCGTAGATCTTGAAACGGTAAAATGTTTTTGTTGTTATATAAGGGAAAGATCTAGATCAAAGATAAGTGTGTGAATTAGAGAGATAAGATGGAATTCGTATGAGAAAATGATCAGAGAAGTATATTCAGAATAGAAAAGTATTCAGACAGAGTTCAGTGACTGAGCTAAGCAGTGAAAGGACAGAATCAAGAAAAGATCAGATAGAAGAGATCAAACAAGAGTAAAGAGAAGATCTGTAAACTGCATACTAGTGCAAACCGAAAGATTAGGTACTGAGACATTTTGACCAGTGTATCAAGGTAAATCTCTTAACTGAGTAGTCTTAGCAGACTTTTTGTAAATCTCTTTACCGAGTGCTTACTTTATTGTAAGTTTATAAATCCTTTAACAAGGTAGACTATACCAGTCTTTTTGCTTTTAACCGAGCAGACCTTTCACAGGGTAGATCATGATTTGATCACATTTTGTAAGCCTTAACAAGAAAAACTTATTACTGCAGTAGTGAAGATTTTTGGGTGTCATCCCCACCCCAGTTTTACCTTTCAAGGGTTTCTGGGTTACCAAAATCTTGGTGTTATGAGTAATTTCATACATGCTACTTTATATGTTTTGTTGCTTACTATGATCAAGTTTTATTTATGTTATGCATAAAAATTTTATCAAATCAAAGGATAAAAGTAGGTAATATCTGATTCACACCCCCCCCCCCTCAGTATTACTTTCCCATTTATATTTCCAACAGAAACTTCTTCGCAGATTCCTCTAACCCTTCTTATTTTTATATTCTCAGGAGGCAAAGATTTTTGGGTTTGAGACTTCTTGTTGAGAGATTGCTACTGACAAAGTATGAGACAAACAAGGGCTAGGACTAGCAAAAAGGGTTCCCATTAACAATGGGTGGGTTGTGAAAGAGGTCACAACATCTAGCGACTCCACGAGTCAAATGTTGAAAACATTTCAAGGATAAAAATTTACTTGGAACCTAGATTCCTTGGTTAACAAACTTACGCTATCATGAAGAGAGAAAACATAACCCGAAAGGGGAGGAGAATCATATATTGGATCAAGCCACCTTCGTCCTTTAATTACCCATGTGTGTACAAATGCATTAATTCCCACTCAACAAGACCACTCAGAAACCCTAAGATTGTCCATGACGAGCTGTATAATCCTCTTAACTCCAAAAGTATCCTAGACATTGCTCCGTTGCTAGTCAAGCGTCAATAGCCTCGATGGAGTTGTTACTATAAACCAATGGAGATTGCTCCACTTCCACTGAATTATTCTTTCAAACACCTATGGAGATTTTCATGTACCCCCAGAAGCCAATTATCTTTTCTGATCTTTTATTTTCTTTTTTATCCTTTTCAATTGATATTGCATTTATTTCTTTTCTTTTGGCTTGTGAGTAGTGAAGCTCACTATGGGTTTAGGAATTATAGTGGTGCTAAAGCAAGATTTTAAAATTTTCACAAGCCATGACCTCTCCTAAAGAAACTAAGATGGACTTGGAGAAATAGTTAGGCGTGAAAAATATAGAAATCTCAGAGTTCAAGTGTCAAGACACAGTGCATGATTAACCTCTTGAGTCAAGTCTATGTTCCAACCTAATGATGAACATAAGAAAGAAAACCTTAGTTCTTAAGGATCTTCATAAACAATTACCCAGGAAATTAGATCAAAATCCCCTCTAAACTAGAAGCAAACCAACGAAATCATGAAGAAATAGGAAAACCAAAATGAATGAAAGGAAGAGAAACCTAGACTAACTATATACAGGGTAGGCTTCTAGAGGGAAACCTAAGGGAGGAAATAATGCTTGAGGAATTGCCCATTAACGGGCAATGGGACTTCCTTTCCTATCAGAGTTCTCAGCTTGAATGCATTATCTCCCAGTATCTCATAAATTTAAGAAGGTCCCATCCATAGATTATCAAACTTGTCATGATGTCATTTCTTTCCAAGAGCCTTATCTTAGCAAAGTACCAAATCTAAAATTTGAAAATCCTTAACTCTGGCCATTCTGTCGAACCATCTCTTTACCACAGCTTGGTGTTTTGCAAACTTTTCTAGTGCTTGATCTCTTTTCTCTTCCAGGAGAAGCAATTGTGTCAATCATGTATGTGCTATGTCTTCACCTTCCATGTATTCCTGCATAAATTGTAATGTTGGGATCCTCAGTTGAATAGGAAAAATTGGATCTTGTCCATAAACCAAATGATAGGGAGATATCCCTATAGAGCTCTTGATTCTTATTATGTCTACCCAAAGTGAAAACCTCAGCTACGTATGCCAGTCCCTGGGATTTTTGTCCAATAACTTCTTGATAGAACTTAACAGATTCTTATTTGTTGACTCAACTAACTCATTCCCTTGTGGATAGTAATTTGATGAAAACTTTAGGGTGATCCCATAATCAAATGCCCAATTTGAAAACTTTAGAGATTTAAATGTAGTACCATTGTCGCATATAAGAGCATGTGGACATCTGAATCTCGTGACAATATTTTATTCAAGGATCTTGATGACAACCTCTGTCGTACAATTCTTTAATGCTTGAGCTTCCGACCAGCGAGTGCAATAATTAGTAGTAGCTAGGATGTACCTGTGTTGTCCTGAAGAAGGTGGATTGATTGGACTAATAAAGTCTAACCCCCACTTTGCAAAAGGTCTTACTTCAATAACAGGTTGCAAAGGCATTGCCAGATTTCTCTCACGTGTCATAGCTACTTGACATGTGTGACAAATTTTTACATGTTCGTAGGCATCTTTAAACAATGTGGGCCAGTAATATCATGCCCTTGAAATTTGGTGGGCCATAGAGAGACTACTTTTGTGACTGGTCCCATACTTGCTGTGAAAATGTTCAAAGATCTGCTTCACTTCTTCTTTTCTGGTACATCTCAAATAGACTCTGTCATGATTCTTTCTGTATAGAACTACTCCTTAAAGCATAAATTGTTGACTTTTCATTCTCAAGGCACACTTTTAGATAGAATTTAGGTGTGTAGTAGACTTGTGATTTAGGAGGTAGTAAAAAATGTCATCATACCATTCATCTGGGGATACTTCTTCCATCACATATACTTGTTGAACCTATTGGTGCTCAAAAATGTTGAACCATTTTGAGGCCAACTGACAGGCACGACACAAGTGCCTTTGCAATTTTGGCTTGATTTAGCCAAGGCTGGTAGGCCTGAATCAAATATGCTTTCTAACTACACAAATACGTGTACAACAAAAGAAAATCTTTCCAAAGGGGGTTAACAATCCTTTGGAGGAAAATAAACCTAATATCCTAATTGTCAGATAGCTTGAAATCTAAACTAAGGCTAGAAAGTAATGCTAAACCTAATTGAATGCTTTGTAAAGAAAATAACAGATAGGATATGTAAACCACAGAAAGAATAAATGATAATTTCAAATGAACAAATAGACTAGTGCCTGATGCCAAATTGGGAATACAGTCTGATACATTCAATCTTACGTATAAACAGAGACAGTTTTAAGATAACTTGCTCCTATAAAGCGAGACCATCACCCTACAAGCTTCTATTGAAACAAAATTCAAAACAACTTATACAATAGGTCCTATGGTTTTTAACCCAACTTAAGAGCCTGAAAGGAAACAGTAACAGGTTCTCAAACCATGCTACCATTATTCAAATTGTACAAATTAATCATAAATGAATGCATCAAATAGAAAACACAGTAGGATACCCTGGTTCACAGAGTAATCCGAGAAACTAATTGAACATAAAAAAACTATATTGACAATAAAGCACAAACACTTATCTGATACTCGTACTTGAGATTTTGAGCATTAAATTCAAATCCGTGAGTTTGCGAGACTTTCCAATTTTTGTCGTGATTGATTGTGTTGTTTTTTCTTACAATTGAGTGATTATATATATAAATCCCAATGGTTCCCTATGAAAGGACATGCCCTTTCATAGGACCTAATTATATCAACTAACCTTAAAAGTACATAATAAACCATAATAATGGTTTTTTAGGGAAATGTTTCTCGTACATTCAACTTGATTATCTCGCTTTAGGTATTTCCTTGCATAATAATCCACATTTAAGTTCCTACACAAAACACCTAATGTCAGTTAATATTAAAATTTAAAATTGAAATCATTTCATACATAATATATTAGGCCTATACAAAGTTATGCATTATTCTTTTATTAATTAATAATTAATTGAAAATGAATATGTGTCATACTTTATCATGTACTTGATAATTAAGGTGAAAAATGAAAATTAAAAATTGATTATATATCACCCACATTAATTATCAAAAATATAAGCAATCATATTAATTATTAAATCACAAAGGATTTGAATAATAAAATAGTTTCTAAAATTAATATCATTATATTTTAGCACTTTATTTTTATTTTCAAAATAAGACATAACAAATTCATTTACAAACATAACATAATAATGCTACATAGAAATATTAAAAAGCATTTAGGGTAAAAAAAGGTTTGTTACTCCACCCTAATAAAAGGAGAAATGCATTTACCCCAAAGTTAGAAAACCATTTTAATACAAAATAATATTACAACCACACGTAATACATATATTAATTAACTAGTTCACGAATGAAAAAATCAAATAAAATGGGGTAAAATTATTTACACCCACTTTGCCCTAAAATTAAGATAAAAGCATAAAGTGAAAAACTTCTTTTAGAGATTTGAAACTAAAGAATAAAATCAATTAATTACTATTCAAACCCTAAAAGATAAATAATCAACTTACATGCCTTTTCACCCTAAACATAATAATGTTAAAAATAATCAAGGTGAAAATATCTAATTGAATGTAGGGATACATAAAAATTAATATCAAAAAACCCTAAATAGATTTACATTCATCAAAATATATCCCCTTTTATCATAATTTAACTTTTAGGGTTTTGGGGCAAATCACAAGTTAAAAATTAAACAATTATTGATGATCCTAAAATTTAAAAACTTTATCTCATAAACAATATTAATTTTAATAATTTATTTTAAAGGAGATAAGATTAACTTTAATTTATACATTTATTTACACACATACTCTCAAGGAATAATATAGAGTAATTGGTAGGGGTAGAGTCGGGTAATTAGGTAGGAAAAGGAATGGGTCGAGAGGTCGAGTGCTCAACTCCCTCTCCCCATTCTTTTTCCTAAAATAAAAAAAATAGATAAATACATAGAGAAATTCTTATTTAATTTGAAAGTTAATTAGGGAAGAAATTACTCCTTGTGTAAGAGGTTGTACTTTACTTCTCACCTGCACATGAAAACAAAAATAAATAAATTTCTCCTCCTAATCCTCTCGAAGAAAATAAATAGATTAACTGGTTAGGGGGTAAGAGGGTAGATAGGTAGGAAAAAGGTCGGCTTGAGAGGTCGAGGGTTCAACTCCCTCTCGCCACCTTTTTCCACTTAATTTATTTTATTCATCATTTTTTTAGAATTATTATTTATTTAAAAATGGATATGCATTAAATAAATTAGAATAAAATAATTAACAACCTAATAAATGAAAATAGAAAATGATAAAAATATATGCTGTTTTATCATTTTAAATTTTTCCAACATAGGGAAATTGTATAAAACTGAAATTGAACATCATACTTCCCTGATGCCTTGTCCATTTAGAACCTAAAAATTTCAATGTCAACATAACCAATCCAAGACCATTTGTTGTGATTGTTTGTGTCAGAGCTTGTCCTTGAACTAGCTTCATAGGTTGTATCTCCATGTCATATTCTTGAATGATAGACATCCATTTTCCACTTCTTTCTCCCAATTCATTCTACATCAATAGTGTCTTCACTACCACATTTGGGACAATTGCATAAACCTTACTTCTCAAAATATAATGTCAAAATTTCTTGATTGCCTTCACCAAAGCATAGGCTTGCTTCTCTATGTTTGGATATTTCAATTCTGCATCCTTCAATGGTGAGCTCATAAAGGCAATAGGATACTCATCTTTCTCCTCCATCCTCTGAGTGAGGATAGCTGTACAGGTATGCTCTGATGTAAATGAATAGATGTAGAATGGCCTAGTGTAATCTGGACTGATCAAAATAGGAGCATCCATAATTGCTTGATTTATCTCCTAAAAATCCCTCTTTGTTGCAGGTGTCCAATCAATCTTTGCACCCTTCTTCAACATGTCATTTAGTGGCTTGACTATTTCTGCAAATCCTTATATGAACTTCCTTATGAAGTTGATTTTGTCGAAGAATGATTTTAACTCTTTCTGACTAGTTGGTAGTCCTAATTTTGAAATTGCTTCGATGCACTCAGGATCAATTGAGATTCCACGCTCTGAAATCACATGTCCCAACAATTTTCCCTCGGTGACCACAAACATGCATTTCTTTGGGTTCAATGAAATTCCATATCTCCTACATCTTTGAAATATTCTCTTTAAATCAATCATATGATCTTCTCTATGCTGAGAAAACACAATGAGATCATCCATGTATATATTAATGCATTTACCGACCAAATCCTTAAAAGCATAGTCCATGGCTCTCTGAAAGGTGGCTCTGGCATTAATTAAACCAAAGGGCATTCTTTTGTATGCAAATGTGCCCCACTTAGTGGTGAATGCATTTTTCAATCTGTCTTCTTCTTCTACCATCACCTGGTTATACCCAGAATAGCCATCTAAAAATGACATCATTTGGGATCCATTCACAACTTGTATAACTTCATCTGGTGATGGTACTAGATAATTGTCCTTTTCGGAAGCTATGTTAAGATTGCGGAAATCTACGCACAATCTTATTTCTCCACTCTTTTTTTAAGAGGAACCAAGTTGGCGATCTGCGGTGAGTGTCTGACTGGAAAAATTATTCTCGTAGAAAGCAATTTCTTCACTTCTTGATGGATCAGTGGCTCTAACAAGGGATTTATCAGTCTCTGCCTTTGCCGGAATGGTTTACTATTTGGATTTAGTGGAATTGTGTGTGTGATGAGGGAGGTATCATAAGTTTTCAAATCTTTGTATCCCCATGCAATCACATTTGGGAATTCCCTCATAAGCTTTAGAATATTTTCCTTTTCATGAGTACAAACTTTACCAACAAAAACATTCTTGACATTCTCCTTAGTCCCTAAGTTCACTTTTTCACATTCCCCTCCTTCAGTTGTCTAATACTTAAGGGCACTCAATCTGTCCAAATCAAAAATTCTTTCTAGCTCAATCATCCCCTTAGGAATAGTATTTTTCCTCAAATTCATTATCTCATCTATTTTGAACTGAGCTTGTTGTGGTTCTCCCTCATCGATGACTTGTGCTTCAAAGACCCTTGAACTTGTCAGGAAATCAAGGATATTCTTATCATCTTCAATTACTTGGAAGTTTGTTATGTTGTTTGAAACAAATGGCACCAAAGTCAATTCAACTGTGAGCTTCTTCGCACAATCCATGGCTAACGGTTCCAAAGAACTTGCAGATTGAGCTAATGAATTTGCGACCGGATTGTATGTCCGATTTATTTTTTTAATGTTGAAGGCATCAAAGCTTTCAATCAAATCCCAAACTCTGTTGTGATAATGACCTAGTCTTTTATCATGACATGTGTACTATTTTCAAACTTGTCCTACCACTATGTCTGAATCTCCACACATGTATAGAATCTTGGCACCTTTTTGGATAGCAAGGAGAAAACCAATAACCAGTGATTCATACTCAACCATATTATTTGTGCAAGGAAACTACAATCTATGTGCTGCGAGATAGACTTCCCATGTTGGGCTGACAAGTTCAACACCAAGTCCACTTCCTTTCTTTGATTTCAACCCACCAAATGATAGAGTCCAGACTTGATTGTTAGCTTGTGAACCAGAAGTTTCACCTTTTAATTGCTTGGTTTATTTCTCATGTTCTTCTTCAAAAAAATTCTTATCATCTTTTTTAACTTCTTTATACGATGGTTATGAGGTCGCTACTTGACTTGGATATTCCTCATCAATAACTTCTTCAAAATTTCATGCCACTAACACTTGTGGGACCATCTTTGAGACTTGTGCAACCGCAGCTCTACACATCATGCATGATATTTTCGAATGAAAAGCATTATGTATTCTACACCAATTAGAAGCAACAGATTCTGAATATGAGCATCTTTCCCTAGTTCAACTTCTTGTTTAACACTTTTCAAGATAAAATTCCTGATATTTTCAAACATTCCTTCAGTTATTGATGATTTTGAATTATCATCAGTTTGTGCCTCTACAAACTTGGGCATTATGTCCGGACATCCTCCATGATTACAATGTTGCAACATCAAGATTTCTCCAGTTTTAGGTGCATAAGAGCCTAAACTTGTTTCCATGAATAGGATCTCATTATCTTCTCCATATTCAGTTATCAACAATCGAAGTCTTGGTGTGCTCTCAATCCTTATCTAATTTGGGATTCCTCTCCATGGGAGCCACATGTGTAAGAAGTCAGTTGCTATGTATTTTTTCAATTTCCTTACCCAATCTCTGCTTAAAAGAATTGTGTACCCTTCTTGAATGTCTACGACTGATATGTCAATACAACTCTAAACTCGTGGGTCTGAAGCCAATTGCATATAAATATTGTTTAGTTCTCCTACAACTAGAACTTTTGCCTTATATAGCTGAGTCACCTTTTTATTTGTTTGTAATGGGACTAATCCTAATTTTCTACATATATCAAGGGGCATTACATTACTTGATGCTCCAGAGTCAATTAGACAGTTGTGCAACATCTTTCCAAAAATTTGGACTGACACAAGGAAAGGGGCATATTCTTCTTTTCCTTGGTAGAAAACCATAATTGTTTGTGCTCTAGGGTTGAATTCCTCATTGTTCACATTCTGTCGAGTGTTGCTCCCATTCCAAATATCACTTGTGATTTGTTCAACGAGAGCAGTGGGATCTCTGATTGTTTCTCCTCTTTGAAGTGAAGAGTCATTTTGCAAGATTCCTTCCTCAGAAAAGTTTTGCACCATCCCAATGAAGCTTGACCTTTGTGAGACATCAGGTGCACTTGCTTGAATATTTTCAACAACATTTGTGTTTTGTGCAAAAATAGATTATTGATTGTTAGGGGGACCTTTAGGTGGGTATGAGGTATTTTCCAAGATGATCTTCAGAGGTACATCATTCAAAATCCCCAAAAATGCATCCCTTATCTCAGGAATTTTCATTAGTTCATATAGTGGTAGACTCACTTAAATATCTTCTTGAATTCCTCCAACATGCAAGAGCTCAACCTCTTGAATTCCTCCCTAGGAGGATTTTCTTTCTGTCCATGTTATAAATTTTGTATTTGTCCTCCATTTTTTATAGTAGACTATGCCACAAGTTGCCCTTTTTGATTTTGCAGAGCATTGGTCACAATAGACTGACCTCTTCTCCTTGTGCACTACTAGCTTGTCGATACTCAAATGAATCCCTACGAGGACTTGGAGTATTACTGGCATTGGGATGTGGAGGAGTTGTAAAGTTGTTTGGAGGAGTTTACGTTGTTAATGGATCATGATTTCTATAATTTCTCTGATAAGTCCTCAATGGAGCATTTCTAGATGTCTTTTGAAAAGCTTGAACTTCACTTACTCCTTCCACTAGGACACTATTGTAAAGTGGAGGGAAAACAAATCCATCCCTTTGCATTGGCTCATTTGGAGAAATAGGTGGAGGTTGATTTTTTGGCGGAACTTGATATCATGGAACCTCCACGAGACCATTTACTAATGCAGGTAGGAATTTTTTATTATTTTGTAAAGGCATGTAATCCTGAGAATTAGGAGGTGGAAACTTGAAATCATCAAAGACCAACTCCTAGTCGTATCTAGGAGCAAGCACTAACTCATAGCCTGTAGGTCGAGGATTCTCAGGTGTAGTAGTGTTTCTTACTTCTCCTTTGAATATATTAGCTGCTCTTTGAAACTCCTGGCATTGTAACTCAGAATGTTGATTAGTTTCATGCAATCTACACCATCTAGACAATGTTGCTTCTTCTAGGAAAAATTTATTAGCAGGTCAACTCTCAGAAGCTGTTGGATTGTCTAGTGGTGAGGGCACCCTGCCATTATTCAGATTTGTATTCCATGATCTTTTATGGTACCCTTGATTGTTGTTTCGATACCCAGAACTATTTTCTTAATAACCTTGATTTTTGTCCTGGTATCCTTGATTGTTATCTTGGTGATTCTCATGGTGAGTCGGAGGATTTCCTTGATACCCTTGGTTATTTTCTTGATGTGACTGATAAATTCCTTGTGAATTTTGCAATTGATTATTCTAATTTCTAAGGTAAGTAACCTCTGTAGACAACCTCTTGACTTGTTCCATTAAGTCTTTCATTTCATCTCGTTCTTCCTGAGTCCTTATGGAAGTGGTCGTATTCTGAAGATAGACATGTTGTGTGGGTTCTGCGTGAGATATCAGAGCTCCCAGATGTGGCACTAGCTAATTAGAAGGAGCACGGGATTGAAAGTGGGAGCATAGTTCAACATCCCTTGATTCAATGTATTAGCATTCCCAAAATAACTTGGTGCTCCAACAACAGTTGTTGGTGACTGTAAACTGGTCTTCTCAGCCTCACCATATGCTTAGATTAAATTGGCTGAGGCTGGATGGGTTTTTTGGACGAACATGGAAGTGAAACAATCCAAGGCTGCATAGTAAATAGGTCTTGCAGCATCATCATTTATGTGGAAAGGATCACGCAACCATGAATAGGCCCTCTAAAATCTATTATTGAATGCCCCAATAGGTTCACGCTCTTGTCTTCTTATCTCAATGAATTGCCTATACAATTCAGCAGAGGTGATAGGCAATCTGAACTTCCCCAAGAACGCATCCTTCAACTCTTACCATGTTTGGATTGAATTTTTGGGTAAATTGATATACCAATAAAATGCTTCTTCTGCCAGCGAATATGGGAACAATCAGCATGCCACATCTTCATCTTGAATATTTATGTTCTGTAGAGAATCTTTGAAAATCTTTACATGTTCATCAGCAGTGCGGTTAACATCGTTCACAAAGAACTTAGAGCAGAAATGCTCAGGATTCTTTGGCATATGATTGTAAGCAGCAAATATTGCAAGAGGTGATGCATTATGTGGTCACCATTGCTGGAACTTTTTGTTGGGTAGTTGTAGGTCTAATGGCTTGTATAGGTATTTGTACTATCAACTGTTGAATTTGTGTAGCTCGTTGAAATCCTTGAGTGGTCCTTTGCGTCTGGTGTTGTTGTGCGGAGTTTGAAATTTTCTCGTAAGATCAGCTACACTTGGTGAGTTTTGACTTGTAAATACTTCCTTTTTGCCTCACCTAGGCTTTGGATCAAAATTTAGTTCTTCTAGTTCTTTTTCTCCCAGAGTGGATCACAAGATTCTTTGGTGTACCTCAGGCGAGAATGAATTAATGCGCTCTAGTATGTAAAATCTAGTTTAATCCCTTCTTACAGGTGTCAGAGGTTTTTGATTCCTTTGAACAACCAATGCTCTTCAAATAACCCCCTCAATCCTTTGAGCTTTCTCTTCTTCTTCTTCTAACACAAAGCTCACTCGCATATACTTAGGTGCACTTCTCTTAAATTTCTAGGCGAGTGAGTTCAATCCTACAATGATGTCTTCTTGGTCATCTCCAAATCTGAGGTTAGGCTATAAAACTAGTACAATGCCTCTATGGGGAAGCACCATATCAATTCATGACATGCAAAATTATGTCTTGCAGTATAGGCCCTCTTTCTAGAGCCAATTTTTGTTGATGGGTGTTTTATGACTCACTAAACAGTAGAACAAAATACCAAAATATCCTATCCACTCTTGAACAAAGTTGTATCACGTATGCTAAGATTGCAAAAAGATCATACGATAACTCCAAGGTTCCTCGACTCGTGAATATGCTTGATGTTGATGTGATTTTCTTATAATTACAAGGGGCCATACATTTTCAATCCTTTATGCCATGACAGATATGGGTGCTATCAAAATATTTTCAATTAAGTGCTATTTTTTGGGTTTTCACTGGATATGCAGAAATGAAAAGGGTTTATGGTTCAAAGATTCTAATCGAATCCTAAGGGTAATGATAGCCAAGAAAAGTACGTTGATGGATGAGTTCCTCAATTACCAAGTCATGATTTTCCAAGTCAAGATACAACTACACGTGGACTGGTACAATCTTCAAAGGTTTGTGCAGATGATCAAATTTAGGCACATGGACAAGGGTTCAGGCTAACTTTGCACAATGCTTTAGAATCACAAAAACGTCAAAAGTATGAACCAAAGAAACTCATCAAAACATCATCATATTCTCCAAAAAATTCATTACACTTTATCTACTAAACTTAATCTAATTGAGAGAATTATGAAACCAAGAAAGCATTCAGACACATCAAATGATCACCACAATTCAATGAAAATTTTATTGTCTCAATAGCTCATAAGCAACAATCTCAAAATTTTCTCGCTTACAAATGAGAAGAAGAGCCCTTTATATAGGTCCTTGAAAACAAAAAAAGGCTCGGATCAAAATAGTAACCTATGGCCCAGATTTTGCCACCTCAACCTTAATTAGGGTTAGGGCACAGAAAAGGGAATCTAAATTAATGCAAGGAAAGAACCACTATCGTAGTGGGTAATAAATGCCCACTATGCATGCATGCTCAAGAAGAGAGTGAGGTGTCATAAATGACCATTATATGTATGTCCATTATGTATTAAATGCATCTAATTTTGACCTCTCTGCTTGAATTCTTGGAATCTACCCAATATGTGGCCTCCAACTCATCAATGCTGACACTCAGTCCTGATTCTTGTCTAAATTCCAGTGCCAACACTGCTTGCTCTGATCTCTTCAGGTTGTCCTCCCATTCTGGCAACAAATCTTGAGCCGTGTGCATGTTACTTGAGAAGGCAGATAAGTTCTCAAAATCAACCTTTATGAAAGAGTTAAGCCTAAAGAACTCCTCCAATTTTCCCTTCATGTTGTCCATCGTTATTTCCTCCTCGACCAACCTTTGCAACCACAGTGATGCAATGGTATTGGAGAGCTCCTATCGAATATTCTCAACTATCCCCTTCAATCGAGCTGACTCCTTACTGAAATGTTCAAACATGTCCTTTGCTAGGATAACTGCACAATACCACCAAGAGAAATCATATGTTCCTTCTCCAATGACCTTGTCATCAACCAAGATTTGCCTAGGGGTTTCCATCAGCTCCTGCAAGTCAGAGATTGCGTCATCCTGATAGATATGCTCATCTTCCCAAATCTCCTCTATGCAATGAATTTAGGAAAGGATGGCCAACGACTTATCATAAATTCATACTAGCTCCTCGGCATGGATGTAGGCCTCATCCTCGATCCCCTTAATCCAAGTCCTTGCACCTTGCGCAATCCTTCTAATCTCATCGATGGCCTCAACTAACTCAATTGGAACAATTTTTGGTGGAATGAAAGGTGGATCCTCTTCTCGAACTGGGCAAGGTAACCTATCAATGTATGCACATAAAGCCCTATTCTCTTCCTTCTTCCTCTGATATTTTTCTTCCAGCTTCTTCATCTTATCCTTGACAGCTTGTGTTGAATCATCAAATTCCTCCATGACCTGTGCTCGAGAGGCTTGACCAAGATCAACCTTTGTTATGTGATACTCTTCAGGAGCAATTTGATCTTTGGTCTTGTCCACTGTTGGAGTCCCTATCTGCAAAATTCTAGATCTAGATTCTCCTATGACGACCTTGGTGAATTTTTTGGCTTTTCCCTTTTCTCTTGATCGATCAATTCGATCTAGAATTTCTTGTAACTCAACTGCAGGGTCTACCTCCTTTTCTTGGCTTCTCTGAATCCTCTGCTTGAGCCACTCTGGAAAATTCATACTCGGATCCCTCTATATTGCTACTTGTTCTTTTCCTTGCACTACTTTGGTATCAATCTCCTCAGCTCTAGGACTTGCTACCATTGCTTCAAGAGAAAGTGCCTATGTCATGCGAATCTCCTCTTCTGCCACTAGGGCCTTTGCTTCTACCTCAGGAATTTCTTCCTCAATAATCTTCCTAAAGAAGACACCGAGACTCTCATTTTTTGTCACATCTTGTTCCCTGCTTCTTCCTTGCATGAACCTCTCATTGGCACTAATGCTCAATCTATCTTGTATAGCCCTAGTCATGTGTTGCTCTCCTTGTTGTGTTCTTCTTTCACTCGCTTCTCCTTCCTGTCGGGTGAATGCTCCAATTTCTTTCACACTAGGAGTCTGGCTAGGAGAAGATGGTGCACTCTCAGACCTTAATCTCTTTTGTTATGGTTCTTCAACATGAAGATCAAATCTCTTCTTTATATGCATTTCCTGAGCTGGACCCTTCTCCTTTCTATGTTTAGCACTGCCTGATGGGATGTCTCTTTCTTCTACTCTTCCTCCAGATGGCTGCCTTGGTCTCTCATCTCGCAGTTGTGGATGACCTATCAACTTGTAGGTCCAATCTTCCTTTGACATAGTCATCCTGTCAAGTTGTCGTTCTACCCACCACCTTGTGAAGTCTACTACTGGCTTTATTAATACATCAAGATCCACAATCTCCTTTTTTTGCCAATCTTAAGGATGAATGACCTTTTCCTTATCTGGGTTAAAACCTCTTTGGAGTACATTCATGTCCTCTTCCATCTAATCAGGAACGTAGACAATCTTACATGCCCTGATCAGGTCCAAGGGTAATTGAGAGCACATTCTCTTCCTGGCCTCATTTTCATCAACCATATTTGCCCAAAAGTCCTCAAGGTGAGCCTTGTGTTGATGCCTCAACCTCGCCAGTACTCTAATCTTATTATATGGGTCAAAATCTGACCTTTCTAGATAGAGTGGTAGACGAAAGAATTTCATCTCATCAGATGACATCTCAGCTACTGGTAGACAAGGACACACTTCAACTGCATCACTTCCAATAGAAAGTGGGAATTTCAGTCCTAGCTTCTTCTTCTTCTTCAAAAAATTTTCGTAGGCTGTCAACTGTCAGGTGACTTCCAACAAGACCATTTTATCAGTAGGGTACTCTGGAAGCTTGAACGGCTGCTCAGAAAATCCTTGCAATCTGATATAGGAGAAGGTGGGAAATTGAATAAACCATCCTCAAAATTCCTCCACCATCTTCATTGCCTCAGAAGACAATCTCATATGCAGTCCCTTCTGCAAGGTTCTCACGACGTGCATTGCAAACACATCATTAACCTGGGTGTAGTCATCTATGGCATGTAGATGCAGTTGTGGGTAACAGTCATGGACCCTTAACCTTGGATTCCTACTTCTGAGGACTCCCTTGTACCTCAGTCCTTCATACCTTTTGTTTCGTGCTAGCATGTATATCACATATGAGCTCATAAAGAACTTCTTTGTATGCTCCAAATTCCTCAGCTGCTCATCGAGGTTGTCACTAATCAACCCAGCCCAATCGATGTGATTGAACTCTTTTACTACCTATTGAACAAAGTATCACATCCATGTCTCAAACAGGTAAGAGTGGGGTAAGCCAAATATCCTGTTGAGCATCATTATTAGATCATTGTATTCGCGGTGGAAATCCATCCACACAAGCTCCTTGGGCAACTTGGAGTAGTGGGTTTTATTCCTCCTCATCCATTTGTTGTTGATGATCTCATCACAGTGTTAAACTCCTGTTGTGTAGACTTTGTGTGCCTACTCCTTTGTTTTCGAGACCAACCTCCGAGATGAAGGGATCCCAAATGCTTTAGTAATCGCTGGTGGAGAGAGATCTGCAATGATATTCCTCTCTGAGTCCTTGATCGTTCTGTCACTAGACTGATAATGTTTTGCACATTCCATGATCAACTCAACATGCTGAAAAGCGGGAGGGAATCCGGCTACAGCTACAATTTCGTTGTTCACAATCCAAGCAGTCAGATGTGTTGGGTGATAATCTTTGTAGACAAACATCCTCCTCTAGAACTCGCTCAAATTGAGACATCCAAGATTCGTGTCCTTCACATTAATCCACTATGAGATAATTTTGGACTCTGGGTAGAATTCTCTCTAGTTGCCTTCTGCTTACGTTGGTTCCTCTAGGTTCAACCATCTGCAAAATAGAAAGAAAAAACTTATAAGAGCACAAAAAAAGCAGAGAAAAGCATTTCATCCCAAAATTCAAAGATCTGCCAGAATTTCTCCATCTTTCCCAAAATTTAATTTTCTCTCTCCTCGTGGAGATTTGTACCTCTGATTGACTTACTGAAGAAAATATAGAAATTTCACAAATTTCTTCACACTTCCCTAGAAATAATCATTTTCTCTCTTCTCAAGAATACTCTCTCGATTTGTGTGAGAATGAAATGAGCAAAGCCTTCTCTTATAAGCTCTCAAAAACTCGAAAAGTTGCTTTAAAGATTCTTTGCCACTTGTCTATGTTTTTCTCCCTGAATTTTTTTTTAGAATCTGCTAATTTGAGCGCTTTTGTCTTCATGAAAAAGCTTTCTCAATTTTCCAATTTTTTGGTCTATAGATTTTTTGATTTTTTGGAAATTTAATTAATTAAATATTAATAAAATTAATATTTAACCAATTTCAATTTTATCATAAAAACAAAATCCTTTTTTTAAAGCAATTTCCAATTTTGTGAACTTTTTTATTCTTTAATTGTTTTTTTATTTTTATCAATTTTTGTGTTTTAATAAAATATTGATAAAAATCAATATTAATTAATTTTCATTTCAAATCCATATCGATTTAATCCCAAGTTCTTTGATTTCCAATTTTTTTGATTTTCAAAAATTAATTAATTAAATATTAATATAAAATTAATATTTAACCAATTTCAAATTTGAAACTTAAAACCAAAAAACTTTATTATTTCTTTTCCAAGGATGAATCCGTGCTTCAAATCGATTTATTCAAATTTTCAAAAATGATTATGGGTGGTTGGGTGCCGGATTTTGTTTTAAGCATTCATTTTGTTGACCAGTTGACCTCCGCTCAGAAGAGGATTGGAGCGGGATTTTGCAAGGTAAAGGATTTCGTCCCGAGCATTCATTCCGTGACTGTGGTGGAAATGCGCTCCTTCATTCACGGGGGCACAATTTTGGAGCAGTCGTGGATGACTTCATTAAGCATTATTCCCTGGACTAGGTTGTGATTTTATTGTTGGCTTTTGTGCTTGGAGCGGACATAGAATGCCTTGTGGATTATTTCTGTAACAAAACACTAAGCTGAATGCGCATTACCTTTGCTTGAAACTTCTTCGCAGATTCCTCCGTCCTTTCTTATTTTAATATTCTCAGGAGGCAAAGATTTTTGGGTTTGAGACTTCTTGTTGAGAGATTGCTACTGACAGAGCATGAGACAAACAGGGCCAGGCCTGGCGAAAAGCGGTCCCATTAACAATGGGCGGGTTGTGAAAGAGGTCACAACAGGGTCCCATAGAGTGCCTATTAAAATCTTTCATTCTTCCATTTGGTCAAAAATATCATGCCCAATATAAAGTGATCTTGGTCTCTTTTTTTCGCATAAGAGTGAAATGGCCAACTACGCCAAGCAAGCCGCCATATTGGAAAAATCAGAGTCAAGATTATGACAGGCGAACATCCTTTAACCATCCACCTATAAGCTGTACTACGAAAACGCTATTACTCATCTTTCTCCCCTATCTGCTTTTCTATTCTTCTTCCCCCTCTCTATACATAGTGGAGAAGCCCTACTCTCAGCCATACAGAAGCTCAACGTTTCAGACAAATCATCTCTTTCTTCTTACATAAAACATGGCAATGTATTCTTCGCAAGCAGCCTGGTATGGATCTCTCATTTCTTTCTCACTCATATCTAATCTTTTCATTCTTATTTCTATTCCTTTCTAAATTAGTGATATCTGGCTTTGGTTTTGTGTTTCCTTTTGTTAAATCATCAGGGCATTACTAATGGTGGCTACAATTCTGCCCTTTACTTATGGTGGTGATTATGTATTAGACGTGGCTGCAATTCTGCCTTTTGCTTATGGTGGTAATGCAGTATTAGACATTGTGGGGCAACCTGTTGTAGCCGGTACTGAATACACCATCCTACCAGTCAATGGCGGTGGGCTTTCATTGAAGATGCAGAATAACAGCTGTCCAGCGTACGTAGATTACAATAACAATGAGCAAAGTCTTTCCGTTGTTTTCACGCCTTATAAATATGTGAAAGAAATCACCGAAGATGCCAATTTGAAGGTGGACTTTTCTGCGATTACAGTCTGTGCTGGGTCCACTCGATGGAGGCTGGAATCAGATTGCGAATTGAAAAGAAAATTGATTTATGTTGCAAGCTCTTGTCGGGAAGACTGGTCTTACTTTAGGATAAGCAAAAGTGAAGGAGATGGTAGAAATGTTTATGAGCTGTCTTATTGCCCCACTAGTTTGTGCTCAAATTGCAGGTTTTCATGTGGGTCGCTGGGCATTTATGCCGAACAAGATGGAAACCAGTGGCTTGTCAAAGCTACTGAGGTCGATCCCCTCAAAGTGCAATTTAAAAGAGCACAAGTCTCATTATTAGGGTTTATAGGGTTGAATGATTGTAAGCGTACCTACAAAATGTATCAGATTTGCGAAAACATAGTAATTTTTTTAAAAAAATTTGTAGTTTTCCATTATCAAATATGTAGATCATGAAGAACAGATGGTAAAAATTTCATTAAAATCTGTTGTATTTTTCAAAATTTCACTGAAATCTATTGTATTTTTCATTTTTTAAATTTGATCAACAATATATGTTTGTAAAGAACTTAGTCACGTCCAAATAAAACAGCCCTCTACTAAAGCTTGGAAATAACAGCGCTTTGATTTGCGCTGCTGCAAACATTGACCAAAGACTTACAATTATGAAATCAGCCCAATGTGATTAATGGTTGAAGTAAACTTGTTATTTTTATTGAATTTTGTGTGACGGTGGACTTTTTTCTAATCTTCACCTATCTCTTTCCACACAATGCTATTCATTTGTCTTCACCTTATCTGTTTCTTAGACAGTTTTTGCATTTAATCTTCATTTATGACATTCGTAATATTCATCCCCATACAATTATGATCGTTTACCCAGTTGGGATTGTTTTTCCGTCAGTTATGAGTTGACTAACAAATGTTGACATAATTTGATGCTATGTGATGTAGTCACAATAGAAAAATCTAATGAAGGATTATCAATGTTGAGTTAATATTATTCATAAAATGATTTGACATCACTAAACTTATACTTCCAATTATCTAACATGTCAACTAACAAAAGATAATTGATATTAACACTATTTATAATTATCTTTTAACACTCTTTTATTTGCAGGTAACACTAATGAAACTTTTCTACTATGCTAGCTCTTTAACCCCTTAAGATAGCTAAGATAGCTTCAACAATTCCCTCTTCATCATTAACATATCCTTGTGCTTTAGTTCTTCCTACTATATACCAATTCAATTGACTACTTATGAAATTAGTCTCGTCTCTTGCTACTTACAAAATATGTTGATGATGGCATACAATAGAATGATAACACTAAAATCCACACTAGAAATAGGTAATAAACTATCCTCTTCCATATTTTTCAATTCCTTCTTTGAATTTTCTATGGGCATGCACATTGGTGCCTATTGATGGCTAGATAGGAATTTCTTAATTTCCTTTATTTTTAAATTTTCAAGACTTTTAAATAGTCACTCCATGGTGTAGGGGCACCTAGGAACTACAAGAAACTCATGAAGACAACTATGAAGACATTAAAGATACCTAATGAGAATTAGAGGTCAAAGGAGAACAATGGGATTCTACATGATGAAAGTGTTAGTAAACAGATTTAGTCTTAATTTTATCTCTTAAAAAATCTTCTCTATCACCTTTTTTAAGACCAATCTTTACTAACAATTAGGTAAGTGTTGAATGTTCTTCACTTTCCTCTGAATTCTTTCCTAGGTACAGCTCCCTAATGCTTTGTATTGGCTGAAATCTACTGGCAGTTGTCAACAGTTTTGAAAAGATTTTTACCAGAGGATGAATTGATTAAAGTTTTCCCTATCACTTTAGGAAGGTTATCATGCAATACCATGGTAGATGCTGTTAGCATTGGGTCCGGTATCCATCATTTCAACTTCAAATTTTATGCAGAACGGGTGGGGTTTGACAATAAAAATTATGCTAGTGGAGTCCTGGGCCTTAGGGCACATATGTTTTCCGTCCCTCACCTAGAAGATTTATGGGAGGATTGCAATGATGAGTCGCAGGTAGAAGAAAGAGAACATAGTCAATTGTGTGTTTCACAGATTCAGTCCATGAGGTTGCAGATAAGTGTAGAGGGGGTCACTGATGATGGGTCAGATATGTTTGATCCTAATTACAAAAAATCTATTGAGAAAAATGAAGCGATTGTAGACTGGTCTAAAAATGAGGAGGATGACATTGAGGAGAGAACTTCACATGTGATTCACTTAACCAATGAGTGGCTATAGAGAAGAAGGAAGATCAAAGAAGTTAGAGTAGAAAAAGAAGAAATTGCATGTTCTCCTTTAGACCCTTCTGTTTCTATTTCTAATTCACTTGCACATATTGGAACTGCAGGGGCTACTGAGAAATCTCAAGTCAAGAACTCAAAGAAGAAGATTGTAACCGATACTCTCCCAACTGCTTTACCAAAAAGGGTGACAAGATCTAGAACCAAGTCAAGAACAAAGAAAGATATGGCTCAGGCAGAATCTCGGACAATTAACCTGGATGATGACAAAATGGAAGACATCAGTTTCCATATATCTGAGAATGAACAAATAGGGAAGGACCTCTTCGACCTGGATGATGTTACATTGGAAGTGATATCCACACCTATGAAGACACCGGAACAATCCTTGAGCATTGGAGTTTCACTTCCCTGGCCGTTATTTTCTGTAAGTAAAAAGCGCAATTTAGTTCCTGCTTCAATTCCTGTTAAGGATATTGTAAGTAAATATGTTCAAAAGACTCCTAAGATGAAAAAAGTAAAGAGCATGGCTCACATGTTTACTGATGTGAAAACTAGAAAATGGAATGCTAAAGTTGCTACCTACAAACCTAAGGAGGGTAAAGAAGGTGAACAGGAGGTTAAGGCTAAAGACTTTGAGATTACCAAGGTAGAGTTGGGAAACATGGATAGGGCTGGCAAAAATAACCTATTCAAAGAGACTGCACAGCAAATGCTGAACTCTTCTTGGCAGGATGGAAAAGAAAAGAAGGAATTGAAACAAACTATAGTGACTTTATCTCAATTCATTAACACCTTCTATAGCTTTGATGCCACTCCTCTAGCTCAATCTCCCCAAGTCTTTGACCCAGAATCGACCGAAAGCAAGAACTTCCCCGATCAAGTTCAAAGGAGACGTGCCCTCATAGTTTTTGTGGAGTGGATTTGTGAAATCATTGAGAGTGGTTCTAAGTATTTAAAGGATGTGCATGAGGTCCTGCATGATACAGAAGTTCTGATAGGGGAACTACAAGCTCAAAGGTAGGTATGGGAGAGGGATGAAGAAAAATGGTTTGGCGCTATGTCAAAGTTCCTTGAAATTGAAAAGCATGGCTATGTAAAGTTCTGCATAGACCAGGGTGTCAAAGGACAAGATGAGTCCACCTTCTTTGTTCTTAGGAAAAACATAAGTTGGCATTTAAGCACTATCGGAAGTAGTATTTATAAGAACAAGGACAGTGAACATGAGATCAAACAGCTGCAAAAAGCCATGATCACCAAGCTTAAAGTGATAAACTTTGCTCATACATATACAGCTGCTATGGGAGAACAGGAATAGAAGATAGCCCTCGTTGTGTTTGAAAACACCATGAGGAAACTGAAGGATAAACTAAACCCTAAATCCTCTGACTTAACCCAGGTTGCCCAAATAGAATCAATGCTCTATCTCAGTGTGGACCAGTTCCCTTTAACTAGCGAGAAAGTTAGGAAATCAAGGTGGACCAAAGAAGCCACGATGATTAGGGTCATGAACTTGAGGGTACCACACATGCAGCATGCCAAGGAACTATTGCAGGCACATAAGCAACTGGAGATGACAAAGCAGACCGCAGCAGAAGGAGAGAATATCGCTGGAGAAGAAGAGCGCGCCTCCGATAAAGATGTAGAGATTGATATTTAATCTTATCATTTTCATGCTTTAAAACTCATAGGGCCAGGTGTCCTTTAAACTCTTTAAGTTACTTTAACTATTTAATCGAGAGGTCAGGTTTTTCGGGAGACCTCCCGGATTTGCAAAAAATATAAGTAGCTTAGTTTTCGTAGAAGAAGGGGTTAGAAAATTTTGGAAAAGTAGACTTAGTATTTTTGCTTTCAAGAAATTTCTTTAAATTAGAACTTTTAGATATTCCGAGTTGGCTGTATAAGGATTTCATTTTATGTTACATGTTTTGGTCTGTGTTACAAAAATAGGGATCTGATTATATATATATATACTTGCTTCGAACCTTTACAGTTTGAATTGGATGAACATATGTCCTGTGTTTGATTGATGTGTTCATTTTTGGTATATAAAATCTTAGCCAGCATCTTGGGATTTTTTTTTTTATAATCTATCTTTTAATCATTACAATTTAGTTCTAGAGAATTATATGTTATGGAGACAGGAAACTGTGATTTTCTGTGTGATTAAGTCTTTCTCATAAAGTAGTCATTTAGATGCTAAACATCTGAAGAATGTTATAGCAGCCTTGTAGGCTTTCAGGTCAAAAGCTAAAACCAAGATAATTAGTTGAAAAAAAATTTGAATTGCAAATCAGATTAGGGAGCTGTACCTAGGAAATAATTCAGAGGGAAGTGAAGAACATTCAACACTTACCCAACTGTTAGTAAAGATTGGTCTTAAAAAGGGCAATAGAGAAGATTTATTAAGAGATAAAATTAAGACTAAATCTGTTTACTAACAGATTTTTGGTGACTCTACTAGGGAAGCGAATTAGTAAGCCAGTGTCTGTGCTTGGCTTAAATGTGTAACTATGGTATTACCTACTGATAGAATACCTGGGAAAGTTGAACTTCCCCCAGTCTTGCAACCCGGTCTAGATTTTCATGACACGCAGGAGGATATTATTGCAGAGTTGAACAACTTGGCCTGGAAAGTGAAAACAAGTAATGAACAGTATCAACAGGTTCAATTAGTTTTAGAAGAGGAAGAAGAAATTGGTGAATGGTTGAGAGGTATTCCAGTTGCCCGAGAAGCTGCAATAGTTGAAAGAGCCATACCAAGGCCATAAAATCTGTCAAGCTGGGTTCAAGACCATATACTAGATCTCAGAGAGAGGCAGGAATCTTTGATAGCGTCTTTGAAGAATTGAGAAATCTTGAAACCACAAAGGTTCATCCTCCCAAGAAAAAGGCCCAGAGTAGACCCTCTTCTCCTCCAAGAGAAACTTTCAGGTCCTCTGCTAAGACCTGTATTTGGCAAGCTTTAACCTTGTCAAGAACTCAAGCCCCACCCCTCCAAACTATTTTTCCGACAGTTATCATGGCTCAACCATGGGGTGCTGCAGTAGGACCTTTAGCTTTGGCTCAACATAATGCTCTTCCTAAGGGTGCCAAAGATGTTCTTCCAAAGTTCACTGGAGATGGTACAGTGTCTGTTGATGAACATTTAAATGCCTTCAATGTAGCTACTGGTATTCTAGCTATCCAGACAGAAGATGTAGTTGTTAGGCTCTTTGTTCAAACCCTAATGGAAAGAGTAGCAGAATGGTTTGGTCACCTTCCTACCGGGTCAATAAAAAATTGGGACACGATGAAGTGAGCCTTTGAAGGATGCTTTAAAAGTGTGGATGATGAGCATTCCCTATTGGCTCAACTAACGCAATTGAAAAAGGAAATCCATGAGCCAATGAGGGACTATGTGGCAAGGTATAATAAGGTTGTACATTAAATCCCTGCAAATAAAAGACCTACTCCCGAAAATCAACAATGTTTTTTTGTGAACTCTATGCCGCCAGATATTGGCTTTCATTTGAGAAGGAATAGGCCTGTAGATTTAGAAGCAGCCCAAGCTCAAGCAACTGAATTGGAGGATGATCTTATTACGGCTAGAAAGTGGAAGAAAGATCTCCAAGTTCAATCTTCTCAGGCCTCAACTTCTTCATCAGACCCGGTGGTTCAAAGGTTGATGAATGATGTTATAGCCTTAAAGAGACAATTACCCAAACAAGGGGCGGCTTACTCACCTATGTCACAAGACTCTAACAGAAGACTGTCGGGACAGTACCATAATAAAACTCCTCATTTATCTTCAGCTCAACCTAGACTAGCTATTGAGGGATCTTCCAGAGATGGATTTATGTGTTCCTTCCACTTAACAATGGATCATGATGGTGATACCTTTCCTGATATGATGAGACATATACAAATGAAGGTAACCCCGGATGTATTGGGAGAAATGAAGGTTGAAGAAGTATTTCAAGAGTGACCTAGCGAGTCCAGCTCATTTTACCTAGAATACGAATCAAACTCAGAAAGAGAAGATATTTTGGCCACTCTTGAAGATTCAACCTGTGTTATGCTTACCCGTAATCAGAGGTCTTCTAATTCCAGCCCTTCATCATCAACTACCACCAGCAAAAGTAAAGAACCTGTAAGTAATCCTCCCTTCTCCAATGTAAAACCTCGGGAATTCAAGATATTGCAAAGGGGTGCTAAGGTTCCTTCTTTTGATATAGTAGAATTTTTTCAATCTTCTGCTATCCAAATTTCACCTGCTGAATATCTAAAGTTAAATCCTAAGGAACTTGACAAGCTTGTTAAATATGTTAAAGGTGATACCCCTAATACCTCGCATGCTAATCAATGCACAAAAAATCAAGCTGATGATTTGGTTCAACCTCCATTAGTAGTTCCCCCTATAGGTAGTAACCAAAATAATTCCTCCAATACCTCCACTCCAGAAGCTGAGTGTGATATACTTGAACCCAGGAAACCTGAACCTTTCTATATGTCCCTGCTCCTCAATGGTCTTAAATTGAGCAATTGTATCATTGACTCAAGAGCATCTGATAATATCATGCCATCCTCTATTACTAAAGCCCTCAGCTTGACTTTGACAAAAAGTTTCAGGAGATGCTATTCAATGGATGGTAACCAAGTGCCCCTAGTAGATCAAGTAAAGGATGCTCAAGCTGTCCTAGCCACCCATCTAGATAAAAGACTAAAACTAACGATCTTAGTGGTTGACATTCCAGCAACTTATGGGATGTTATTGAGTAGGACCTTTTTCTGAGACATGGGTGATGAAATCAAGATGGACTGGTCAGAAGTAGTTATCCCTGTAGCAAAAAAGAAGGTGAAGTTGGTGCCAGAAGAAAAGAATAAATATACTATTTTTCCTTCAGATAATCCAAAGGCTCAGATCTTATATCAGGAGTGTGAGTTTGGCAATTATGTGATCATGTCAGACAATGTTTCCCCAGTTCAAAGAGACCTAAGTGAGGCAACACAGTTATGGTTGATGGAGTTTGATGGAAGTTGTGCTAACGCAGGGTCAGGAGCTGGGGTTGTTCTAAAAAGTCCTAGCAGGGAGTGTTTGCCTTTTTCTTTTAAGTTGGATTTCAAGAACACCAACAATACAACTAAATATGAAGCTTTGCTTCTAGGCCTTCAAGAAGCAAAAGCCCATGGAATCACAGCTCTCATTGCTAGAGGTGATGTAGAATTGATTGTTAAGCAAGTTAGAGGGTAGTTCATGGTGAAAAATAAGAGGTTAAAACATTATAGAGATTTGGTCTGGAAAGAAATTGAAGCTTTTGATGCCTTTTGTATAGAAGCTATTCCAAGGAGTTTGAATTCGAAAGTAGATTCTTTAGCTATTTCAACATCTTTATTGCTTCCTCACCCTGATTTCAAAACTAGCACTTATAAGATAGAAATGATTTATAGACCGGCAATTCCTGATAATGTAGAACATTTGCAGGTTTTTGAAAGTGATGCTAGTATTAATGATTTCATGACTTGTGTAGAGGTCTTCGCATCCACCTACTTTGAAGGGTCAAGTGAAATACATGGAGAATTGGTCTCTAAAGATCAAATGTCAGATGGAATTGTACAGTTAAAAGGTAACAAAATTCCTAAAGGCCTGGTAACACTTGAAAACTTATTTTCTAGAAAAGATGACAGTTTTATTCCCAGGAAAGAAAACCCTCACTCTAAGACACTTAGAGAGTATGATAAAATTGACATTGGGGATGAAACACAGCCTAAATGGATAAGCATAGGGAGAACTCTTTCCTCACAAGAAAAAGGGAGACTTTAGTCTTTGCTGATGTCTTTTTCAGATGTATTTGCATGGAATTATAATGACTTAAAGGATTTTAGAGGTGGGAATTTTAGCCACAATATTCCTCTTAAACCAGAATGTAAACCTTTTAGACAAAAACTGCGTAGTTATAATCCTAAGGTGTCAGAAGCTATAATGTGTGAAGTAGATAAAATGTTAAAAGAAAGGATTATATACCCAATTCATCACTCAACCTGGATTGTGAACATTGTTTCGGTAAGAAAGAAAAATGGTGAAATAAGAATTTGTGTTGACTTTCATAACCTGAATCAGGCGAGTCTGAAAGACAACTATTCCCTCCCAAAGATGGAACATGTGTTACAAATAGTGGCTAGGTCCGAGATGATGTCCATGTTGGATAGATTCTCTGGATATAATCAGGTCAGCGTGACGAAGAGTGATAAACATAAAATAGCCTTCACCACACCCTGGGGGACATTTGCTTACAACAAAATGCCCTTTGGTCTGATTAATGCTGGGGCAACATTCCAAAGGGCAATGGACTCATCCTTTGCTGATATGAAGAATAAGATTATTGTTATATATCTTGATGATTTGACAGTCTACTCCCATAGGTGAAAACATCACCTCAGAGATTTGAAATTAGTACTTCAAAGGTGTTGTGACCATGGTATCTCACTCAATCCTAAGAAGTCAATCTTTTATGTTACTAAAGGAAAACTATTAGGTCATATCATTTCTAAGGAAGGGATAAGAATAGACCTCGAAAGGGTAAAATCCATTCAGCAGTTGAGTCTTCCATCTACAAGAACTGGTGTAAAATCATTTTTTGGGCAGATCAATTTCCTACGGGCTTTTGTGCTAGACTTCTCTGAGCTTACCAGGCATATTGTAGGGATGATGAGTGAAAAACAACCTTTTAAATGGATGGAGGCCAGACAAAAGGCTTTTAAAGAAATTAAAGATGCTATAGCTAGTGCTCCCTCTTTGGTACATCCAGATTACAAGAAAGATTTTGTCATTTATTGTTATGCCTCTGATCATTCACTTTCTGCCATGCTCACTCAAAAGAATGATACTGGAACTGAAGTGCCTATTGCATTCATGAGAAATCCCCTGAAAAAGCATGAACTGAAGGACTCGCTCATTGAAAAGAAAGCTTTTGCGATTGTTAAAGTTGTTAAACAATTCAAGTTTTATATCTTGCATTCACATTCTGAGATTTTTGTTCCTGACACTATTGTGAAGAGTCTACTCACACAATAAGAGATTGCAATGAACAAGAGAGAAGCATGGGTGACCAAAATTCAGGAGTATGACTTGACAATAAAACCAACCAAAATGGTCAGGGGAAGAGGATTGTGTAAATTTATAGTAGAAAACCCAAAATAAGAGGGAGATTCAGAATGTGAGTTGTCACATGCATTGTTGGTAAGCTTAACAAATCCTTGGTTTAGTAACATAGCCTATTACTTAACCTATGGTGAGTACCCTACCATCTTGACACCAAAGGAGAGATGTAACCTCATATTACAAGTAGATAAATATGTGATATGGCAAGGTGCACTGTTCAAGAGAGGTGTAGATGGAACCTTCCTTAGGTGTGTAGACGAGGGACAACAGAGACAATTACTTAAAGCTTTTCATGAAGAAGCATGTGGAGGTCATTTTTCTTCCTCAATCACAGCTTTTAAAATTTTACATAATTATTTTTACTAGCCGAGTATGTTTAAGGATGCCTATGCTTTTGTTAGAAGTTGTGAGAAATGCCAATTATTTACTGGGAAGCCACAATTAGTAGCATTACCTCTAAAACCAGTTGTGATTGAAGAGCCCTTTAAACAATGGGGACTCAATTTTATAGGTCATGTTAATCCTTCTTCTAGCACTGGTGATATTTATATTTTGATAGCCACCGATTACTTCACTAAGTGGGTGGAGGCTATTCCAACTAAAAAGGCTAATTCCCAGGTGGTATGTGAGTTTTTGAAGAACAATATTCTAGTTCATTTTGGTGTACCACAAAAGATTGTAACGTATAATTCTACTTATTTTTCATCTCAAGAATTAATGTTATTTTGTTATGATCATAGTATTTCCTTGGCCCATTCATCCGATTATTTCCCTCAAGGAAATGGGCAGGCTGAGTCCAGTAACAAGAATTTGGTTGCCATCATGAAAAAGCTAGTGGATGTTAATGGAAAAAATTGGCATAAGAAACTATTTGAAGCTCTTTCGGCAGATAGGATCACACCAAAAAGGGCAATCCGCATGGCACCATTTGAGCTAGTATATGGTATAGGAGCACAGGTTTCTCTTCCTTTGGAACTGTCAACAATCAAACTCCAGGCTGCTATCGAAGACTAGACTTTTAAAGATTCTCTTGAGAAGAGAATAATGTATTTACAGAAGCTTGAAGTAGAGAGGGAAGCTCTAGTGGACAGAATTATAGAACATCAGCTCAGAATTAAAAATATTTTTGACAGGAAGGCACGACCTAGAAATTTTATGAAAGGAGATGAGGTGTTATTGTGGGATAAAAGGAAAGAACCAAAAGGGGCACATGGCAAGTTTGAATCCTTGTGGAAAGGGACTTTTATAATCAAAGAAGAATTGGGATCTAATGCTTTCATATTGGCTTATCCAGACGGTTCCATCCTTCCATATTCCTATAATGGGTAGGATATGAAGCTGGTAAAATTGTAAGGTCCTCAAGTTTTTTTGTCTGTACATATTAGGTTAGCTTCCTTTCCTATATTTTGTGTTTCTTAACCCTTTCATTTTTATGAAACTAGAGATTCTGATTTCTCTGCCTTTTGAGTCAAAAAGCAGTCCCCAGTCGGAGCCGATGTTAGTCCCAGTTTCTATTTTGGTCCTTGGTCTTTCTTAAGTAGATGTGTGTCTTCTCGGTCACTTAACTTTGTAAATCTTGAACCGTCTTGAACACCCCTAAACACCAACGAACAACGTAGAATTGTGTTCACATAGGTTCAAAGGTGTTTGCATATTTCTGACATTTTGATTGAGTTTACAGATTTGCAGGTGATCGGTTGCACTTTTTGAAAATGCCTGAAAAGGGGGTAAATTAAAGACAATATGAATCGTAAGAAGTTTCAGATTAATGATTTCGGGTATGGAATTTTGTCTGAATTTTGCTGACAGTGAATGGTATGGAACAGGGAAGAACAGTTGAGAACCCCAAATAACTTGGTTCCTGTATGTTTGAGGGAGTTCAGTGACGTTAGCAAGAGCATGAGTTTCTAAAGGCAGCGGTGTTTTGGGACCCACAATAAAAGGAATTAAATGCTATTACGTAACGGACTCAATAAAGTACCTCCTTGGTTTGCGTGACCATAATTAGAAGTGATGGCCTCGGGACTTGTTTAAATAATGATTATGGCTGCTTGATTTAAATGTCAAATCAAATCTATAGCATTAATTGCAAAGATTTGTAATAAATTCGGGTACTCTAAAGGTATACTTAAGCTTAATTCTGCGTTCATTTTTATTACAAATGCTTAAGTGTTCTTCAAGATCTGGTGCATGGAGGTAGTCCTGGCAATGCTTTGTGATCAATGGTGTCTACAATTCTAAGGTGAGTTGGTTGTTGTCCTTGTATTTTTTTTAAAAGTTTTATTGATCAACAGGAAAGGGTTGGAGGTTATTTGTAGTGAAAATGAAGTTAGTTTTTCATTTATTTGGGAATTCTTCCAGTCTGGTGTGTGATGGTCCTATAATTATAGACACTGATTTAGAAGGGTACGACATTGAAAACCTGCCTTCTCAGCTATTGAATTCCCTAGATGACACACCGGCCCTAGAGATTCTGCATAGTGATTTATGTTCTGCAGCCACATTTCCTCCCACCATTACCTATCCAAAGCTCATTTTTGAGTGTATTTAATGTTGTGATGCGAGGACTGAATCTATAAAGAAGAGAGATAGCTCTATTCTGATACCCATTAAGAGGGAGTTAGTTTCTCAAGCCCTGCAAATACCAAAAAAGGATTTCTCTGCCTTCTCGCCAGCCCAATCTATTGTAAAATTTAATGAAAATAAAGATGCAAATCGCACCTCTATAGCTAAAAACTAGTTACTGAATCCTCAAAGGGGTGGTTCCCACCTCCCGAAGAAATTTAATTAGACCCATGTTTGTCCATACATCAGTGACCTCATAGTCATGTTGCACTAGGTCAGTGGTTCTTAGGTTACCTTTTTATTTGCCGACTGGATGTACTTTTATGTCCAAATTATCTTGGAAGGGACCAAAACTTTGGACTAGGCTGAGTTGATCATGAGCTCCCTACGAGAATAGCTTAATGCATCTAGGTTAATAGGGAGTGGCTTCTTTATGTCCTCATATCTCATTTATTGCCTTGCATGTAGCAGAACCTAGCTTGGTCTCCCTCATGAACCTTTGGTTGTTGATATGTGTCTGTATGAATTCTATCCTCTCTTCCAAAAAAATAAAGCTATTGAAGACTATAGAAAAGTCCATGATACCTTTCTGGGCAAACTGTATTATGAACTAGTTAGTACACCTGGTAAAAGAATTAGTCATCAAGCTCAAACATTGATAACCAAGTATGGGAGCTACTATATTCAATTCCCAAAATTTACCTATATCAAGGTTGGGGGATTCGAACATCAACCATTAAGGCTTCCTAGGTACACCTTTGAATGCTTTGTATTGGCTGAAATCTACAGGCAGTTGTCAACAGTTTTCAAAAGATTTTTACCAGAGGATGAATAGATTAAAGTTTTCCCTATCACTTTAGGAAGGTTATCATGCAATACCACGGCAGATGTTGTTAGCATTGGCTCCGATATCCATCATTTCAACTTCAAATTTTATGCAGAATGGGTGGGGTTTGACAATAAAAATTATACTAGTGGAGTCCTGGGCCTTAGGGCACATATGTTTCCCGTCCCTCACCTAGAAGATTTCTGGGAGGATTGCAATGATGAGTCACAGGTAGAAGAAAGAGAACATAGTCAATTGTGTGTTTCACAGATTCAGTCCATGAGGTTGCAGATAAGTGTAGAGGGGGTCACTGATGATGGGTCAGATATGTTTGATCCTAATTACAAAAAATCTATTGAGAAAAATGAAGTGATTGTAGACTAGTCTAAAAATGAGGAGGATGACATTGAGGAGAGAACTTCACATGTGATTCACTTAACCAATGAGTGGCTACAAAGAAGAAGGAAGATCAAAGAAGTTAGAGTAGAAAAAGAAGAAATTGCGTGTTCTCCTTTAGACCCTTCTGTTTCTATTTCTAATTCACATGCACATATTGGAACTGTAGGGGCTACTAAGAAATCTTGAGTCAAGAACTCAAAGAAGAAGATTGTAACCGATACTCTCCCAACTGCTTTACCACAAAGGGTGACAAGATCTAGAACCAAGTCAAGAACAAAGAAAGATATGGCTCAGGCAGAATCTCAGACAATTAACCTGGATGATGACAAAATGGAAGACATCAGTTTCCATATATCTGAGAATGAACAAATAGGGAACGACCTCTTCGACCTGGATGATGTTACATTGGAAGTGATATCCACACCTATGAAGACACCAGAACAGTCCTTGAGCACTGGAGTTTCACTTGCCTGGCCGTTATTTTCTGTAAGGAAAAAGTGCAATTTAGTTCCTGCTTCAATTCTTGTTAAGGATATTGTAAGTAAATATGTTCAAAAGACTCCTAAGATGAAAAAAGTAAAGAGCACGGCTCGCATGTTTACTGATGTGAAAACTAGAAAATGGACTGTTGAAGTTGCTACCTATAAACCTAAGGAGGGTAAAGAAGATGAACAGGAGGTTAAGGCTGAAGACTTTGAGATTACCAAGGTAGAGTTGGGAAACATGGATAGGGCTGGCAAAAATAACCTATTCAAAGAGACTGTACAACAAATGTTGAACTCTTCTTGGCAGGATGGAAAAGAATAGAAAGAATTGAAGCAAACTATAGTGACTTTATCTTAGTTCATTAACACCTTCTGTTGCTTTGATGCCACTCCTCTAGTTCAATCTCCCCAAGTCTTTGACCCAGAATCGGCCGAAAGCAAGAACTTCCTCAATCAAGTTTAAAGGAGACGTGCCCTCATAGTTTCTGTGGAGGAGTGGATCTATGAAATCATTGAGAGTGGTTCTAAGTATTTAAAGGATGTGCATGAGGTCTTGCATGATACAGAAGTTCTGATAGGGGAACTACAAGCTCAAAGGTAGGTATGGGAGAGGGATGAAGAAAAATGGTTTGGCGCTATGTCAAAGTTCCTTGAAATTGAAAAGCATGGCTATGTAAAGTTCTGCATAGACCAGGGTGTCAAAGGACAAGATGAGTCCACCTTCTTTGTTCTTAGGAAAAACATAAGTTGGCATTTAAGCACTGTCGAAAGTAGTATTTCTCAGAACAAGGACAGCGAACATGAGATCAAACAGCTGCAAAAAGCCATGATCACCAAGCTTAAAGTGATAAACTTTGCTCATATATATACAGCTGCTATGGGAGAATAGGAATAGAAGATAGCCCTCACTGTGTTTGAAAACACCATGAGGAAACTGAAGGATAAACTAAACCCTAAATCCTCTGACTTAACCTAGGTTGCTCCAATAGAATCAATGCTCTATCTCAGTGTGGACCAGTTCCCTTTAACTGTCGAGAAAGTTAGGAAATCAAGGTGGACCAAAGAAGCCATGATGATTAGGGTCATGAACTTGAGGGTACCGCACATGCAGCATGCCAAGGAACTACTGCAAACACATAAGCAACTGGAGATGACAAAGAAGACCGCAGCAAAAGGAGAGAATATCGCTGGAAGAAGAGCGCGCCTCCGATAAAGATGTAGAGATTGATATTTAATCTTATCATTTTCATGCTTTAAAACTCATAGGGCCAGGTGTCCTTTAAACTCTTTAAGTTACTTTAACTGTTTAACCGAGAGGTCGGGTTTTTCACGAGACCTCCTAGATCTGCAAAAAATTTAAGTAGCTTAGTTTTCGTAGAAGAAGGGGTTAGAAAATTTTGGAAAAGTAGACTTAGTATTTTTTCTTTCAAGAAATTTTTTTAAATTAGAACTTTCAGATATTCTGAGTTGGTTGTATAAGGATTTCATTTTCTGTTACATGTTTTGGTCTGTGTTACAAAAACAGGGATCTGATTATATATATATACTTGCTTCGAACCTTTGCAGTTTGAATTGGATGAACATATGTCCTGTGTTTGATTGATGTGTTCATTTTTGGTATATAAAATATTAGCCAGCATCTTGGGATTTTTTTTTTTATAATCTATCTTTTAATCATTACAATTTAGTTCCAGAGAATTATATGTTATGGAGACAGGAAACTGTGATTTTCTATGTGATTAAGTCTTTCTCATAAAGTAGTCATTTAGATGCTAAACATCTAAAGAATGTTATAGTAGCCTTGTAGGCTTTCAGGTCAAAAGCTAAAACCAAGATAATTAGTTGAAAAAAAATTTGAATTACAAATTAGATTAGGGAGTTGTACCTAGGAAAGAATTCAGAGGGAAGTGAAGAACATTCAACACTTACCCAACTGTTAGTAAAGATTGGTCTTAAAAAGGGCAATAGAGAAGATTTATTAAGAGATAAAATTAAGACCAAATCTGTTTACTAACAGAAAGTCATATCAATTATAAATTTTTGGCACCTCTAATGTTTTGATGCCATGAGATGGCATTTGAATGTAAGGACTTAGTTTATATCCTTGAAAGGATTAAATAATTGTAAAATGGACCATTAGTGTCCAAGGGAGTCAAGGGATAGTTTAAGGGTAACTTAGAAGTGCATAAAATAAGTCTCCAAGGTGTTTGAAGTCCTTAGGAGTTTTAATTTTACAAGTTTATTTAGTTTTAAGTTATTTTACAAAGTATAAAAATTCAAATTTTAAACTATAACGGTTATATGGCCTTTTTAGAGGGAAATGGGTTTTTTAAGCCTTTTATGCCTTAAACTAATCAACCAACAACCAAAGTTTGTTGATATAGTTACAATAAGGTTATATATTGGAAAATAAGGTCATTGTACAGGAGAGGAAGTCTGGGAATGTACAGACAACACACAACAACGAATACAAATTTTATTTTCTCTGCAAATTTGAAGTCTTTTTGCATTGTTATTGATTTTTTTTAATTGGGAATCAGATGAAAATGTATTGAAAGACTTGGCACATCTATCCAATACCTCTCTGAATGGTTTAATAACATTTTGTATTTTTATCTAATACATTTGTCGAGTTCTGACAATCATAGCCGAGTTTTTCTTACTAAAAATCTGATTCTTCATTAGCAAATGATCGTCCCATGAGCTCTTAAGGCCTTGACCTCATGGAATGATGTTCATCTAACATGTATCATAGTTTTTTTAATAGTGTATGTGAAGGAGAAGTGAAAGAACAGGGTGATCATCATGCTTGGGTAGAGAAAAGCATTGAAATGTGTGGGTACAGTATAGCAGCAAGAGATTGGGATGAATAAAAATGATATTTTATGATTTGAGGAGTCTTATTATGTTTAATACAAGGTTAATCAATCACCAATTGAGCCTAGAAGTGTTTGGAAAGTTGGGATTTGAAAAACCCTTGGTTTAAGAGTTTGAAGAGAGAAAATTTGGGGTTGTTGATGTTCTACAAGCTCTAGGCCTAATTCCTTTGATATTTAGAGGTGTTATGACATAATAAGACACTTTCTAGAGTTTGAAGTCTTGGGGTTAATTATTTCATATAGTTCCTTTGTTAAATCACTCACTTTTCATGCATTTTTGGAGCCATAGGGGTGAGCAGTAGTACATGCTCCAAAACAACCATACCTAAACTTTTAATATGATAATGTACTATGAAAAGGGTACTCAAAATAGTGATTTTTTTAATTATTCCTTTGGAAATTTTCAGAGATAAGTGGCCTTTTCCTTCACTGCAGGGCTACTAAATAGGGCAATTAGGCCTCTGGACAGTTTGGGAAAGATTGGGGAGTTGAGTATTGTGGGTATTGCCAAGAATCCTAAAACTTGTTAAATCCATTTGTATATAAGCCTTAGACACCATCTATATCATTTTGGAACCTTGAAAAAGGTCTGGTCAAGTTTGAGCATTTGGGAAGCATTTGAGGCTTTGGGAAAATAGTGGCTTTGTTAACCAAAATTCATCAACTTTCCTTGTTTATTCACCCACCACCCTTTCCTCTACATTAATTGGTACCAAATCCTAGGGAAAGGTCTTGTGGAAGGTTTGTATTGGTCTTGAGAAGTTTTTTTTGTTGGATCCTTAGATAAGCCCTTGAAGTTGAACCATCCTTTAAGGAGTAGCCTTGAGTTGATTCATTTGCCAAGTTGATCATAGAACCATGACTGAAGGAGAGGATGGAGATCTACCCCAAATAATGACCAACATGGAGTTGGAAAATATTGTGAAAGAACAATTAGCAGATAACAAGAATTTGAAGGCAGCCCTTGAGCAAGAGAAGAAAGAGAAAGTTGAGGAGGACAAGGAGATGAAGATAATGATGGAGAGAATATTGGCCTTAGAAAGAAGGGACAAGAGCATCAGATAGGATGAAGAATTTTTAGATGATGAAAAAGAATAAGAGGAACTCCAATGGGAAGAACCATTAGATCCTGATGAGTTGAAGATGGCTAGGTTTGCTAAAGTCATCAAGAGTGGTGATACAAGGGCAAGAGCTGATTTTCTTACCTATGGTGGAAAGATGGATGATGAAGAGCTGATAGATTGGTTCAGTGCAATGGAAAAATTCTTTGAGTGTGAGGATGTGGAAGAGAATTAGAAGCTAAAGATTGCAAAGTCCAATTTGAAAGGACATACATTGCTATGGTGGGATTGTGTGCAAGCAGAGAGATGGAAGAATGGTAAACCCAAGATTACTTCTTGGTACACCATGATGGATAGAATGAAGGAAAAAAAATTTCTAAATGATTATAGGGTTGAGTTTAATAAGAAGATGTAAAGTTTGAAACAAAAATACATGGAGGTGCAAAGATATACTGAGGAGTTTCACAAACTAGACATAAGAGTAAGTCATGATGAAGATATGGATGAAAAGATTGCAAGGTACATGGGGGGACTGAGGTTCAACATACAAGATGAACTTAGTCTTTCTACCCCAAGGTCTATTGAGGAATGCTACAAGTTGGCCATCAAGGCTGAAGAAAATATCAAAAGGAGGCAAGAGAGACAAGGCAACACTAGAGGTGAACTTCCATGAGAGGAAGAGGAGGAAGAGGAGGAAGAGGTACTACTGATTTTTAGAATCAGAATGACAAAGACAAGGGAAAGCCCTACTCATCTGATACAAGAGGGGGTTATAGAGGTGGAAGGAGTGGAGGAAGAGGCAATGGAGTATTCACAGGCAGGTGCTTCCATTGTAATGAAGTGGGCCATCAATCTTTTAGGTGTCACAAGTGGATTGAAGATAAAGGCAAAGAAAGAAGGGTGCATTTGGTTGAAGAAGAAACAAGTAAAGAAGACAAACAAGAACCTATCTTGGCATTACCAAAGGAGGGAGAATACCTATTCATGGGCAAGAGTCAAACACCATATCATCCAAGCATTTTTAGATCTAATTGTTTGATCCAAGGTAAAGTTTGTAGATTTATCATAGATTCAGGTGCAAGTCACAATGTGGTGTCTAATGAGGTTGTTAGAAAGTTGAATTCACAAACATTTGTGCATCCTAATCCATATTATGCTACATGGGTCAATGTGGATCATAATTTGTTGGTTAGTACTCAAGTCTTAATTGAGTTTTCAGTTGGCAAGTATAGAGATAAGATATTATGTGATGTTATGGATATGAGTTGTGGACATCTGATATTAGGCAGGTCTTGTCAATGGTCAAGGAAGGTAATCCATGATGGATTCACTAATAATTATTTAGTTCACCATGAAGGCAAGAAGTTTGAGTTGCAGCCTTTAGTAAGGGGTCAAGAAGCACCTATACTTATGTGTTTTGGGCAGGATATAACAAATAAAGTTTAGTATGATACTGGATGGTATAATGGAGGAACAGTACAGTCAAAAGGCAGCCATGATAGTCCTAGAAGAGGAGACCTTTGGGACTTATCCTTTGTGCAAGTTGGGATAGTCAAGTTTCCTATCAAGCAGCCAGAGAATAGCAAGGGGACAGCAATGCTGGACTAGAGGTCTAATCAAGGCAAGGAATCAAGGAAGATGGGGGCCTTCCAACCTTCTCACTATCCTTCCCAAGGACAGTCAGCCCACTTATGTTTTCCTTTTGACAATTGGTGTGTGAATGAAAGTGGAAGAAAGAGGCTTACATTGGGGGATTACTTCACCCCTACATTGAAGACATCCTTCCAGCTATACAACTCTTGGGACAAGAGCTTTCTTGCAAGGGCACCTAGGAACTACAAGAAACTCATGAAGACAACTATGAAGACATTAAAGATACCTAATGAGAATCAGAGGTCAAAGGAGAACAATGGGATTCTACATGATGAAATTCATATCAATTATAAATTTTTGGCACCTCTAATGTTTTGATGCCATGAAATGGCATTTGAATGTAAGGACTTAGTTTATATCCTTGAAAGGATTAAATAATTGTAAAATGGACCATTAGTGTCCAAGGGAGTCAAGGGATACTTTAAGGGTTTATAAGTGCATAAAATAAGTCTCCAAGGTGTTTGAATACCTTAGGAGTTTTAATTTTACAAGTTTATTTAGTTTTAAGTTATTTTACAAAGTATAAAAATTCAAATTTTAAACCATAACGGTTATATGGCCTTTTTAGAGGGAAATGGGTTTTTCAAGCCTTTTATGCCTTAAAATAATCAACCAACAACCAAATTTGGTTGATATAGTTACAATAAGGTTATATATTGTAAAATAAGGTCATTGTACGAGAGAGGAAGTCTGGGAATGTACGGACAACACACAACAACGAATACAAATTCGATTTTCTCTGCAAATTTGGAGTCTTTTTACATTGTTATTGATTGTTTTTTATTGGGAATCAGATGAAAATGTATTGAGAGACTTGGAACATCCATCCAATACCTCTCTAAATATTTTAATAACATTTGGTATTGTTGTCTAATACATTTGTCAAGTTTTGACAGTCACAGCCTTGTTTTTCTTACTAAAAATCTGATTCTTCATTAGCAAATGATCATCCCATGAGATCTTAAGGCCTTGACCTCATGGGATGATTTTCATCTAACATGTATCATTTCTTTTTTAATAGTGTATGTGTAGGAGAAGTGAAAGAACAGGGTGATCACCATGCTTGGGTAGAGAAAAGCATTGAAATGTGTGGGTATAGTATAGCAGCAAGAGATTGGGCTGAATAGAAATGATATTTTATGATTTGAGGAGTCTTATGATGTTTAATAAAAGGTGAATCAATCACCAATTGAGCCTAGAAGTGTTTGGAAGGTTGGAATTTGAAAAACCCTTGGTTTAAGGGTTTGAAGAGAGAAAATTTGGAGTTGTTGATGTTCTACAAGGTTTGGGCCTAATTCCTTTGAAATTAGAGGTTTTATGACATAATAAGACACTGTCTAGAGTTTGAAGTCTTGGGGTTAATTATTTCATATAGGTCCTTTGTTAAATCACTCACTTTTCATGCATTTTTGGAGCCATAGGGGTGAGCAGTAGTACATGCTCCAAAACAACTATACCTAACCTTTTGATATGATAATGTACTACAAAAAGGGTACTCAAAATAGTGATTTTTTTGATATTTTATTATTATTATATATATTATTATTGTTTTCAAAATTCACTGAAATTTGTTATCAAACTTGTAATTCTTTATGACTGATATGATAGTAGTTATCATTACCAATAACTATGATATTTATCATAGATAACTATCATATTTATCATTAACAATAATGAATATCATACATAACAATAAAAATTAGAACACTTGGCTAAGGAGCTTATGGAAATCTTGGGGAATGTCAGGATTCCTGGAATTGTTGGCCAGGACTCCATCATTTGGGCCCCCACCCAAGCAGGAACCTTCTTAGTCAAGACTTCTTACAACCTTCTTTGGAAGGAAGAGAATAATTTGGGAGATTGGAATAAGGTGTGGATCCCACACCTTACTCCAAATCAATTTCTTCGGGTGGATGCTTATTCATGGTAAAGTTTTAACTTATGACAACCTTAGAAGAAGAGGATTCTCCCTAACTAGTAGATGTGTCCTCTGCAAAAAGGAGGAAATTGTGAACCATCTATTCATACACTGTGAATACTCTACTAGTATTTGGCAGGGAATTATTGGAAAATTGGAGGTCCCCTGGGTCCTGGAAGATGATGTCCACCAGTTCACTAGTTGGCGATCCCCCTCCAATCATCCTCTCCTCCAGCTCCTATGGCAGTTTCTTCCCCTGCACATCTATTGGACTATTTGGAAAGAAAGGAACAACAGGATCTTCAGGGAGACCGATTCCCCGCCTGAGGCCTCTCTCCATCTAAGCACCAAGCTCCTATGTGAGAATGCTGGCTTGGCTAACTAGAAACTCCCCTCAGCACCCCCCTCAGCCTGGGAGATCAAAATGGCTGATAATTAGAATTTTTTGACTGGCTTCACTAGATTTGACAACTCCAAGTTAATGGCTCAGAATTCTACTCGATGGGTGCGGGTGGAGTGCTAAGAGACCACAATGGTGCTTGTCTTTTGGCATATGCTAGGCCACTCAAAAATAGTACTATCAATCAAGCTGAAGACACGACTCTTCTATGGGGTATAAAATTTTCCATCTCCATGAATATTAGGTTGCTAATGATCGAGGGGGATTCCAAAGTGATTGTGGAGGCTATCAAAAGAAGGTCAAATGCAGCATGGTGGGTGAACACCATAATAGTGGAAATTCGGGAGCTTCTCAACAACCTCCAAAACATGACTATTTCCCATACCTACAAGGAAGGTAACGTGGTGGTAGATTCTATGGCTTCCATTGGGCTTAAGAAAACTAGGCTGGTTAAATGGGAGGAGGTCAATGAGGTACCAAAGGAGACCCAATGGCTAATCGGGTGGGAAAAACATGACTCCAACAATGTTTAAAATGAGTCAAGTTATCGCCAATATTGCTGACGGGCCCACCTTGATTATGTGATGGCTTTATTTGATGATTACTTTAGTTATGACTATGTATGTGCAAAACCTTATAAAGGTTCATAATTTCCTTTTGTGTGAGTACGTGTGGAAGGATAGTTGTCTACATCAGCAGGTAATTTTGATTACCAAGGACACTAATGGTAAATATGGCTTAATTTCTAATTATTACACCTAGAGATCCACTGGATTTTTCTGTACAGAGCTCGACTACCCAAAAACCACCCATCCCCTACCTTTTATGAATAAAATTCTCATAAAATGGTTAACTCAAAAAGACCTATTTTATGTCATGTTTTGCGAAGCTCGGCTCTACAATTTTCAGAAGACTTCTGCGGTGGATACTAATTTGGTCAATATGGGTGGAAAAACTTTGCGCATAGAGCTAGATAAAATCAAAGAGGAATTCACCTCCAACCCCCTAGTGACTCACTGCTATAAAGATAGTGGCATCTAGGGCTTCATGGAAAGAATGAAAGAAGGCCACGACGAGCAAATCTCCAAGAAATTTGGTTCCTCCTAGAACAACAGGGAGGTGTCGGTTGGGGGCATACACTTTCAAATAAATGAGGAGGTCATTGCTAAAGCAATAGGACTGTCAACGGAGGGTAGAAAGTATAATAAAACCAATAGGGCATCAGACATTACTAGTCTCAACCAGTTCTTCAGGCCAGGTGAAAATCCTATGAAAAAGTCCAGAGGATTCAACCGTGAGAAGCTCCCTGAGTTTTGGCCCAAGGTGTGTCACATTATTATGAAATACTTCACTCTTGAGGGTAAATTTACTGTGTTTTATTATTATCATTTGTCATTCCTCAACCACATCAGGAATAGGGATCTCATTTCCATTCTATTCTACCTCCTCCACTCACTGGAAAGCAACATCCTGGATATAAAGGAGAACAAGAATCTTGAGAAGCTGATCCCCATCCTTCACCAGGGCCTCTTTCTCTATCTGTAAAACTTCCATAAAGTCATTTTCCCTCCTCCCCAACCCCCCTTATTATTAAGGATGTCACCCAAGATGTTTCTCCTTTGGGAGCCAATAACCCCTCTCAATCCCCCTCCCAGTCTATCCAGGAGATCCAGGAGACTGACCTTGTCCCACATGAAAGTAAAGGTCACAAGAGATGTGTGAGGAACCCCTTTAAAATGGTGGAGGATATAGAGGAGACCCATGTCTTTGATTCCATGGAAGCTAAGGATAAGATGGTGGTTGATAGCACCCCTAAAACTGAGAGGAAGCCCAAAAATAGAGGAATTCAAGCAGCCAGGTTGAGTTGGAAGTAGATTTAGGGGGTACTGTCTAGTGTTCTAACAAAATTTCAAAGGAGAAATGCAAAAGAAGACTCAGGGAAATGGCTTCTGAGGATAAGTCCCATTTGGAGGATATAGAAACCTATGCCTCCTCTGCTTCAATTGAGGGCTCCTCGACTGAATACTTAAGCTTGCCTAGGTCTATTAGTGCTCCCCCTTGAATCCCTCGCCAGTGATGGATGATATGCCTCGTAGCAATACCCCGCCCCCACCTTCTCCCCACACCCAACATAAAAAAATCCCCTCGCATTGAGCACACTACTGTGGCAAGGGATGAGAATGAAAGGTTTAAAGGATCCCTCAAATAGAAGTTCAACAAGCTTCATAATGAGATCCTCGGTCTCAAACAAGACATGAGATAAATCAAAGCCCGCGTCGCTGATTCGAACAAATTTTCCCTCAAAGTCATGTACACGTTGGTTGTGACCTTGTGCAACGTGCAGGAGAAGATGCTGGTGGTAAATTGGAAGCCGATGAGGATAGCAGATACCTCTTCATGTTCCTGCAGGAAGAGTGGGCCACGACCCTGATGTCTAAACATTTGGGTGGGAGATCCTAGCTATGGTTGTTGCCATGAGGTTTTTCTTCTGGTTTGGGCCTATTGGCCCCAGGTCCCATTTTTTGCTTTCCTATTTTTTGGTTAAGTTTTTAAGACTCTGGGCTAGCCCTATGTGGTGAGTTACTATTAATATGTTCTTTACTTTCTGGTTAAGCTACTCTGGTTTGTTATTTTTGAAAAGGACCTTTAAGTTTGTTTTTGATAAAGGCAAACTAGACACTTTTTTTTCTGCTAACTTTATGATGATTAGTTGATGTGTGACTAGTGCTATTAATATGTTGTTAATGTGATTCTAGTCTTTCTGTACCATGGGCTAGTACCCTCTTGTTGCTTTTTCTATCAAAAACCATTATCACATATTACAAAGTCGATAATGATATCGACTATCCTATATTGCAAGACGATGTTAATATTATCTCAATTCAATCATGGTATCGACTACCTCCTAATTTAGATTGATATTATACAAACTCAAAGCTGATTAGTTTGTATTACGTGCGGTATTAAGATTATTCTTACGAAGAGACATCTCTTCGAGAGACATACAATCTCACAAAGAGATGTGTCTCCTTGTGAGACCTTGGATGATATTTATATGACATCAAAATCATTTTTGGATATATAGTGATTAACATACATTCAGTGTTCAATACATATTGAGCTAGATTTTATTGACAACTTCCTTTCCCTCAAGTACTGCTTTAAGTACTTTTTCATTTTCTACTTGCCATGGCTTTACCTATCTTATAGGGAAGTCCTTGAAAATATTCACTGAATTTAAGACTTGATTCCCTTTATTCATTTTTTTTATTCTTTATCATATTTGTAGTAAATTCATATTGATATTGATATCAATATTGATAAAGAGAGATTCAATATTGAATATCAATTTTGTATATCAATATTGACATAAATAATTCAGTAAAATTCTTGAGAGATATAACAGAAATAATTCATGTTATCAAACTGTGTAGAGTTCAATTATATCTACATTGATTATATATATACCTAAACAATTTGAAATTAAGATTAAAATACTACACACAAGTCTGATCAAAACTTTAACAAGGTATTAGAGCTATTCTAAGAAAGATCCGATCAGATTTGGTACAAAAGGCAATCCAACTATCATTTGTATTATTTTTAAAATTCATATTTCACTCTTCAAAATGGAAAATGGAGTTATATTCGAGGATTGTTTTGAAGGAGCCTCTAATTTTTTCTCATGGAAATTCAGAATCATGCTCACTTTAAGAGAGAATGAATTAGAAGCATTTGTAGACAATGAGATGGCTATGCCTAAAGATGATGGAGAAAAATGACAATGGATGAAGAACAATAAAAAGGCCATGAAGTTATTGGTAGATGTGGTTAAAGATCACATAGTTCCAATTATTTCTAAATTTGATATTTCATACAAAATGTTCTCAACATTAGAAAGTATGTATGAGATTAACAACAGAAGCAGGGTACTATCACTTAAACAAAAGCTTCATCATTTGAAGATGAATAAAGGAGAATCAATCACATCATAGTTTATGAGGATTAAAAAACTAAGGGATCATTTTTCTACCATTGGGAATTATATTGAAAGCAAGGAGTTAACTATGTTGGCCTTGAATGGACTGTCAGCTTTAAGGGAAGCATTTATATGTAAGGAATAAGTGCTCTCTCAAAACTCCCAAAATTTGATCGCTTGAAGACAGATTGTATTCAAGAAGAATCTAGACTAATCAAAAGGGGGATTGGTCAAAACTCTACAAATTAAGACATTCATATGCTAAATATTCATTCTCACAAGAAGGGTAAGAAAGGGAACTTCAAGAGGAAGAAGGAAAAAGATGCAAAAGGCAGAAGCTCATCAAAGAAAAGAAGGGATATGTCCAAGGTACAGTTCTTTAGATGTGACCAATATGGACATTATGCTATGAAGTGTTTAGATAGGATAAAACCCCAAGCCTCTATTTCTAAAGTTGGTAAGGAAAGGCTAGAAGATGATACTAAGAAACTTGTGTTCTACTCAGCCTTATCAAGCCAAGTATCATCTATCCCTAACACCTAGGTGATTGATAGTGAGGCATTGCGTCACATCACAAGATTCAAAGAAAACCCATATAGTTTATTGGAAGAATTAGATGAGGAAGTGACTATTGGGGATGATTCCAACAATCCCATGAAAGAATTTGGGACTTGCACATAAACCTCAAATCAGACATCTCTCTTCAACTCGCAGGTGTATTATTTGTACCAAGGATCAAGAGGAACCTAGCCTCAATTTCAGCACTTGAAGACAAGGGATATAGAATTACCTTCATGGAGGGTAAATTCCTAGCATGGCCCAAGAACTCAAACATTAAGAAGGCTCACACTATTGGAGTAAGACATGGATGCCTCTACAAATTGTGCACTTCTGATGGGGAGATTGGGATAGACTAGCTTAGTCTATGCTCCCAGATCCTTATCTTGGATCCCTAGTGTGCTCTACCCACACTCTATGTTCTCTAGGATGCCTCTTGTCAATAGGATCCCCTGACCGAACCCAATCTAACCACTAATGTGGAACACTCCTCCTTAGCTTTCTTTCACACTCTCTAGCTTCACACCCTTACATAAGATAATAAGGGTTTCCTAGCTTGAACACCTTCTCAGACTCTGAAAATGGTGGAGATGTCTCCCAAGGTGTTTTTTCATCCATCTAAGTGACTCCAAGGGCCTGGGTAAGCTGGCTTGTTACCCGATTCCATCATTTCTTCCCAAAATAGGGCTACTAGGAAAGAGCCACAATTAGGCCTCCTCTCTGGGTTTATAGGACTTTTGACCTATCACCTTCACCAAATCATGGCTAATCTTCCATAGAAACTTCCATTCATTTTCCCATCCCTCAAGGATTTTCATGGTTTTAGGTCTTCAAATGGTTGTACAGTGCCCTAACCAGAAATGAGGGTTTCTAGGGCTTTTTGAGCTTCGCAGAGTCACAGTGCTAGTTTGTTTGTGTAAACACCTTCATTAGATTGGTGGAAACCTATCCTTCACACCAATGAACTTTCCCTTATCCTCCTTGAACTCTTCCAAAGGATTTTCTTTGAAGTCTTCACCCTTGTCTTCTAGAGCCTTCACAATGCTACCCTTACCTAGCTAGGCATACTCCAAGCTCACCTAGGGATTGGTAAAATAAATGCTTGCACACACTTTCCAAGGTTCTTCTTGAACATATATATAGAAGAGGGTATGTACTACCATATCCCAAGGTTCCATGGTGTTTCCACAATGGGGATAGGAGTTACAAGCCCATATTTACATGCCTCTCCAAACTGGACAAAGGACTGGTGGTTTCAAAATAAAAATAAGAACACACACAAACTTGCAGAGAAACTAATCTAAACACACAAAAATGAAAGTAAATACTCAAATGAAAATGTACAATCCAAAAGATCTTAAGTGCTATTCATTAGGTCTTCACATTCATGCCATTAGTATTGACTGGTACACTAAAACACAATCACAGTCTATTTAAACTTTCTCAGAGCCATACACAGTGACCTCCAACCCTTGGATTAGGGTTTTTCCCATCATAAATAGTCAATTCCTTAGGGTATGAGCTTAGTTAGAGTTCTTAGCCACTTGGGTAAGGTTTGAACCCAAATTAGAAAAAGTTGCTAAGTAACTTTGAAAAGTTGCTATGCAACTTTTTGAGCAACTTTTGTTGCTTGAGAAATTTTTGCTCACTTCACATCCTAAGACCATTCTTAGGTCTAAAACAAAGCACACATGTGCTAAATCATTGAATACCCCTATTTTTATACTTTTCTCTAATCTAAGGCTAGTTGACATTAGGATGACACCATCCCCTGAGTCACTGTACAATCACACAGAAAGACATGACTATGACCCTAGGATCCTAACTAGACCCTACACACACACACTGAGCTCATGGCTCTTATTATACTTACAAGGCTTCATGAAGAATTTATTCACAAAAAAATTTATGATGGTGGGAGCCCTTAGAAGGGTGCTCCTACACCATACTCCCCCTCAGCACAGATTAAGGCACTTTGGGGTTGATAAGGGCTAGGTTTATGCCTACTTTCTTGAACTGGATCTCTTCTACACAAGTGGCTTTAGACTCAAGTTGACTTGCGCACTTGACCAGGTGCTCCATGTACACTTGATGCCTAGTGGACTTCTTCCCTTTTGATTCCAAGACCTATTCTGATGTCGGATTAGATATAAGCACCAAGGCACAAGCGCCAGGATGACCTGAATATAATGTCCATTTTGATATAGCAATTTGTACAAGCATCAAAACATAAACATTGTGATGACCTGAGTACGCCTTGCATTGCAAACACATCAAACAGTCAAGAGATCATTCTAAATCCAATGTGAATTACTCGTAGTGACCCTTTATCATTCACCTCCTTAGGCAAGATTGTGTTCCACAGTAGGAGAAAGAACTTACTCAAAAAGATAATGGTTAGATCAAACTTCCTTGAATTGTCTGGGTATCAATGGTCGAGGTATGCATGGCCATCCAATTCGAGATAGAGGCTCTTACAGTCAAACACCATTTCAATCCAGAAGTTCCAAAGATGTTAGATTTTCACATACAAGCAGAAGACAAAGAAAAGATTATGCCCCCAGTCATCACTCTCTAAATCCTATAAAGGACATCATCGAAGAGCTCGAAGGGACACAATATGCAAAAATTTCAATGCGAATCAGTAAGCATACAAGGAGATATAAGCATGAAAAGCACAGATTGTTTTCAGTTGAGTTTGATGTTTGATTGCATTGTTATAGATGTAAAATCCTTTCTGGAGATGAGACTGACTGACTGACTCAACTGGAAGCTTCAAAGGACTCTGACTGGATAGGATACGTCTAAGATACATTGGAGGCCATAGGATATGACATTGATTTCCCCCAAGTTTGAACATTGATAGGATACAGACGCTTGAGCTGATTGGTGTACAGACCGACTTATTGAAACCAGGATATGCAGAAACAAACCAGGAGATATGTACAAACTAAAGCAAGACTGAAAGCTGGGAAAGACCAAGATTGTGCTGATAGATGGAGCATTTTGGAACAAGTGGTGCCTGTTTGCCAGGTTTTCACCATCTTGGTAGAGATTCTATTTTTGCTACCAAGGCGCCTGTTTCCAGGTTTTCACCAAGGCACTTTTCTTCTTTTTCTCATTTTTTTATATTTTTTCATTTTTTCAATTTTTTTATTTTTTATTTTTATTTTTTTTATTTTTTTTACTTTGATATTTTTTGATTTTTTTGTGAATCATCAAGGCGCCTATTGCTAGGTTTTCACCAAGATGTTCATTTTTTCAGGACTTTTTCTGATTTTTAAGATTTTTTTCAGGACATTTACCAAGCACTGAATGCCTTAGGCATAGAATTTCTTCAGATGGAGAATGTTGATTGGTTCTCGGAGCTGTTCTCCTTCAGTGGTTGAGAGTTGATAGGCACCAGAGCCAAAAGTAGCAGTGATAACAAAGGGACCCAACCAATTGGGTTCAAACTTCCCCTTGCGTTCTCGATGTGATTGATTTTTAGGATTTTCTCTCAACACTAGATCGCCAACCTGAAATTCTCTATGTCTGACTTTCTTGTTGTAGCCTCTAGACATTCTCTTTTGATATACTCTGAGATGATCATACGCTGCTTGTCTGCACTCATCTAGTAGTTCAAGTTCTTGTAACCTAGACACTCTGTAGTCTTCATCAGTGACAAGTCCATGCATTCTGATTCTAAGTGATGGGATTTCAACCTTAATAGGGAGTACTGCTTCAGACCCATAAACTAAAGCAAAAGGTGTAGCCCCAATAGGTGTTCTAATACTTTTTTTGTAGGCCCATTCTGATACTGGCTCTGATACTCATTCTGATACTGATTCTGATACTGATTCTAATAATTGTTCCGATATTGGTTCTGATACTGGTTCTGATACTGATTCTGATACTAATTCTAATACTGATTCTGATAATTGTTCTGATACTGGTATACTTGATAGCATCTTTTTCCATTTGTAAACTCCCAAGCAAGATCATATCGTGTAGTCCCAATGTCTAGCAAGGTGGAGAACAAGAGGGATTAGCAAGCTAGTGGAAGAGATGGAAGATAAGAGAATGAAGGAAAATGAAGGGAAGAAATCCTCAAGGGGAAACTCCTCAAAAATACCCAAGCTAGGGAAAAATTATCATGTAAAGCATATTGGGACAAGCAATGAAAGGTCAGCATAGGATAAGTCACAAAAGCATAATGCAAGAGCAGGAAAGGATGCAATCCAAAGGAGTAGACATGTCAAGAGGCTTCATAGCACCGTGTTTTACTCTTTCTTTCTTTTTTTTTTTTAGATCAAGACCAAAGGGGAAAAGGATAGTGAAAGGCTAGAATGAATGGAGGAAGATGTATATGAAGGCTAAACATGGAAGGAATGAAAGCAAGATCACCGTAAGATAGCTCACAAAATAGTCAAATGTTCGTGTATAGATCAACATTGTCAAGATCAAAGAGAGAAGACGGAATGGATGAAATATGTAGAAGAACTACGCATAATGCCTGATTGCCAGGTTTTCATCATGGTACTTATCCAAGGCACCACAAGGAAGTGGTTTTCACCATAGGAAGAATTTATTTCTCTTTACTTTTGCTACCAAGGCGCCTGTTTCCAGGTTTTCACCAGGGCACATTTTCAATTTTTTATTTTTTTTATTTCTCTTTTTTTATTTTTTTTAGAAGAAGGCAAGCTTTTTAGATAATTCTCCTTGAAAGGATAAACCATGATATGTCAAGGATTCAAAATGATATGCTCAAAGATGTTGATAGGGAAAGGAACATGGAAGAGAAAAATGGAGGATAGGGTTTTATGTAAAGCGAGTGAGGTTGGAAGATAGGAGGAATAGGCAAATGAGGAAAAATGATAGAAGGTAGAAGGTTAATGCATGGAAGGATTGTGAAAGGGTAGATGGAAAGGAAGGCAAGATCAACGTCAACACATACCTTGAAGGGTGGTGAGAGGATGGAGGAATCGTGAATGAAGGAATACGTGAAGGAATATGGCGAATGGATAGCAGAGGTTATGGTTTAGGCACATGAAATGGAAGAATATTTTTGGAGGGAGATGAAGTGGAAGCCTTTGGAAGCTTGAATGTCAATTTCACTTTTTGTTCAACATGAGACTCTCTTATGAGAGACTTTGGGATCCATATAGCCTTAGGATTTTTATTTCTTTTTGATGATCTAGAGAGAATATCTTCAATGATGGATTTTGGAACCCATACTTGTCTTGTAGTTTTTTTCTTAGATATCTCTTTGGACTTTATGCTTCCATGTCTATGAGAGGAGACATGGTGATATTCTTTTTTTGATGGATTCTTGTATTGCTTCTTTTTCTTGTATTGAACATTCAAGTTACTTCCAAAAGACTTGGGATTTGTGGAAGAGGGAGGATACGACTGGTCTAGATGGGTGGGTGGATGAAAAAGATTCAAGGGTATGCATCTATGTTGATCTTGAGGAAAGATGGGAGATGGAGGTATGTAAGGACCCAAGATGGAAGGAAGGTATGAAGCCCTTAGTAGTGGTGGAAGAGGTCCAAGGATGGAAGTGGAAGATGCAAAAGGATAATCAATAAGTTCATCATCATCTATATGACAACCAAGGATATCAGCATCTTTAGAGTGAGCATTAGTATTTTCAATAAAATCATGGACATCTTGAATAAGAGCATTTTCTTTGATAGGATCATTCAAAGCTTGCGAAGACTTAAGAAGAGTAGAAAGTGAAAGTGAACATGGAGTGGTAGAACAAGAAGACGGAAGACTTTCATCTTGACAAGGATCTTTGGATAGCACAAGCGCATAATTTGTCTCTTGTTTTTCAATAGGCTTAACATTGGAAGGAACACCATTTTTACCAACCTTAATGGAAGTATCATCTTTGGAAAGTGCAAGCGTAGTAAGGTCATTTTGATTGTCAATAAGCTCATTAGTGTAAGTAGTAGCCTGATCTTGCTTAAGAGAAGACTTAAGACATGGTGGAATGCATGAAAAAGGGTGTATAGGATCAAAAGAACCATGAAGCGGATAAGAGACATCGGGAAAAGGAGTGGATGACATGGAGGGTTCTTGATCTTGATCTTTCTTTATGTTCTTTTCTTTATCATTTTTAGAGTCCTCTTGACATGGAGCCACTTCTAAGGACAAGGAAGCATGTTGGGATTATATGGATGACTTTGGAAGAGATGGTGGAGGACTAGCTGAAGTAGGGATTATAGCATATGAAGGCTTAGGCTCTTTAGATTTATCATTATTGAAAGTATTTGCAGCCAAGTGAAGGTTAGCTTGAGTTTCTTTAAGAGGTAGCCCTGGGGGATAACTATAGGGAACCACATGCAAAGTATTAGGGCTGGTGTCAGATGAAGGTTCTGTGAAAGATTTGAAAGACTCGGAAGCTTTAGGAAATGTATGGGTATTGGAGGAAGTAGGGGATGGAAGAGAACCATCACAAGACAAAGGTCCAACATTAACATGATCTTCCTTGAGAGTGTAATCTTTATTTTCAGCCTGAGAGTTCTTAGAGGAAAGATCCTTGTAGTATTTACTTTTGTAATCAGCATGAAAAACTTTCTCTTCCTCAAGTGAAGTAGATGTGTCATCTAGGTATTGTTCATAGAAATCGTCAAAGTCTCTTTCATAATCAGAATGATATGGATCACCCTCATGATCTATCCAATGTGACAGCCCATTTGTAGTAAACAGGAATGGACGATGAGGAGGACTCTTAGGAACAGAGGTGTCATAGGTATCATTACATTGTCTGTCATCATAGTCATCATAGTCTTCAAAGCTAGATGTGTCACTCTCCGTGGAAGAGGTATCATATTGCTCAATTTTTTTCCAGGGGCATGGTGACATGTACAAGTCTTTATCAAATGGAAAAGAGTATAGAGATTCCATGGAGAACTTTTTAGATTCCTTCTCTTTCTCAAGTTTGTCAAGTTGGACTTGCATAGCTTGCAGCTGCTTCATCATAGCGGTGATTAGAGCTTCTTCCTCTTGTGTACTAATTCTTTGAGACATGTGTACTGATTCTCAATAGCTATTGCTCTATTCCTGACACAATGATATTTTTGACAGATTTTGGAACTAGGCTGGAAACATTGGATATCTTGCCATTTGACAATTTCTGACAACTCAAATTTTTCCAAATGACACTCTGCAGACTCGTACGACACTGGGTAGTCTATGAAACGACAGTTGCTAAACTTGTACGACAGTTGGGTAGAAATGAAACGACAGTTGTAAATATCATACGACAGTTGCTAACAGGATTTTGACTTTCTTGAATTTGCCGGCATGAAAACTCGTACGACACTGGGTACTCAATCATACGACAGATGGGCTTTACTGAAATGACATTTGACAAAAATTCATACGAATTTTGACTTCTTGAAATGACTTTTGACTCCAGAAAGAACTATATGTCAATTTTTTTGCAAAATTTAAGGTTTTCAATTTTGGATTGTTTGCAAATTGTACTGTCTAGATTTTGAAGGTTATACCAGATTTGATCATTTTTAATAGCCAAGTAGATAAATAAGCACGCAGAACAGCAAGCAAGTGATTCCAAGCACGTCTGAAAACAATGAACAAGGGAAAAAGAAACCTTGCGCATGAACAATCAAGTGACCAAATTGTGCTAATCCCTGAGAGTACTAATTGTGTATGTTCTGAAAAAGTTTTGCAATAACACACATATACCTGAAAGTGAAAAATTGGCCTCTCTAGGGTTTTTAGTAATGGTTTGACTATGCAACTTTTATGATTCAAAGGGGTGAACTCCAATCCCGGTACACCAGGGTTTTGACACAGTCCGAGAACTTAATCTTCAAGAGCTGCTAGGGAGATCTGACAACCCAATAATGAACCATACCCGTGGAGATTTCTTCCACAAGGACATTTCTATAGCGGTTGTCACTACCATGGCGAAAATGGCTATTACCGCTTGATGTTCCGTCAACGTAGTTTTCCCTATGAAGGGATTGTCCGCTACGGTTAACCCTCTCTAAAGATGACTCACAATAGTATACCACAAGGGGACTTGGCTCCAGATTCAAGGTTTTGACACCTCTTCACTTTTAACCCAAACAAAGCAAGCAGATTAATCCGACATGCTAAGACAAAGTTTTGTTCCACCAAGGTTTGTGATATCAACTCCACGTGATCTATCAACCTCTCCGGGAAGAGAATGTATCAATCAATAAGAGAAGATGCACTAACCAATTTTGATTCACCAAAGCTTGTGATATCAACCCCACGTGATCTATCAACCTCTCCGGAGAGAGAATGTGTCGATCAATAAGAGAAGATGCACTAACCAAGATGAATGTGAAACGCACTAAGTATCCTCCCTACCTAAAAGGATTCCATCGTCAAGAAAGGATTTCGTTAGGAATCCAATCTCTCAAGAATCACGAATAGTGTTCATAGGGCCTAATTACTATGTGAGCACAGATGTATGTTCCGAAAGCAAATCTACCAAAAGCATCCAAAAAGTAGAAAGAGGAACACTTAACGTTTAAAGTGAATATGAGATGAGTCCACAAGGTGGAACACTTAACACCTCACACAAGCTGAAAATAAGTCTCCAACTTAGAAAATAAGTGAGTTCCTAAAAGCACAAAAGGGTTGCCAAGTGGAACATTTAACGCTTCTGTCCTGTTGACCCCTCCCCTTTATGGCACTGAGATTGCAACCACGGGGTGGAAATGAGGGGCCGGTGGATTAGCGAGTCCAATAACCCAAGATAGAAATCAAGATCAATCACAAGTATTCTAAGACTACTTAATGAATCCTTAAGGGTTCACAACCTAGTATCAATTATGCAAGTGTGTAGAAATAGATCAAAAGCATGAAAAGATGCACACAAGCTTGACACATAAGAGATTTATTTTAAGTCCCAAATCAAAATATTATTAGATGAAGGAGAATACTTGGGATCCTTGCAACGCGCTTAGTAGATTTTACTTGATTTTTAGCAATTTTTGTTGAGCTTTTCCATGCAAGCAAGTGACGAACTCTCCAACAAGCAAACAAGCAAACAAGATATGCAAAATATATTCAACTTATGAAAACCATAGGGTTAGCTCTAAAAATCAATTATTATCAGTAATAATAACCAGCAATCAACCCAAATGACAACTCATATCATTCATTGAACCATGTAAAAAAATAAGTGCATACCCATCACAAAACTTTATTTTTTTTTGCTGCATTTGACCTAGTCAACAAGATCTAATTTTTTTGATATGATTTTGGCCACAAAAATAGAAATTCAGAATAGAGACCCCTACTAAAAAACAAAGAGCTTTCCAAAAATACAAAAATTTTAGAAAAATCTCTTCATTTGTGCCCTAAAAACCTATTTTATCAAAACAGACCAGTTTTTGTAAATTGACTATTTGAGCTATGATATCATGTTCAAATTTAAAACACAAAGAATGGACCCCCTATATAATTTAAAGAGATTTCCGAAAATATAAAATTTTTTTAAAAATATGCTGATTTGCGTCAGATATTAATTTTTTCTGGAATTTCAAGAAAAAATTATTAAAAATTCAAAACATCTCAGAAAATTCTAAATTTTTTACTGTAGCTTCCATGACATGTCACCAACTTGTAAAACAAATTTCAGACCAAAATTCTAAGCCGTTTGGGAGATAAAATTAAATCTTTGAAACTTTGGGGTTTTAGCTCCCAAAAAAATCAAAACCAGCATGCAAAGGTGGGTTGCCCCACGGTGGGTTCCAGAAATGTGTGTGTGAAAATTGTACCTAATCTGTAGACACAACACTCAGTAAAACATTAGAGGTTAGCAAAAATCAAAATCATGCAAAATTGAAAGCTATCTAACCAAGCGATTTACTGCCTTCTAATAGGTGCGAGATTAATGTTCTCAGATTATTATCGAGATCAGTGACCTAGACGACACCTAAATGAAGGATTTGAATGCAATTGATCTAGATATGAGATTGAATGCAATTAATCTATATTTTTTATATTTTCTATGCAATAAGAATGATAAAAACCGATATGAATCTATGCTAGATGAAATTGATATGCTATGAATGCTATTGAAAATTGATATGCTATGAATCTAACAATGATATGTAATATGAATGCAAAAATAAGATTGATCTCACAAAGATGTCGATTCGCAAGAGCTTTGATTCTTCAATTCCAATTCTCCAGCGTGATTGTGCAAAATATGAGATGATTTGTGAAGAGCTGAAGCCTTTAATTTATAGAAATCCATGGCTTTGGAGGTGCATGGGAAAAGCCATAAATCACTCAAATTAACTCATCTTGATTTTTGAGTTATCTGATCATGAAAGATAGTTAATTCTCAAAATCATGCAAAAACATGCAAAAATAGCTTTTTAACTCAAATTAGAGTCTAGATCAGCTTTTTGAACTCCAAAAGGATGTTGAGTTCCAAAAAGTCAATAACTTGCATTGATTTTCTGATTTGGAGTTTAACTATTTCTTTTGAATATGCATAATAATTAAGAATTAAATAAATAAATAAAGTGATTTATCCTCAACTCAACTGATTTTTGAAATAAAACAATTAATTTATGGGTTAATTAACTATTTTACCAAACTTTTATTAAAAATTATATTATTAAATAATGACAACATGTTTTAATTAATTAAATAAGAATTTAATCAATTAAAGATAGGAATTTTGATCTATTGTCAAAATTAAATAATACAATTAATAATAGATAGAATTAAATTTAATTAAACAATTAAGTGGCAAATATTAAATCTAATTAATTAAATATGAAAATATTCAATTAATCAAACTTAGGATAAATGTGATTTATTGCCAAATAATCATTAAATTAAAGATAATTAAGATAATTAGGAATATTACTAGGAATATTTCCCGATGCAGAATTTAAGATAATCAATTATGATTCGATGATGTTTAGATGTGCCTTAGGTTAGGACTTTGATGTCGATTTCATTCGAATTGAAGATGTAGGAGATTAATGAACTTATAGCCCATTTTTGGGGTATTACATTAGGCATGGCATTTCTATCTAGATCCCGCAACACCTTTCTTGATCTTCACTTTGCTTTTCTATGTCTCCTTTGAACAAGACCAGGTCAGCAACATTAAATACTGGTGAGATAGCTAATTCTGATGGCAAGTCCACCTTATAGGCATTTTCACCATATTTGGCCAAAATTTTACAAGGCCCTACTCTCTTCATTTGCAACTTAGTAAGCATGCCTTTTTGCATTCTTGCTTTGCTTAAATGGACCATCACATAGTCCCCTACCTTGAACTAAACTTCTTTTCTTCTCTCATCCACTTTAGCCTTTAGTTTTTGAGTAGACTCTAGGATGGCCTTCTTGACCTATTCTTGTACCTCCTTGATAGTTTGAGTGAAGTCCTCTACTTGGCCACTCTTCATCTACATTGAACCAAGGTCTCTTAGTTCACACACTCCTCTAGGGTGTCTTCCATGCACAACCTCAAAAGGACTCCTACCTATGGTCCTATTAACACTGTCATTGTAGGCATACTCTTCTTGTGGAATGACTAGATTCCAAGTCTACCCATACTCCTTGGTCAAGCACCTCAACAAACTTCCCAACACCTTGTTTATATCTTTAGTTTGACCATCAGTTTATGGATGGTAAGATAAGCTAAATGAGAGATTAGTTCCTAGCATTTTCCATAAGGTTTTCCAAAAGTGACCCATGAACTTGCTATCCCTATCTGACACAATGCTCAATGGGATTCCATAAATCCTCACAATCTCCTTGAAGAAGAGATGTGCTATATAGCTTGCACCATGAGTAGTTCTACATGGGATGAAATGAGTCATCTTAGATAACCTGTCTACTACAACATAAATTCTATCCATACCTATTTTTTTTTTAGGTAGTCCAACCACAAAGTCCATGCTCACACACTCCCAAGGCCTATTTGGAACTGGTAATGGTTGATAAAGCCCTGCATTTCTTGAGCCTCCTTTAGCCCTTTCGCATACACCACATTGTTCCACATATCTCCTTACATCCCTTGGCAACCTAGGCCAATAATAGTACCTTTGTACTAGCTCCATGGTTTTTTTGATACCAAAATTCCCACTTAGGCTCCCATTGTGCTTCTCTTGGATCAAATTTTCCCTCATGGATCCTCTAGGCACACATAGCTGATTTCCTTTAAACAAGAGTCCATTTTGTAGAGTATAATCTGCATACTCACTATGGAAGTGATTCTCAAACTCATTGCATACCTTATAGGTTGTGGATAAGTCTTCATCCTCCTCATTAAGATCCTTGAAACCTGTTATTCCTATACTCTGCAATTGCACTTATTGAATAGTTAATAGCTTCCTGCTTAAGGCATCTGCTACTTTGTTGAGCTGCCCCTTCTTGTGCTTAATAGTGAAGGTAAAGGATTGGAGGTACTCCATCCACTTCAAGTGTCTATTGCTAAGTTTCTCTTGAGTATTAATCTAACTCAAGGCTTGGTTATTTGTGAACACCACAAATTCTTTTAGAAGGAGGTAATGCCTCCGCTTCTTGAGGGATTTCACTAATGCATATAACTCTAGATCATAGGCTGAATACCTTTTCTTTTCTTCATTGAGTTTCTCATTGAAAAATTCCACAGGCCTTCCCTCTTGACTCAATACACCCCCTACTACAATACCACTTGCATCACATTCTATGGTAAAAAATTTGTCAAAAGTAGGTAAGAGTAAGATAGGTTTGGTAGCTACCTCTTGCTTCAATGTTTGGAATGCTTTGTCAACTTCCTCAGTCCACTTGAACTTAGTCTTAAGTCCTCCTTTGATGGTTTCAAGTACTGGTGCACATATACCACTGAATTTTCTCACAAATTTCCTATAAAATTGTGCCAAACCATGAAAACTCCTAACTTCAGTCCCTGTTTTAGGGGCAGGCCAATTCAAGATTTCCTCCACCTTTCTTGGGTCCATCTTCAAATTACCCTTGGACACCACAAATCCTAAGTAGACTAGCTCTTGTTGCAAAAACTCACATTTCTCTAGATTGATAGCCAATTTCTCCTCATGTATCCTTTTCAAGACTAACATTAAGTGATCAAGGTGTTCTAGTTTGGTATTGCTATAGATGAGTATGTCATCTAAGTACACCACCACAAATCTTCCAGTGAAGTCCTTCAAGACCTCATTCATCAACCTCATGAAGGTGCTTGGGACATTGGTAAGCCCAAATGGCATCACAAGCCATTCATACAATCCATCTGTAGTTTTAAAATTGGTCTTCCACTCATCACCCTCCTTAATCCTTATTTGATGATACCCACTTTTAAGATCCAACTTTGTAAAGTACATAGCACCTCCTAGACAGTCCATCAAGTCTTCTATTCTAGGAATTGGGAATCTATACCTGATTTTAATCCTATTGATGGCCCTTGAATCATTGCAAAGTCTCCACTTGCCTCCCTTCTTGGATGCCAACACTACCAGGACTGCACATGGACTGATGCTTTTCTTGATCAGTCCTTGATCCAATAACTCTTTCACTTGCCTTGCTACTTATTTGTTTTGATCAGGGGTAAGCTTGTATGCTTCTTTGTTAGGAAGAGATGCACCAAGTACAAAGTCTATTTGATGACTTATAGCCCTTCTTGGAGGAATATTTGCAAGTGCTCCATCACTTACAATGTCTTTAAACTCCTCTAACATTTTCTTCACCTCCTTAGGTGTCTCTGTCTAAAACTTGTGTTCTTCCTCTTTTGGTTTCACAATGATGGCACTCCCATTGTTTCATCATCATGTAATGAGTGTAGGAATTCCTTCCCACTGCTAAGCAACACACTAGGTGTCCTTGAGGTTCCTTCATCACTCTCTGTCAGAGACTAAATCTTGAATGTCTTGCCATCCTTCTTGAAGGAAATGGAGTTCTCTTCTCCATCATAGATCACTTTCCTATCAAATTGCTAGGGTCTTCCCAATAGGAGATGGAAGGCATCTGTGGGTAGGACATTACAAAGAACCTTGTCCCTATATCCTCTAATGGAAAACACCACCCATGTCTACTCATTCACTAACACACTTTGCTCTTGATTCAACCAAGTCACCTTGTAAGGGTTTGCATGGGGAATCTTTGTGAGTTTCAATTTCTTTGCTGCTTCATCTAATATGATATTGTCAGTTGATCCTAAATCAACTATCACCTTGCAAACTTTGCCTTGGATCTTGCATCTAACTCTAAAAAGAGTTCTCCTTTGTTTGGGTTCTCCTTCAGTAGGTTTCCTTATGAGAACTCTCCTAAACATCAAATTCTCCCCCATCTCTGATTCTAATTTGCTTACCTCATTGGTGCATGAACTACTACCATTTTCTTGGGCATAAGCAACCCTCTTTTCATTGCCAGAGCCTGTAGGTTTATCAGGACACCTATAAGCAAGGTGTCCAAGCTGTCCACATTGATAGCATTTCATTGTGGCAAAGTAGGAGCTACTTCTTCCTACACTTCTTCCTCTACTACCATGAGACCCTCTTCCTTTGTTGAAAGTACCCCTTGTACTAGTCTCTGCAACTTTCTCCAGGACTCTACTCTCTCCTTGGCTTCTTGAGTCACCTCCTCTACCACTAGAACCTCCTTTTTGACCCCCTCTAGAGTATCTACCTCTGCCTTTGTGTTTAGAGTTTGGTTCTTCTTCCTTCTCTACTTTTCTTCTATCTTTTGTGCCATATGTCGACACCCAAGAATTGTGGCAAGAATGAAAAAATTCATCTCCTCTGCTATACTCCATTTTAGCCCACTCAAGTATCTTGCCACCTTGATGCTCTCCTCTTCCTTCACTTTGGACCTTAGGCTCAATTTATGAAACTCTTTTGTATAGGAGGCAACATCCATCTCTTTTTGTCTTAGATTCAACCTCCTCCTATGCTGTTGGATTTTAAAATCTGCAGGTACGTGGGCTTCTTTCACCTTATTTACCATAGCTTTCCAATTAGCAATTGGATTCTTTCCCTCTTTCTCCCTTTCTTCTTGGAGATAGTTCCACCAAGTTAGAGCTTAGCCTCTTAACCTATATTTGGCCATTTTGACCTTTTGTGCTTCAGAGATCTCTTCACATTCGAAGTGATTCTTCATACCCTCTATTAATTGCATGACAAGTTTTGTGTCCATTCTGCCAGTAAGTAGTGGGACACCTTCAAGTGCTTTTCCAGTGATGGCCTTTATTGCTTTCAAGAACTAGTCATCTTGAGTTGTAGGATCTGTGTGTGTGAAAATTGTCCCTGATCTGTAGACACAACACTCAGTAAAACATTAGAGGTTAGCTATAATCAAAATCGTGCAAAATTGAAAGCTATATAACCAAGCAATTTACTGCCTTCTAATAGGTGCGAGATTGATGTTCTCAGATTGTAATTGAGATCAATGACCTAGACGACACCTAAATGAAGGATTTGAATGCAAAAGATGGATATGAAATTGAATGCAATTAATCTATATTTTTTATATTTTCTATGCAATAAGAATGATAAACTGATATGCTATGAATGCTATTGAAAACTGATATGAAATGAATGCTAAATGATCTAACAATAAAGATTCTAACAATGATATGAAAACTATAAAATTCTATGCTAAGATATAAAAACTATGCAATTGAAATTGATCTCACAAAGCTTTGAATTCGCAAGTTGATTCCTCAGCCTCCAATTTTCCAGCGTGATTGTGCAAAAATATGAGATGCTTGGATGCAAATTTGAGAGATTTTAGAGATGAGTTATGAAGAGATGAGCCTTGTTTTTATATAAATCCAAGGCTTTGGAGGTGCATGGGAAAAAAAGCCATAAATCACTCAAATAACTCAGGTTGATTTTTGAGTTATTTTTAAATAAAGGATAATTAATTCACAAAAACATGCAAAAGCTAAGCTTTAACTCAAAATAGAGTTTAGATTTAATTGATAATTGATAGTTGTTTTCTTTTATGATTGTGCATGTTTTATTTATGAATTAATTTAATAATAAAGTGATTTATTTCCAACTTAACTGCTTTTAAAAATAAAACAATTGATTTATGGGTTAATCAATTATTTAATCAAATTTTTATTAAAAACTATATTATTAAATAATGACAACTTGCTTTAATTAATTAAATAAAAATTTAATCAATTATTCATAGGATATTTGGATTTATTGTCAAAATTAAATAATACAATTAATAATAGATAGAATTAAATTTAATTCAACAATTAAGTGGCAAGATATTAAATCTAATTAATTAAATATGAAAATATTTAATTAATCAAACTTTAGGATAAATGTGATTTATTGCCAAATAATTATAAAATTAAAGATAATTATGATGATTAGGAATATTACTAGGAATATTCCCCGATGCAAAATTTAAGATAATCAATTATGATTCGATGATGTTTAGATGTGCCTTAGGTTAGGACTTTGATGTCGATTTCGTTCGAATTGAAGATGTAGGAGATTAATGAACTTATAGCCCATTTTTTGGGTATTACATTTTGCCCCTCTTTGAATTACTGTGTGAAGCGTAGTGGTTCAAAGAAAGTTTGTGTTTGATAAAGATATGAAACTGATTCAAAAGATAAACTGATCTCAAGATAGAAATCGATTGAAAGATATTGAGATAGGAGTTGATTGATATTGAATTGATATGAAGATAATAGGTCCTGAATGACCAAAGATAATGTTCACTATAACAGCAAATGAACCTATGATTGTGAAAAAGTGTCAAAATGCCTGATTCTAAACCTTAGGATTGATAAGAAGTGAGTGACCCGTTCTAGACTCGATTGTCTTAGCAGAACTAGCAAGTATCAATTCCAAACCCTTCAGTTGTCGAAAAACCAAGGAAAGAACACTATGATCTGATGGTTGCAAAAACTGATACAGTTTACAAGATTAGGAGAATACCAGATTGATATGGATCGATGAATCTGATATGCCCCAAGTGATGATAGATTTGCCCCGAGCAATGAGGACTTTTGATGAATCAGTGACTAGACGTGATTGTTGTCTTGATCACTGATGAAAGATATTGATAGATTTGATCAATAGAATTTGATTTACAGACTTTGAATGATGTGCAATACCATGCCCCCTTCGGGATTAAAATTGAAATCTAACAAGAAAAGTCAGCGTTATAGTTTAGAAGCATGTTAATTGATTTGAGAAGTGTGGTGAAACACATTCAAGAACACATTCTGCATCGTTGGAAGGTCCCAAAAGACCAAGTTTGACTAGGTTTGACCATGAGTTGACCATGGTTGACCAAGTTGAAATTTTGATAGTTTGATGTAAGATAATCAGTTAAGTTGAATACTAGATTTCTGTGATGATAGAAGGTCGAATATGCAAGCAGTTAATAATATGAATGATCTCAGATTTGAATTTTGATCCCGAAGAAGGATTCTACTTGCTATTTCATTGGAGGAACCTTCGTGTGGGATTCAGCTCTTGTTAGACTTGAAGATGCGATTTGAAGAATCAGTTAAGCATTGAAGTTCATTTAGTCATTGTGAGATCATGCAAAGATGCAAAATGCAATGAGACATGCAAAATGAAATGAGACATGCAAAATGAAATGCAACCTAAGACCTAGGACCTAGTCACTGATCATATGTCGATTTGTTATCATCATTGAACTTTTTGGTAACTGGATAAATCAATACAATGCCCACTAGCCATGAAACCATAGACATATGAATATCGATTTGTATGCACAAGAATCAATACAACACCCACTGGTTATACAACCATGGACATATGAATATTGATTTATTTTCAGAATGTTGGATCAGATATAAGTACCAAGGCATAAACGCTAGGATGACCTGAATATCATGTCCATTTTGATATAGCAATTTGTATAAGCATCAAAACATAAACGTCGTGATGACCAGAATACTCCTTGCATTGCAAACACATCAAACAGTCAAGAGATCATTCTAAATCCAATGTGAATTACCCGTAGTGACCCTTTATCGTTCACATCCTTAGGCAAGATCGCGTTCCACAGTAGGAGAAAGAACTTACTCAAAAAGACAATAGTTAGATCAAACTTCCTTGAATTGTCTGGGTATCAATGGTCGAGGTACGCATGGCCATCCAATTCAAGATAGAGGCTCTTACAGTCGGACACCATTTCAATCCAGAATTTCCAAAGTTATTAGATTTCACATACGAGCAGAAAATAAAGAAAAGATTATGCCCCCAGTCATCACTCTCTAAATCCTATAAAGGACATCATCGAAGAGCTCGAAGGGACACAATATGCAAAAATCTCAATGCGAATCAGTAAGCATACAAGGAGACAAAAGCATGAAAAGCATAGATTGTTTTCAGTTGAGTTTTGATGTTTGATTGTGTTGTTGTAGATGCAAAATCCTTTCTAGAGACAAGACTGACTGACTGACTCACATGAAGCTTCAAAGGACTCTGACTAGATATGATCCGTCTAAGATACATGGGAGACCATAGGATATGACATTGATTGCCCCCAAGTGTTAAACATTGATAGGATACAAACACTTGAGCCGATTGGTGTACAGACTGACTTATTGAAAACTGGAAATGCAGAAACAAACCGGGAGATATGTACAAACTAAAGCAAGACTGAAAGCTAGGAAAGACCAAGATTGCACTAATAGATGGAGCATTTGGAACAAGTGGCGCTCGTTTGCCAGGTTTAAACCATCTTGGCAGAGATTCTATTTTTGCTACCAAGGTGCCTATTTCCAAGTTTTCACCAAGGCACTTTTTCTTTTTTTTGTATTTTTTCATTTTTTCAATTTTTTTGAATTTTTGATATTTTTTGATTTTTTTGTGAATTTTGATATTTTTTTGATTTTTTTGTGAATCATCAAGGCACCTATTGCTAGGTTTTCACCAAGATGTTCATTTTTTTAGGACTTTTCAGATTTTTAAGATTTTTTTCAAGACATTTACCATAGACTGAATGCCTTAGGTGTAGAATTTCTTTAGATGGAGAACGTTGATTGGTTCTCGGAGCTATTCTCCTTCAGTTGTTGAGAGTTGATAGGCACCAGAGCCAAAAGTAGCAGTGATAACAAAGGGACCCAGCCAATTGGGTTCGAACTTCCCCTTGCGTTCTCGATGTGATTGATTTTTAAGATTTTCTCTCAACACTAGATCACCAACCTGAAATTCTCTGTGTCTGACTTTCTTGTTGTAGCCTCTAGACATTCTCTTCTAATATACTCTGAGATGATCATACGCTGCTTGTCTATGCTCATCTAGTAGTTCAAGTTCTTGTAACCTAAACACTCTGTAGTCTTCATCAGTGACAAGTCCATGCATTCTGATTCTGAGTGATGGGATTTCAACCTCAATAGGTAGTACCGCTTCAGACCCATAAACTAAAGTCAAAGGTGTAGCCCCAGTAGGTGTTTTGATACTTGTTCTGACAATCATTTTGATACTTGTTCTGATACTAGTTCTGATACTGATTCTGATACTGATTCTGATAATTGTTCTAATACTGGTTCTGATACTGATTCTGATACTGATTTTGATAATTATTCTGATACTAGTTTTGATACTAGTTCTGATACTAATTCTGATACTGATTATGATAATTGTTCTGATACTGGTTCTAATACTGATTCTGATAATGATTCTGATAATTATTCTGATACTGGTTCTGATACTTGTTCTGACACTGGTTCTGATACTTGGTTCTGATAATTGTTCTGATACTGGTTCTGATACTGGGTATACTTGATAGCATATTTTTCTATTGCAAACTCCCAAGCAAGATCATATCGTCCAGTCCCAATGTCTAGCAAGGTGGAGAACAAGAGGGATTGGCAAGCTAGTGGAAGAGATGGAAGACAAGAGAATAAAGGATAATGAAGGGAAGAAATCTTCAAGGGCAAACTCCTCAAGAATACCCAAGTTAGGGAAAAATTGTCATGTAAAGTGCATTTAGACAAGTAATGAAAGGCTAGCATAGGATAAGTCACAAAAGCGTGATGCAAGAGCAGGAAAGGATGCAGTCCAAAAGAGTAGACATGTCAAGAGGCTTCATAGCACTGTGTTTTACTCTTTCTTTCTTTTTTTATTAGATCAAGACCAAAGGGGAAAAGGATAGCGATAGGCAAAAATGAATGGAGGAAGATGGATATGAAGGCTAAACATGGAAGGAATGAAAGCAAGATCATCGTAAGATAGCTCACAAAATAGTCAAATGTTCGTGTATAGATCAACATTGTCAATATCAAAGAGAGAAGACAGAATGGATGAAATATGTAGAAGAACTACGCATAATGCCTGATTGCCAGGTTTTCATCATGGTACTTATCCAAGGTGCCACAAGGGAGTGGTTTTCACCATAGGATGAATTTATTTCTCTTTACTTTTGCTACCAAGGTGTCTGTTTCCAAATTTTCACCAAGGCACATTTTCAATTGTTATTTTTTTTTGGAAGAAGGAAAGCTTTTTAGATAATGCTCCTTGAAAGGATAAACCATGATATGCCAAGGATTCAAATGATATGCTCAAAGATGCTGATAGGGAAAGGGAGATGGAAGAGAAAAATGGAGGATAAGGTTTTATGTAAAGCGAGTGAGGTTGGAAGATAGGAGGAATAGGCAAATGATGAAAAATGATAGAAGGTAGAAGGATAATGCATGGAAGGATTGTGAAAGGGTAGGTGGAAAGGAAGGCAGGATCAATGTAAACACACACCTTGAAGGGTGGCGAGAGGGTGGAGGAAATGTGAATGAAAGAATACGTGAAGGAATATGGTGAATGGATAGCAGAGGTTGAGGTTTAGGCGCATGGAATGAAAGAATATTTTTGGAGGGAAATGAAGTGGAAGCCTTTGGAAGCTTGAATGTCAATTTCACTTTTTGTTCAACACCAGACTTTTTCAAGAGAGACTTTGGAATCCATATAGCCGTAGGCTTTTTATTTCCTTTTGATGATCTAGAGAGAATATCTTCAATGATGGATTTTGGAACCCATACTTGTCTTGTAGTTTTTTTCTTAGATATCTCTTTTGACTTTATGTTTCCATGTCTATTAGAGGAGACATGGTGATCTTCTTTTTTTGATGGATTCTTGTATTTCTTCTTTTTCTTGTATTGAACATTCAAGTTACTTCCAAAAGACTTGGGACTTGTGGAAGAAGGAGGATATGACTGGTTTAGATGGGTGGGTGGATGAAAAGGATTCAAGAGTATGCATCTATGTTGATCTTGAGGAAAGATGGGAGATGGAGGTATGTAAGGACCCAAGATGGATGGCGAATCAGGAGAGTTAGGAGGGGAAAGTGAAGGGACATAAGGACCCAAGATGGAAGGAAGGCATGAAGCCCTTAGTAGTGGTGGAAGAGGTCCAAGGATGGAAGTGGAAGATGCAAAAGGATAATCAATAAGTTCATCAGCATCTATATGGCAACCAAGGATATCAACATCTTTAGAGTGAGCATTAGAATTTTCAATAGAATCATGGACATCTTGAATAGGAGCACCTTCTTTGATAGGATTGTTCAAAGCTTGCAAAGACTCAGGAAGAGTAGAAAGTGGAAATGAACATGGAGTGGTAGAATAAGAAGATGGAAGACTTTGATCTTGACAAGGATCTTTGGATAGCATAAGCACATAATTTTTCTTTTGATTTTCAATAGGCTTAACATTGAAAGTATCAACACCATTTTTAACAACCTTAATGGAAGTATCATCTTTGGAAATTGGAAGTGGGGTAAGGTTATTTTGATTTTCAATAAGCTCAACAGTGTAAGTGGTAGCTTGATCTTGCTTAGGAGAAGACTTAAGACATGGTGGAATGCATGAAAAAGGGTGTGCAGGATCAAAAGAACCCTGAGGCAGATAAGAGACATCGGAAAAAGGAGTGGATGACATGGAGAGTTCTTGATCTTGATCTTTTTTTATGTTATTTTCTTCATCATTTTTAGAGTCCTCTTGACATGGAGCCACTTCTAAGGACAAGGAAGCATGTTGGGATTGTATGGATGACTTGGGAAGAGATGGTGGAGGACTAGCTGAAGTAGGGATTATAGCATATGAAGGCTTAGGCTCTTTAAGTTTATCATTATTGAAAGTCTTTGCAGCCAAGTGAAGGTTAGCTTGAGTTTCTTTAAGAGGTAGCTCTGGAGGATAACTATAGGGAACTGCATGAAAAGTACCAAGGCTTGTGTCGGATGAAGGTTCTGTGAAAGATTTGAAAGACTTGGAAGCTTTAAGAAATGTACGGGTATTGGAGGAAGTAGGGGATGGAAGGGAACCATCACCAGACAAAAGTTCATCATTAACATGATCTTCCTTGAGAGTGTAATCTTTATTTTCAGCTGGAGAGTTCTTAGAGGAGAGATCTTTATAGTATTGACGTTTCAAGCTAGCACGATGTATTTTATAGTCCTCAGTAGTAGTAGATGGATCATAATCAAGGTATTATCCACAAAAGCCATCAAAGTCTCTTTCAAAATTAGAATCATATGGATCACTATCACGATCTATCCAATGTGATGGCCCATTTGTAGTAAGCAGGAATGAACGATGAGGAGGACTCTTAGGAATAGAGGTGTCATAGGTATCATTACATTGTCTGTCGTCATAGTCATCATAGTCTCCAAAGCTAGATGTGTCACTCTCCGTTGAAGAGGTATCATATTGCTCAAATTTTGTTTGGGGGCATGGTGACATGTACAAGTCTTTATCAAATGGAAAAGGGCGAAGGGCCTCCATGGAGAACTTTTTAGATTCCTTCTCTTTCTTAAGATTGTTAAGTTCAACTTGCATAGCATGCAGTTGTTTCCTCATAGCGGCGATCAAAATTTCTTCCTCATGTGTATTGATTCTTTGAGACATGTGTACTGATTCTCAATAACTACTGCTCTATTCCTGACACAATGATATTGTTCAACAGATTCTGGAACTAGGCTGGAAACATTGGATATCTTGGAATTTGACAAATTCTGACAACTCTCTCAAATTTTTCCAAATGACACTCTGCAGACTCGTACGACACTGGGTAGTCTATGAAATGACAGTTGCTAAACTCGTACGACAGTTGGGAAGCAATGAAATGACAGTTGACAAAACTCATATGACAATTGCTAACAGGGTTTTGACTTTCTTGAATTTACTGGTTTGAAAACTCGTATGACACTGTGTTCTCAATCATACGACAGATGGGCAATACTGAAATGACACTTGACAAATCTCATACGACTTTTGACTTCCTGAAATGACTTTTGACTCCAGAAAAGATTTTACGTCAATTTTTGCAAAATTTAAGGTCTTCAATTTTGGATTGTTCGCAAATTGTACTATCCAGATTTTGAAGGTTATACCAGATTTGATCTTTTTTAATAGCCAAGTAGATAAACAAGCACGCAGAACAGCAAGCAAGTGATTCCAAGCACATCTAAAAATAATGAACAAGGGCAAAAGCAACCTTGTGCATGAACAATCAAGTGACCAAATTGTGCTAATCCCTGAGAGTACTAATTGTGTATGTTCTGAAAAGTTTTGCAATACCACACATATACCTAAGAATGAAAAATTGGCCTCTCTAGGGTTTTTAGTAATGGCTTGACTCTGCAACTTTTATGATTCAAAGGGGTGAACTCCAATCCTGGTGCACCAGGGTTTTGACACAGTCTGAGAACTTAATCTTCAAGAGCTGCTAGGGAGATCTGACAACCCAACAATGAACCATACCCATGGAGATTTCTTCCACAAGGACATTTATATAGCGGTTGTCACTACCATGGCGAAAATGGCTATTACCGCTTGAAGTTTCATCAACGCAGTTTTCCCTATGAAGGGATTGTTCACTATGGTTAACCCTCTCTAAAGATGACTCACAGATTTATACCACAAGGGGACTTGGCTCTAGATTCAAGGTTTTGACACCTCTTCACTTTTAACCCAAACAAAGCAAGCAGATTAATCCGACACGCTAACACAAAGTTTTGTTCCACCAAGGTCTGTGATATCAACTCCACGTGATCTATCAACCTCTCTAGGGAGAGAATGTATCAATCAATAAGAGAAGACACACTAACCAATTTTGATTCACCAAAGCTCATGATATCAACCCCACGTGATCTATCAACCTCTCCGGAGAGAGAATGTGTCGATCAATAAGAGAAGACTCACTAACCAAGTTGAATGTGAAACACACTAAGTATCCTCCCTACCTACAAGGATTCTATCGTCAAGGAAGGATTTTGCTAGGAATCCAATCTCTCAAGAATCACGAATAGTGTTCATAGGGCCTAATTACTATGTGAGCACAGATATATTCCTAAAAGCAAATCTACCAAAAGTACCCAAAAAGTAGAAAGAGGAACACTTAACGCTTAAAGTGAATATGAGATGAGTCCACAAGGTGGAACACTTAACACCTCACACAAGCTGAAAATGAGTCCCCAACTTAGAAAACAAGTGAGTTCCTAAAAGCACAAAAGGGTTGCCAAGTGGAACACTTAACGCTTCTCTCCTGTTGACCCCTCCCCTTTATGGCGCTGAGATTGCAACCACAGGGCGGAAATGAGTGGCCAGCGGATTAGTGAGTCCAATAACCCAAGATAGCAATCAAGATCAATCACAAGTATTCTAAGACTACTTAATGAATCCTTAAGGGATCACAACTTAGTATCAAATTATGCAAGTGTGTAGAAATAGATCAAAAGCATGAAAAGATGCACACAAGCTTGACACATAAGAGATTTATTTTAAGTCCAAATTGAAATATTTTCAGAACAAGGAGAATACCTCGTAATCCTTGCAATGCGCTTAGTAGATTCTACCTAATTTTTAGCAATTTTTGTTGAGCTTTTCCATCCAAGCAAGTGACGAACTCTCCAACAAGAAAACAAGCAAACAAGATATGCAAAATATATTCAAATTATGAAAACCATAGGGTTAGCTCTAAAAATCAATTATTATCAGCAATAATAACCAGAAATTAACCCAAATGACAACTTATATCATTCATTAAATCATATGAAAAATAAGTGCATACCAATCACAAAATTTTAATTTTTTTGCACTGCATTTGACCTAGTCAACAAGATCTAATTTTTTTGATATGATTTTGGCCACAAAAATAGAAATTTAGAATAGAGACCCCTACTAAAAAAATAGAGAGCTTTCCAAAAATGCAAAAATTTTAGAAAAAAATTTTCATTTGTGCCCTAGAGACCCATTTTATCAAAATAGACTAGTTTTTACAAATTGACTATTTGAGCTATTAGATTGCATCCAAATTTAAAATACAAATAATAGACCCCCTATATAATTTGAAGAGATTTCCGAAAATGTAAAAATTTCATAAAAATATGCTAATTTGCGTCAGATATTAATTTTTTATGAAAAATTGAAAAATAATTATTAAAAATTCAAAATAATTCATAAAATTCTGAATTTTTTTTCGATGCTTCCCTGATATGTCTCCAATCTGCAAAAAAAAATTTAGACCAAAAATCTAAGCTGTTTGGAAGATAAAATTAAATCTTTAAAAATTTGGGGTTTTAGCTCCCAAGAATCAAAATCAGCATGCAAAGGTGGGTTGCCCCCCGGTGGGCGCCAGAAATGTGTGTGTGAAAATTGTCCCTGATCTGTAGACACAACACTCAGTAAAACATTAGAGGTTAGCTATAATCAAAATCATGCAAAATTGAAAGCTATCTAACCAAGCGATTTACTGCCTTCTAATAGGTGCGAGATTGATGTTCTCATATTGTAATCGAGATCAGTGACCTAGACGACACCTAAATGAAGGATTTGAATGCAAAAGATGGATATGAAATTGAATGCAATTAATCTATATTTTTTATATTTTCTATGCAATAAGAATGATAAACTGATATGCTATGAATGCTATTGAAAACTGATATGAAATGAATGCTAAATGATCTAACAATGAAGATTCTAACAATGATATGAAAACTATTAAATTATATGCTAAGATATAAAAACTATGCAATTGAAATTGATCTCACAAAGCTTTGAATTCGCAAGTTGATTCCTCAGCCTCCAATTTTTCAGCGTGATTGTGCAAAAATATGAGATGCTTGGATGCAAATTTGAGAGATCTGATGCAAATTTGAGAGATTTTAGAGATGAGTTATGAAGAGATGAGCCTTGTTTTTATAGAAATCCAAGGCTTTGGAGGTACATGGGAAAAAAAGTCATAAATCACTCAAATAACTCAGGTTGATTTTTGAGTTATTTTTAAATAAAGGATAATTAACTCGCAAAAACATGCAAAAGCTAAGCTTTAACTCAAAATAGAGTTTAGCTTTAATTGATAATTGATAGTTGTTTGCTTTTATGATTGTGCATGTTTTATTTATGAATTAATTTAATAATAAAGTGATTTATTTCCAACTTAACTACTTTTAAAAATAAAATAATTGATTTATGGGTTAATCAATTATTTAATCAATTTTTTATTAAAAACTATATTATTAAATAATGACAACTTGCTTTAATTAATTAAATAAAAATTTAATCAATTATTCATAGGATATTTGGATTTATTGTCAAAATTAAATAATACAATTAATAATAGATAGAATTAAATTTAATTACACAATTAAATGGCAAGATATTAAATCTAATTAATTAAATATGAAAATATTCAATTAATCAAACTTTAGGATAAATGTGATTTATTGCCAAATAATTATAAAATTAAAGATAATTATGATGATTAGGAATATTACTAGGAATATTCCCCGATGCAGAATTTAAGATAATCAATTATGAGTCGATGATGTTTAGATGTGCCTTAGGTTAGGACTTTGATGTCGATTTCATTCGAATTGAAGATGTAGGAGATTAATGAACTTATAGCCCATTTTTTGGGTATTACAGGATCAGGTGTAGGCACCTCATCATCTATAGTCTTCTCTTTCTCTTTCGCATCCTTCTCCTCCATTCTATCATTGACTTTGTTTTCCTTTGCTTGGACATCATCCAATAGTTGCTCCATCTAAAACAATCTTTCCTACAGGAGTCTATTTGCTTCCTCCTGGTCTTCTACTTTCTTATTTAGCTCTGTGTTAGTCACCATTGTCTTCTTTTGAGATGACCCTAATGATTCCTCTAGAGATTGAAACATTCACACTTTCCAACTATCCACTTCCCAACTCTTGCTCACTCTGATACCACTCTGATGGGGAGATTGGGATAGACTAGCTTAGTCTATGCTCCCTTATCCTTATCTTGGATCCCTACTGTGCTCTACCCACACTCTATGGTCTCTAGGATTCCTCTTGTCAATATGATCCCCTGACTCAACCCAATCTAACCACCAATGTGGAACACTCCTTCTCCTTAGCTTTCTTTCACACTCTCTAGCTTCACACCCTTACATAAGCTAATAAGGGTTTCTTGGCTTGAACACCTTATCAGACTCTAAGAAGGGTGGATATGTCTCCCAAGGTTTTTTTTCATCCATCTAAGTGACTCTAAGGGCTTGGGTAAGCTGGCTTGTTACCTGATTCCATCATTTCTTCCCAAAATAGGGCTACTAGGAAAGAGCCCTAATTAGGCCTTCTCTCTGGGTTTATAGGACTTTTGACCTATCACCTTCACCAAATCATGGCTAATCTTCCATAGATACTTCCATTCATTTTCCCATCCCTCAAGGATTTTCAAGGTTTTAGGTCTTCAAATGGCTGTACAGTGCCCTAACCAGAAATGAGGGTTTCTAGGGCTTTCTGAGCTTGGTCGAGTCATAGTGCTAGTTTGTTTGTGTAAACAGCTTCATTGGATTTTTTGAAACCTCTCCTTCACACCAATGAACCTTCCCCTATCCTCCTTGAACTCTTCCAAAGGATTTTCTTTGAAGTCTTCACCCTTGTCTTCTAGAGCCTTCACAACGCTGACCTCACCTAGCCGGGCACAGTCCAGGCTCGCCTAGGTCTTGGTCAAATAAATGCTTGCACACTCTTTCTAGGGCCCTTCTTGAACACATATATAGAAGAGGGTCTGTACTACCATATCCCAAGGTTCCATGGTGTTTCCACAGTGGGGATAGGAGTTACAGGCCCATATTTACATGCCTCTCCAAACTGGACAAAGGACTTGTAGTTTCAAAATAAAAACAAGAACACACACAAACTTGCAAAGAAACTAATCTAAACACACCAAAATGAAATTAAATACTCAAATGAAAATTTACAATACCAAATATCTTAAGTTCTATTCATTAGGTCTTCACATTCATGCCATTAGTATTGACTGGTACACTAAAACACAGTCATAGTCTGGTTAAACTTTCTTAGAGCCATACACAATGACCTCCAACCCTTGGATTAGGGTTTTTCCCATCATAAATAGTCAATTCCTTGGGGTATGAGCTTAGGTAGAGCTCTTAGCCACTTGGGTAAGGTTTGAACACAAATTAGAAAAAGTTGCTAAGCAACTTTGAAAAGTTGCTATGCAACTTTTTGAGCAACTTTTGTTGCTTGATCAATTTTTTCTCACTTCACATCCTAAGACCATTCTTAGGTCTAAAACAAAGCACACATGTTCTAAATCATTGAATACCCCTATTTTTATACTTTTCTCTAATCTAAGGCCAGGTGACATCAGGATGACACCATCCCCTGAGTCACTGTACAATCACATAGAAAGACATGACTATGACCCTAGGATCCTAACTAGACCCTACACACACACACTGAGCTCATGGCTCTTATTCTACTTACAAGGCTTCATGAAGAAGTTCTTCACAAAAAAAATTATGATGTTGGGAGCCCTTAGAAGGGTGCTCCTACACCAACTTCCCCCTCTCAAGCCCTAATACATGAGTCTACTAATACTTGTTTGATTTGGCACAAAAGACTAGGACATCTCCATTTTCATGGTCTTCCTTCAATGGAGAAAATAGTGATAGGTCTTCCAAAGCTGAAACCATACCATGAAGGCACTTGCAAAGGGTGTGCTTGAGGGAAGAACACTAAAAGAATTTTTCATAATAGTGAAAGAAAATCTAAAAATGTACTAGAACTTATTTATTTTGATTTATGTGCACCCATGTTTGTAGCCTCTATAGGAGGATTTTTTGTATTATTTTATCTTTGTAGATGATTACTCTAGGAAAACATGGATATATTTTTAAAGTACATAAAGAGTGAATAAATCCTTATGAAGTTTAAGGAATTTAAGGCTCTAATAGAAAATATATCTAGGAAAAGAATTAAAATTCTAAGGATTTATAATGGAGGGAATATACTTCACAAAACTTTAAAATTTTTTATTAATGTTGGTATTAAGAGGGAGTTCACAGTTCCTTGTAACCCTGAACAAAATGGGGTTATAGAAATGAAGAATAGAAACTGTTGAAGCTGCTAGAGCTATGATGTATGATCAAAACCTAGAAACTTATTTTTGGGTTGAAGCCTCTAATACTGATGTATACATCCATAATAGATGTCCTTACTCCCTCATAGATTAAAAAAAACCCTAAACAAGTATTTACAGGATTCAAACCTGACATAAGTCACTTATGAATTTTTGGTTTTCCAGTCTACATCCATGTGTGAACCAAAGCATATAAATCTGATTACAAAAAAGAATATTTTGAGATACCTGTGTGGTACAATTAGGTACACTAATTTGGATTGGGTTGGTTGCATAGTAGATAGAAAAATCAAATCAAGGTGTTGCTTCAATTTAGGATCAGGTATGATTCCATGGATTAGTAAGAAACAATCCTCAGTTGTATAGATTTCTACTAAATTTGAGTACATTGCAGCCTCTGTGGGAGTGAAGGAAGCAGTATGGATAAGAAAACTCCTTTTGGAATTGTTTGGTCAATCTTTGGATCCTACTATCATACATTGTGACAACCAAAGTTGTATAAAACTTTTAGTGAATCCAATATTCCATGACAGAACAAAGAAAATTGATATTCCTTATCACTAAGTTAGAGACATGGTAGAAAGGAATGTGATTCAATTGAGATATGTTAGCATAGATGAACGGACTGTAGACATTATCATCAAGCCTATATCCAAGACAAAAGTTGCATACTTTTGGGATAAACTTGGTATGGTTGAAATATAAATTAATTTAAGATTAAGTTTAAATTCATTTGTAGTTATATTACTAAAGATGTTTAATGTCTAAACTCTTTTATTGTCATGTGTGTAAATTCATGACTTTATGGGCCCTATGAACATCCTTGAAAGGTGACAAATTTTCAATGATGAACACGTGTATTTGGTTAATATTATAAAGTGAAAACTTTGCAATAATTAGCTCTTCTATCATGATGGATATCATGAGATTTGATATCCATCGACATATCATGATGAACTATATCTCATTAGACATTATAGTAGATATCATGAGACTTGGATAAACCATAATATTTTTTAGATAATCATGGTGGATATTATGTGACTTAATATTAGTGGATATGCCATGATTTTATATCCCTATGAAAGGCATCATGTGATGTGATGCCAATGCATATATCATATGGATATATCCTTGAGACTAGTGGTGAATATCATGTGACTTGATATTCATGGATATTTCATCTCTCTCCAATGAAATGATATCTCTTGTGATGAATCTACTCTGGGATAGAATTAATCCTCTCTAGCTAAGAGGGAGCATTAATGTTTTGTATGTTTGGTCAAATTATTAAAAATGATGAAATCAAATGCTCAATTGACCTATCGGCCTTAAGAATTTGATATTTATCCTCCACTAGATAATATCTGATTATACATATAATATTATATTATGATTATGTAAACATCATAATATTATATTATATGTTATTATTATTATATATGTTATTTTTGTTTTTCAGAATTCACTCCAAATTCTTATCAAACTTGTAGTTGTTTATGACTAATATGATAGTAGTTATCATTACCGATAACTATCATAGTTATTGTTAATAATAATGACTATCATATATAATGATAATAATTATCACATATTACAAAGTTGATAATGATATTGACTATCATATATTGCAAGCCGGTGTTAATATTATCTCAAGTTGATAACAGTATCGACTAACCTCCTAATGTAGATCAACATTATACAAACTCAAAGCCGATTACTTTGTATTACATAGTATTAAGATTAGTCTCACGAAGAGACACATCTGATCTTCATGAGATATACGATCTCACAAAGAGATGGGTCTCCTCGTGAGACCTTGGATGATATTTTTTTGACATCAAAATCATTTTTGGATATATAGTGATTAACATACATTCAGTCTTCAATACAAATCGAGCTTGATTTTATCAACAGAAGCAAGTCATATTGATATTGATATCAATATTGACAAGGAGAGATTCAATATTGAATAACAATTTTGTAGATCAATATTGACATAAATAATTCAGTGACATTCTTGTGAGATATAACAGAAATAATTCATATTATCAAACTGCATAGAGTTCAATTATATCTACATTGATTATATATATATACCTACATAATTTTAAATTAAGATTAAAATACTACACACAAATCTGATCAAAACTTTAACAGTCTATACTAGCACAAAATTTACAAATCATGATATGATGTCTTAAATATGCAATTTTATAGGTATTCCGTACTAGGCTACAACCCCTAAAAAATAATTTAAGAAACCAAATTCAGTAGATTTCCATAATATATGAGACTCCCTATATGTTGCTTCTAGATTTGATTGAGTGAGTTTTATTACATCAATGTTTTGAATCGCACTCCATAATGATAATAGATCACAAAATGTGATCTAAAACATTGATGCGGAAAATACTCATGCAACCAATTTCAAAAATAACATTATAGATAATTTAAGAAAATCAATCAACTAGTAATCAGTTCTATCTTTTTAATTGGATTAACAATAAAGTTGTGTATTCAAAATGAAAACAATAGTCGTCAGATTGCGTGGATTTATTCAATTTTATTGCAAAATTCTCTAAATATTTTGCACATGGAAAACATTCATCTGCAAAAAAGTTAAGGACACACAAATTCAATTCTACTTATGAAACTGCAAATGTTCAGAAGTTACTTTTATGTGGTTTCTTAAAAAAATATATTTTACTTTTTTTATTTTTAGTTTTTAGTTCATATTAAACACTAAGAATCAAAACTAGAACTTGTGGCACTTGCAGAAGAGATCCATGTCCTCATGGAGGGCTCAGCCTCCTTGTCTATCCTAGAAGAACATCTCAGTTCATCAACACCATGTGCTGCAATAATTTTTGTTATATTCTTCATTAATATTCCTTCTTCTTCCACCTTTTCTTCATCAGTTTAATCCTTTGTCTCAGAGGATTTTTCACTTACCATGTCATCCATCTTTTCATCATGTTTATGTAAATACTTTAGCAAGGTTCTAAAAGCTGAAAAACTCACATAGAGATGCTCTAAAAAACAATAATAAACTAAATCCCCAAAGTGGGCAGAGCATAAACACATAGATTGTAACTTTGTTTCTCAATCACCGGGAATGTATAGCAAAGTTAAATCAAATGGAGACAAAAAAACATAGAGATTTGGAGATATGCAGGCTTCTTCTTGCTTCTATTAAAACTAAAAAATAATTTCTACAATAAACAAACTATAAATTAAACTTGCAAAAATTTTGGGGCTGCATACAAACTACCATGAGCTACTCAGAGCTCTCATAAAATGCCTAGAGAAATCACTCATCAACAAGGAAATACAAAACATATAGCTTCTTCTATATTAAAATTATATTGCTATTGCATACAAATCTTCAACAAGAAATTACTTCTTAAAACTGGAAACAAATTTTCCTTTATCTTTTCTATCCACAAAAAAAAAATCTGATTTCAAATTATCTTCCCAACAATAAATTAAATTTACTTTCTCTGTTGCACATCAAGAGCCAGTAGGGGATAAGGATCCCAAAATTCTTCACAAAAAAAATTTCTTGGGCAGCAATAACTCACTCTAGAAAGCTACTCAAGTCTTCTAATAGGTATGGTGTGTTAGGGGAGACTTTAGGGGAGACTCAGGTAAATCTTATTTTATTGAAAAAATCCAACACTCCCCCTTTTTCATGATCTAAGAAAAAAAGATCATGCTTGATCTAAATCAACTATTCAGATTCCTTCTTAGGCGCTCAAAACTTCCAATGTCCAATGGCTTGGTGAAAATGTTTGCTAGTTGTTGCTCATACTTGCAAAACTCCATTTTTATTTCACCATTATCAACTAATTCTCTGATAAAATAATACTTGATTTCATTATGCTTACTTCTTCCATGAAACACAAGTTTTTTTGTCAATGCTATTGAGGAAATATTGTTGCACAATATTGTAGTTCCATCCACTTGTTCTTCCTTCAAATCTTCCAAGATTCTTCTCAGTCAAATAGCTTGACATGTTGCTACATTTTTTGCTATGTATTTATCCTCTTCTATAGATTGAGAAACAATGGGATTTTTCTTAGAAGCCCCTAAGATTACACCTGAACTCATATGAAAAAATATCTAGAAGTGCTCTTCCTATCATCTAAACTTCCTTCCCAATCACCATTTGTATAACCAACTAGCCCAAAAACATTTTTAGAAGTATAAAAAATACCATATCCTTTGGTACCATTCACATACCTCAAGATCCTCTTTCTAGCTTTCCAATGGGAGTCTTTTTGAGTTTCCATAAATCTAGAGATCAGACTTACTGCATGCATTTTATTAGGCCCAATTCCTATTAAATACATCAAATTTACAACCAAGCTTTTATACAAGGTCGGATTCACATCGTTGTTTCAATATTTCTTTCTCAACTTCATACCTATGACAGTTGATGCTGGGGTAGGGTTGTTTCTCTGCATTCTAAATATCTCCAAGATACGATTTGCATATATTTCTTGAGAGATAAAAATACCATCATGCATTTATTTTACTTCTATGCCTAGAAAATATCTCAAGAGACCTAGGTTTGACATTTCAAACTCACTCTACATGGCCTCTTTAAAATCAGCAATGAGGAAATCATCATTTCTAGTAAAAGTTAAATCATCTTCATACAAGACAACAATTAAAATTTTACCATTTTCTGCCTTGATGTAAAGAGTAGGCTTACCGTCACTTTTTCTAAAGCCATTTCTTATTAGATATGAGTCAATCCTATTGTACCATGTTTTTGGAGCTTTCTTTAGCCCATAAATATCTCTCTTCATCCTATAGACCTTGTCTTCTTCACTCGAAACTACATAACCAAGTGGATGCTCATCATATACCTCTTCTTTCAATATGCCATTAAGGAAGGAAAACTTCACATCCATTTGAAATACCTTCCATTTGTGTTGAGCTACAATTGCTATGATAGCATGTACAATTTTCATTCTTATAACAATGGCATATGTCTCATCATAATATCTACCAAACTATTGTTTGTACCCCTTAACCACCAATCGAGCCTTATGCCTATCTATTTTTCCTTCAACATTTCTCTTGGTCTTATTGACCCATTTTACCCAAATAAATTGCTTTTTGGGAGGCAAAACAGTTAGCTCCCAAGTTTCATTTCTTTCTATTTCATCTATTTCCTCATCCATGGCCTTGCACCATTTTCCCTCTTTCATAGCTTCTTCAAAATAAATTGCATCACTATGAGAAAATAATGCAAAATTGATGCTCTCATCAAAATCTATTTCATACCTTTCATATTGGTATATCTCCCTTAGAATCTTGGTCTTTCTTGGAATTAGAGAGGAAAGAGTGGGATCATAAATCTTGCTACTACTATTGATGTGATGTTTAGGCTGCACTAGGAGCTATCTAGAGCTATTTGTATCTCTATGTGTACTGGCCCAGAGCTAATGGGAGCCATTAAGAGCTACTTCTCTAGTTGTTTTTGGTTGCTTGTCTTTCTTTATGTTTCATTCAGGAGCTATTGGGAGCTGTTGAGAGCCATCTGTATCTATTGTTGCTTCATCTTGTTGATCATCAAACTCACCTTCTTCATAAATAATAGGCACTTTACTTGAAGTTCTTAATGATGTGTCCGTTAAGCCATCCCATGACTCATTTTCAATGAACTCCACATCTCTTGAAATGATGATTTTTTTGGTGACTACGTTATACAATCTATATGCCTTTGATTGTAGGCTATAACCGGTGAAGGCACACTTTACACCTTTTTCATCCAAATTTTGTCTTTTCTCCTTTGGCACATGTGCATATGCTACACACCCAAACACTCTTAAGTGTTCAATCATACATCTATGTTTTGTCCATGCCTCAAGAGGAATCTTATCACAGACTTCCTTTGTAGGAATTCTATTTATTAAATACATTTTTGTTGCTACAGCCTCTCCCCAATATTCAGTTGGGAGTCCTTTTTCTTTCATCATTCTCCTTGCCATCTCAATGATGGTCCTATTCTTCCTTTCTACCACTCCATTTTGTTACGAAGTATAACTAGTTGTAAGCTCTTTCTTTATACCATTTTTTCTACAAATATTTATAAAGACATTGGAACCTTATACTCCCCCCTCTATCTAACCTTAGGACTTTGACATAATGTCCACTTTCTTTTTCAGCCTAGGCTTTAAATTTTAAAAACTTGTCAAAAGTTTTAGATTTATTTTACAAAAAATACACCCATGTCCTACTGCTGAAATCATCTATGAAGGTCATAAAATAAGTACTCCCCCAAAGGAAGTGATTTGTGTAGGGCCAACTAAATTAGTATGCACCAGTTCTAATGGCATTCTTTCCCTTCTAGAGTTTCCATATTTAAAGGGATGCCTATTTTTCTTACCCAAAATACAAGCCTCACACTTGCTATTGGACTCTACAATATATGGAAAACCATCTACCATTATTTTATTGGACAATAAATTTAAACCAGCATATCCAAGATGTCCATACCTTAAATGCCATAGTTTAGAGGGGTCTTCAATCATGATCTTTAAAGATGATTTTTTTTTTACTAATGTACATGCTTTCTTGGGAGGTGCAGCTATCGATTGAGAAGAGAACCATGCCGCTATCTTCAATAGAAACATGTGGTTTTTTTTCATTTGGACTGCTGCAACAATTTGTGTACTCCCATATTTCTCATAAATGACACCTTGGTCATTCTCCATCAGAACTTTGTATCCATTCGTAATGATTTTTCCAACACTCATCATATTGTGCTTCTTGCTAGGGGAAAAATAAACAATCTAAATCTCCTTCTCACCTTACTTGGTACAGATCATAATAGATCCTTTTCCCACAATTGGAATAGTTCCATTGTTCCCCATTTTAATTTCAGACTTAAATTTTTTATCAATGAAAGAATAAAGACTTTCATTAGCACTCCTGTGTTTGTTGCAACCAGTGTCCAAATACCAGACCTTGGGGTTGCCTTCTTCACCAATATTACACATGATGAAGGCTGTGGGATTATTTCCATCACCCATTTTCATATCATCCATGTTTTTACTTTCCTTTGACTGGTCACGTTCCTTTTTCCAGCATTCAATTGCATAATGTCCAAATTTATGGCAATAATAGCACTCCACATTTCTCTTGTTTGAACTTTTGTTCTTCCTTCCTCCTCTAGAATTGTTTTGAGATTTTCTCACTCCCTCATGGCCACTTTCTCATTCTAAGATTGCTCCTCTAGTATCTATTTCCCAAAGTTACAACAACCTCTACCTCTTGAGCCTCATCCAAAGTTATTTCTTCCTCTCCCTCAGCCTCTTGCATTGGCTTGATCTCTGAAAGCTTTCTCATGGGAATAATTTGTAGACCTATTTAGGTGTTTCTCATGGGTTTGGAAAGAACTCATTAACTCATCCATGGTCAATGTGGAGAGATCCTTTGCCTCTTCAATGGAAATCACAAGTGTATCAAAAGATTTTCTCTACTATTCTCTACTCCTCCATGGTCTCTCCATTAGATCTCAATTGGTTTATTAAACCAGAGACTCTTGAGCTAAAATATGAAACTGACTCATTTTTCTTCATGAGAAGAGTTTCAAACTCTCTTCAAAGCATTTGTAGCTTCACCACATAGACCTTATCAGTCCCTTTGAAACTAGTTGCAAGAATATCCCAATCTTCCTTGGAATAATTAGTTACTGCTATTCTGGGAAATAATGCCTCTATCAAGGCTTCTTTAATCAAGCTCAAAGATGTAGCATCTTCCCTTCCTATCTCCTTCAACTGATTCTTTTGATTATTTGAGAGGGCAAAAAACAAAGCTGGGATAGACACATCCACAAATCCGTTTATAACCAGCTCTCATAAATCATTTTCCATCATTATGGTCTTCATCATATTTTTCCAAACATCATAGTTTTGTCCATTAAAGGATGGTGGCTACTACCATCTCTTTCCTTCATGTCCAGCCATGTCTTCTACACACAAAAATTGAATACCCAAAAAATAAATGCCCAAATTCACAAGGATCAAGGGCCAATCAGCTCTGATACCATGTAAGTATTTTAGCAAGGTTCTTAAATCTGAAAATCTCAAAAAAAGATGCTCTGAAAAACAATAATAAACTAAATCCCCAAAGTGGGAAGAGCATAAACACAGAGATTGCAACTTTATTTCCCAAGCACTGGGAATGTACGGTGGAGTTAAATCAAATGGAGACAAAAAAACATAGAGAGTTGGAGATATGCAAGCTTCTTCTTTCTTCTAATAAAACTAAAAAATAATTTCTACAATAAACAAACTACAAATTAAACTTGCAGTAATTTTGGGACTGCATACAAACTGCCAAGAGCTACTCAAATCTCTCATAAAATGCTTGGAACAATCATTGCTCAACAAGGAAATATAAAACATACAATTGTTGCTATATTAAAATTATCTTTCTATTGTATACAAATCTTCAACAACAAATTACTTCTTAAAACTAGAAACAAACTTTCATTTTATCTTTCCTATCCACAAAGAAAAAACTGATTTCAACTTATCTTCCCTACAATAAATTCAATTTTCTTTCTTTGATGCATGTTAGGAGTTAGTAAGGGATAACCTGGATCCCAAAAGCCTTCACAAAAAAAAATCTTGGGTAGTAGTAACTCACTCCAAAAAGCTACTGGAGTCTTCTGATAGGTACGGTGCATTAGGGGAGACTTTAGGGGAGACTCGGGACAATTTGATCTTATTGAAAAAATCCAACAGTTTATATTTGATCACCCAATCCTTTGATTCATTGAATGTTTCTCCAATCACATCTCCAAGTGCCTCTGTTATACACATGGATTTTTTCAGAAAATTCAAACTTCTCCTTATTTCAATCCTTCTAAACTCTTGGGGTTCATATTCCCACCAAATTAAAATGGGAAATCTTTTGATTAACCTTGTGCATCCTAGCCACCTACCTCTTTTAGGGATAAATAAGGAAGTCCTAGTCTATCCTTCATAACTATGGAATAATTATAGGGGTGAGGAATAGTTAAATTTGTATCAATATTAACAATAATAGTATGCAAACCAACTAGGAATTTTTATTCAAAGATTCCTTGGCATATTTCTTCTACCATTGGTTTATGTTCTCCCATAATTAAAATTGAAGCATGGAAACCTATTGGTATATTTGATTCAACCCGATATCTATGGTCAATATGAATGATGAGCCTAGAACCTCCTTAATAGCATAAACTATGAGTCTTTGTTTGTTGTGGAGCTTAATGGTCTCATGTATCCACCTTTATGTATTGTCTTAAAATGGAATAAATTCCATGATAAGAGTGTTTAGCACTCTGAGTGAGTGGTATGGGGTCATGTTAAGCACCTTGATTGGGTCTTTGCATGTATATGGATTTCTCCCCCCGTTCTGCTTCTCTATCCATCTGTTTTCACTTTATTTCTACATTTCCTAGCACTTTGGATTGAGGTCCTTAGGTTTTTGACCTCAAGGTCAAAGATGACCTTGAGATTCAATGACAACCTCGACCCTAACTTAGGTCAAGGATGACCTCAACCCTGACCTAGGGTGGGGTCTACCTCATCCTTGACCCGGGGTTCAAATTTCAAGATTCTAGGATTTTCGAGCATCGGGTTTCGGAAATATTTCTTTTCCTGCTTCCAAGTCGGCCATTTCGGGTTTTGGAATGGTAAATCCTTAAATTGCATTTAAAATGGGTCCATTTCTAGGGTTTAAGGTTAATTTGGATTTAATTCCCCAATGTCGGCCTTCTCTAGAAGATTGTGCCCTAGATCACTATAAAAGGAAGCCTTCCTCTCTCATTAAAATCCATCTCTCAATCAAGTTTTCAAGCGATCTCATCTCAAGCTCACAAGTGCAATCAAGAAAGTAAGAAGGAGAAAGAAAGCAAGCAAGCATTCATTCATCCTCAAGCCTAGCATTCAAGCATCCATCAAGGAGATCCATTGTTAGCCATTGAAGCATTCAATCTATTTGGAGCCCCCTTGAAGATTTCTCCTTCCACATTCATCCAAGCCTCCTCATATGAAAAGATCCATTCAAGATTGGTGTTAAAGATCAAACACCATTTATTTGAGACATCCTACATACTTCTACATTCATTTGGAGCATCCATACTTGTGGATTCAAGAATTCAAATCCTCCATAAGGACTTCAACATAAGCAAGTTGAATTGTTTCATTTACTTTGTTTATGCACATTAAATTTTCAATTCAATTTCAAGGTTAATTCCTAAATTTGGGTTTGACCAAGGCAAACCCCCCATACAAACAACAACAAAAACCTATTTTTCTTCTAGGTATAGGTGCAGGACTGCAGATCTGAGCTTGGATCTAGATACCCTTTTCGGTGAACTTCTGAGATCTGCAAACAAAATCAAAGTCGACCTTAAAAATCCTGAAGTAATCTTTGATCTTTGATCAGGGTCAAAGACTACCTGCTACCGAAAAGACAAAATTTTTCTAGGTTTTCTTCGTCTCGACATTTCCAGTCTGAAACAGGTTGCAGAATTGCCTGAAACTATACACAGACATCAAAAATTGGCATTTTCCAAATTTTCCCTATTTGGAGGTTAGTATTTTCCTTTCAATTATTTTAGATTTCAAGTATATACTATTCATAGTGAAATATAAGGTTTTCTTCTTCATTCATATTCTTCATAGATTGATTCTTTTGTGTATTGACCTTTTGGTTGATCAATTTGGATCTCTCCTTTGGGAATTTGGATTTAGAAGTGGATCTCATATTTCCCCCATTCAATTAGGTGATTCCATTTCAACTCTATCCATATAAGGTGATTTGTATACCATTTTACCCTATTCACTTTCCATGATAGAACCCAGGAATGTAGCCTGCCTTTATCTACTAAAAGTATGATGGGGGTGTCCATTTCTTCCCTCCTCTTACCTAAAATGAATGACAGTAAAGTTATAATCAATTTATACTAGTGGAGAGAGGAAAGAGGGGAGTGTATTTCTCAATAATGAATTCTACTAGAAAAAAGGAATTTTTTTTATTAGAATTTGAAGGTTCTCAGATGAACTCCACGGGAGTATTTACAATTTCCAAGATCCCTAATAAATGGCATGAAAGAAAGAAACACTTGAGCTCATTAAATTCTACCCAAAGAGATTAGTTGTCTCATCTATTCATGAGTCATCAAAATCCATCAACTTGCTTAAATTAAGTTTTTGAAGGGTTATTTTGTTGACAACGACTATCTAGCCATATCATTCGATATGGCTAGATGCACATGCACATGGATTCCCATACTATAGGCCCCCTTTCACATACTAACTAATTTGAAAGCCTTGAAAGAAAACTAAAACATGTATTATGATTTAGTCATAGCCACGAGAGAGGCATAATGAAATATAAGTGTACTCTTCAATTAATTTTATAATGATACATTTAGTAATAATATTATAAGTACATTGTAATGTATACACTTGAAAAATCTACTTATAATATAAGTGTATACATTACAATGTATTTATAATGTTATTACTAAATGTATCATTGTAAAATAAATTGAAAAGTACACTTATATTTCATTATGCCTCTCATGTGGCTATGACTAAATCGTAATTAAAAATAACTGCCTTAAAATTTACAAGGAGTGTTTGAAAAAAAACCTACGTGTCCCCCTTGATTAAATATGCATTTTAGTTTTCTCTAGAGGCTATCAAATTGGTCAGTATGTGGCAAGGGTACGAGGGTCTACGGTATGGGCATCCATGGGCATGGGCATCTAGCCATATTGAATGATATGGTTGGATAGTCATTGCCTGTTTTATCTACTCTTACATTGTAGAATAACTCTCTCCTTACCTTGACATTTTTTGCCTTTAATGCAGCTACCATATATGATGACATGACTTCCAACGGTCCTCAAATTTGAAATGAGATGTGACATTAATGTCCTATTTCCAAACTTAGAGGAACTTCTATTATTTACTTATTTATACTATTTACTCCTTTCAAAATTCATTTTACCATATTTGGGGTGGACTTAACCTTTAGACCATTTAAGCAGTCACCATTTACTTTTATCTCCTAATACTATATTTTATCAATCCTTCATTTTTAATTATCCTAAATTTGAAACAGTCATCACTCGTCATACACAATTCTAAAATTTCAAAATTGATAAAACCATTTTCTTTCACTTATTACTATAATGGTCATCATCTCCACAAACTGGCTATGTCAGAGATTAAAAATACTAAATTTCCAAAATCCAAACATAGAACTCATTTTTGAATTAGGTGAGAATAATAGTTGTATTCTTTGATCCTTAATGCTTTAAATTCTTCACCCATTAGAATTTTGGATATCTCCACTTGAAAAACACTAGCTTTACTTTTCCATTACCTACAAATATAATGTATTAGTATTATAGAAAAATCATCTTTTACTTGTTTTTTATCCTTATATCATATATGAGATTAGAATAATGGATAGATAGATCATCTTTCACCTCTTTACTATCATTTTTGTTCATATCCTAGATCTGTTATACTTTAAATTGAACTAAATTAGTCAATATGTTTTCCAGTCTATTGCTTCCAATCCATTCAAAACCTTTTTAGTTTCTATTCAAATCATAACTCACATGTTTGAAGTCTTTCCCATTTGCTTCCAGGTTTTCCATTTCATCAGCCAATGTCTGGCCTTCTCTCTAGATGTGATTAAAAATGATTATCAAAGTGCTTGACTATGCTCTTATCTTTCCCCAAAAAATAATTCAACCTCCAATTGGCGTGCATCTAATTCTAAGAGCACTAATTGTGATAATTTAATCCCCTTATGCCTCCACATATTTTAATGTCAAATCTAAACATAAGAGTAATCCTTATATTAGAGCTTTAAATTTTGCAATGTTGTTGGTATCCTCTTCTAGTGTTATAGTCATTTTTTCTACTAGATTTCCATTAGAACAGTGGATCACATAGCCTTCCCCTAATTCTCATGGTTTATCTCTACAATCACCATCAAAATTGAGTGTAAAACATCTATCTTTTGGTAGTAACCAACTACATTAGTTTCTAATATTATTGCTTGGATCACCTCCTATTGACGTGACTTTATGATGGTCTAGCCAATAGGGAGATAGTTGTCACCAACATACCAACCAACTTTTCCTGAAGAGGTTTATCGAAGAGTAAACTCTCCTAGCCTCCAAGAACTTGGTAGTCAGATCACAACAGTGAGGAAGGGTTCAATTGGATAGATGATTGTTTTATGTTAAAGAGGTTGTTGGTTTATACTCACTAGCTTTAGAAGTTAGGGGAGGTCAAGGTTTCCTGCAAGTAGTTGTTAGCTTAGAGAAGAAAATGTAAAAGATAAGCTAGGGTTACTAAATAAATCTACTTATAGTCACATTATAAACATCCTTACATCAACAATGTTCAAACAAAGAACCAGTAACTATACTAAGAATATGTTCGATCATTAATCAAGGTATACATCAACAATGAAAGAAAAAGATTTTCAAATAACTACCAAACAAATTTGAGAAAGGACACAAGAAAGAATACAAAATAAAATTAGTTCAATGATTCTAAAATGAAGAGTACTGCAAAACATAGAAGGAAGAGAAATCTTTATTTCGTCATCAGCTTAAAAGGGACTAGCATCACAAGATACATTCATGGCTCTTAAGGAGCATTAATCTACTAATAATATCTACTATACTAAAAGAAAACAACTAAACTTGGATCAACTATCATATGGCCAAAAAAATCATCAACTTTGTTGACCCTTGGTTTGGCGTCAAACCTCTTATTTATAGACATTATATTATCTACATTGGGACCTACAGTCTTCTTATTCCTATAAATTACAATATTTACAGCTGGTACTAGCTGTGTTGTCAGATATGTCACTTCATAGTAGAATATACAAAGAGGGAAGAAGAGAGAGAGGGGAGGGAAGGAGGAATAAAGAAGTCTAAAAATTCCCTCTGGAGACACCATCAAGCATGTAAATGTAAATTGCTTCATCCAGGTACCTTGGGTAGTGCGTTTCATAAATGTAGTGGTGGCTCTAGGTCTCCACATCCTCTTTCTATCCATTCAGTTATAAATGCAAGAGTGGTGCCTTGGGAACTGAGATGATGTGTACAACCCTCTGACCTCTGACAAAATTTCTAACAATGAATTAGGGATGGTGATCAATTGGCTTTGGAGAAATCATTAGCTCGAACCACCACAAAGAATACAAAACTATGAAGTATAGAACTCCGGACTTCTAGAGCTTACGCTCAAAGAATAATGAAGAAAATAATGTGGGTTCGCAAGAAGAAAAGTTTTGGAACCCAAAGATATGAGGACTCCTTAAATTTATGGAAAGATTCCAATACCTTCATTACACTTTCCTCATCTACCTCCTTCAAACAATCCATGTGACATGTGGCTTCCTCAAGATAATCTCTAGCATCCTCAACTTTACTTTTTAATTCGGAAGTGACCCTAGTAGCATTATTATCTTTGAGAATCAGTTGGGAGAGCTCCCCTAGGATTGAGCTATCAAAATATCCCAAGGGTCAGAATTTTACATCAGCCAGCTTGTCAAATTTATTCAATACAGGATCTATGGGAGTGTTGGTGCCTAGGAGGACCGGATTTATTGATGTTTCCTATAAAATGAATGCGAGGAATTGATCCATTGGATCCCGAATCCTAGACCTATGATCTTCTAAGACCTTAACCAGCTTCTTGCCCATCTTGATTTTGAATGCAAGCCTAGAGTACTAGGCCTTCAGGAATTGGCATGATTTATTTCCTAGGATGCCTCTCTCTTCCAATCTATCCTCTCCTAGGTTCAAAATTTCCCCAAGGAAATCTTTCCAATCCTCATACTTTTCTCCTTGGGCATACCATGTGGAAACAACCTAGTAAATATTACCCCTAATATAATGGGCTTCATATGGTTCCATGAGGGACTCAGTCAAAAACCTCATGATTTCCCTCAATTTTTCTTCTATCCACCGGTCCACCGCCGACGCTTTCTTCTTTATGACCCGAAGCACTTCCATGTTACCCTAGAAAAATGGCATTCTAGAGGTGGAGGCCTCTAGTGCTTCAAAGGAGATTGGAGATGCTAACTCCATTAATAGCTCCCTAAGACTTGATTCAGATGCTTGAAGCTCTTTCTTCCTTTGATACTCTTTCTCATATCTCTCATGGATGATCTATCTAGCGTCATCGAGGAGGTCCAACTCTCATTTCCAATTTCGTCAACCCGGGGGAATCTCTGTCACTATATAATCTCTAGCAAAAACCTTTGATTCTTCCATGTGTCTTGTTGGGGCTGCAACCGATGCTACCACACTTCCATCTAGAGCCCTCTAAGTTATATAAAGGGTGTGAACCTTCTTTGACCACCTAGGTTCTTTTTTTTCCGCCAGCATGTCCACTAGTGAAAGAGGAGTGGATGTTTCTATGGTTCTTTTTCTCCTCCGTGATTCGATCAACCACTGGGGTGGGTTTCAGATGTCACACAATATTGTTTTGGGGTGAATTGGATTTACCATAAGTAGCTTCTTAATCTCTTCGGTAGGCACTTCTTTGGCATTACTACCAAGATTATTTTTTGTATTTTCATCTCCCCCGGTATTCTCTTCAAGGATTTTTTCGGCGCATGGGGTGGTTAGAGGACTTTTTTTAATGTGAACTTCCTCATCCCATAATTCCAAGGGGACCTCCACTTCACCTTTTTCTTTATGTAGTGTGTCTTGAGTATCATCTTCTTGAGACAGAGAGGTGGTCACTAAGGACATGGTTGTTCTCAAAGCTCTGATTTCCTCATAGGCCAAAGATTATTCCCCTATCTCAGTACTCTTTTCCTTTTCCTATTCTTCCTCTATTCTCTTTCTTACTTCTTCCACCATCTTCATGGACTCTTCCTTTTCCTTTTAGTAGTTTCTTCATCCAGGAGGCAAGCATCCTTAGCAATCTTTCCTCTTCTTCTTCTTGGCATCGGAGCTCTTTAGCTTGTTCTTGAGCACTCTCCTAGGCCTCCTCAATTTCCTTGGCCTCCCAGATAATATCTGCATCTAGTTCTGGGATTTCTTCATTCATTCTTTCTTATTCTACATCATGGTTCTAACTTCCCTATTCTTTGATTTGGAAAAAATCATCGACATTTCTCTGAGATATCTCTAGCGGATCCTCTAGATCATTTTCAATATTAGGAGTAGAGTGTATTTCATGGATCTCAGGCTCCTGATTTGGGTCTAGAGAGGGCCTTTTGGGTTTTTATTTCTTCCTCCTCTTGAGGGGTGCCCCAATAGTGGCTATTTCTATCTCATATCCTTCTTCCATTAGTGTCATGCCAAATGGGGCATCCATCGATGATGTAGGAACTCCTAGAGTTTGAGAGCCTAAGGGTACAGCTGCAAGGTCAAAATTCACACCATACTTTGATGCCTCTTGTAATTTCTTGGATTTCCCCACATATCCATCTAATTTTCTTATCAAAACTTTGGGCACTATGATGGATAGTTGGGAAGAATCATCAACCTTTTGTTTTCCATGGCCTTGAGTATGCCCTCTTGTTAGGGGGTCTAGAGACATCATCTTCTTTTGGGTACATTTCTAGGAGAACACTTCTTGGGAATGTTGGAGATTTGCCAACAAGCCAGTGCTAACTGTATGTTTGTCATTGATGACAACATATGGTAAGTAGTAGGACACCTGATGGAGAGAGCCTTGAGTATATGTTTCCTAGATATGTTATCAACATGATATCATAGACGTAGAGGTTGATTCTAAGTAAAGACACTAATACAGTAGTCTATATCAGTGAGTGTTCCTAACAGGTCCTAGGAAGAGTTTTGTATCTGATTTATAGTATGGTTGTAATGAAGCCTTGCGCATTTATATTTATGTTGTAGACATGTTTATGATGATATTTTCATGGATGAAAAACTAGATATGCAGTACAGGTTGAGTTATGAAGTTTCCAAGTACTCAGTTAAATTTTCTTGAGTTTATCAGATGGAGCCAACATTGTTTTTATTATTGTAGTATTTGCACCTATCACTTTGATATGCGTGTTTGGATTAGTGTTTGGAGAAGAGTTAAGAATGTTTGGTTAAGAGTGCATGATGTAATTTAGCATGAGAAGAAAGTATCAATTAATTTGGTGGAGCTAACAGTGCGAAGTGACGTGTCTACTCATATGGAGTTGTGCAGTCCTAATTTGTGTTGTGTTCTTAGTATAGCCAACTAAGATTTTATTGGAGAGTTGTATTGTTTCTCTAATATAATTTCAATATGGTTCTAACAGGTCAACTTGATTATATCATTTAGAGGAAGATATTTATAGGTAGTCATTTTGTGATTGCTAAGTATGGCAGATAGTTGAAAAAATAAAGCAGAGAAAAAGGTGTGAAGTATTGAGCCATTAGCAGAAGTTCTATGTGACTAAGTAGAGAGTGTATGCTATCCATTGGAACTGATCAAGACATTAGGTCTAACTCACAGTTCACCAAGATCTGGATATAGTGTGTATATGTTAAATAGAAGGTTGCAACCTTCACCCCTTTAAGCAGTGTGCTCTCAGACACTATGTCCTCACCCCTAATAGGGTTAATTGTAAAAGACTCCTAATAGGGTTCGACCCTTGACTAGGTCACTATACTTAATTCATTGTAAAGATCAACTCCTAACAGGGTTGTAAGATCCTCTAATAGGTATCATAATACTCTAGTGCAGTTTATAGTGGGTGCTAATTCCCACCAGGGTTTTTACCTATTTGGGTTTCCCCATAACCAAAATTTTGGTGTTGTGTTAAGTGTTCTTATATTGTTTTTATGCTTAATGTTATTTTGTACTTAAATGTATAAAGAATTAAATCTTATAGATAACTGATTCACCCCCTGCCCCTCTCAATTATCTCTTGGGACTATTCCTAACAATTGGTATCAGAGTCAAATGCCTTGGAGAGAAAGTTTAATAGCTTGAGGTTGATCAGATGGCATTTTTTAGAAAAGAAAGTCCTAAGTTTCATGTAGAGAACTATCTATATTGGAAGACAAAAATGATGACACATTTGCAGTGCATTGCCTTTGAGATTTTTAAAGTAGCTACCAAAGAAGTTTAGATTCCCTCTCTAGAAGATCTTGCAAAGGAAGATGTGACTCTTAAACAAAAGGAGATGTTCACTCAAAATGATATTTCCAAAGAAGCCCTTATCAGTGCATTGTTTGACAGTGAGTTTTCAGAGATCAAGAAAGTTGATGAAGCCTACAAGATATGGAAGTATCTAGAAGACATGTTTGAAGGAGATGTCCAAGCCAAGAATGCACACAAAAAGACATAGAATAAAAAGTACAATACATTGGAGATGCTACTTGAAGAGAACATTAGATCCTACAATCAAAGGATTAATGACGTAGTTGTAGGAATCAGAAACAATGGTTGAGAGATTTATGAAGAAGATATAATCGATAAATTGATGACTACTTTGACACCAGAATATGTTAGCAAGATAAACATCCTAGATGAGACTATGCGATTCTCAAAAGACTTCAAAAGAGAGACCTTAATCAGCAATATTTCAGCATTTGAGATATCAAGTTTGAAGACAAAGCCTAAAAGTGAAACAACCTTCAAAGCCTCATTCCATGGTAAGAAATCCTTGAACACTTCTAGTAATTTTGATGATGATGATGAAGAAAAAGAACTAGATGATTTCATTTCTTTGATTGATAAGAAAGAAAAAAAAGGAAAAGGAAAATATGAAGGTCAGTTACCATTCAAATGCTTTTCATGTAACAAGATTGGTCACTTTGCAGCTAAGTGTCCTACAAGAGTCAAGAAGTTCAAAACTAACTACAAGCCTAAGTATACAAAAGAATGTTACTATGTTGGAGATGGGGTATCAGATGAAGATTTAGTAGAGGATGAAATTGGATTCATTTCTATTGAAGATATGGAGAAATTTTTTGATGAAATGGACCTTGAAGATGAAAAGAAGGTACAAGAGTTAGCACTTATTTCATAAGATGACATTAGGACATATTGGATCATTGACAATGGTTGCTCACATCACATGACAGGAGACAAGGATAGATTTTTACATCTGGATAGGTACAAAGGTGGCATGGTTAGATTTGGAGACAACACTCCTAAACCTATCATAGGTATAGGAGCTATCACCTTGGATGGAATGAACAACACTGATGATGTTCTTTATGTTGATGGTTTGCAGCATAACCTACTAAGTGTTGGACAGTTTCTTGACAAAGGATATTAGTTGGAATTCAAAGACAAAAAGTGCATCATTAATAACAAGGAAGGAGAAATGATTGCATCAGGTTCAAAGACTAAAGGTAATGTTTTTCAGCTTAATCCTGAAGCAAGATGTTTTGTTTCTAAATTAAATGACAATTGGTTATGACACAAAAGACTATGTCACATCAATTTTGACAACATAGTAAAGATAAGTAATGTAAAGGTAGTAAGAGACCTTCCTAGCATTGCAAAACTAGTTGATACAATATGGAGGGAATGTGTAATGGGAAAGCATGTGAGGAATTCATTTAGAAGAATGCATAATTTAGTAGAGAACAAATTGGATCTAGTGCATACAGACCTATGTGGGACAACTAAAACAAGATCATACTATGGTGAAAGGTACTTTATTTTGTTTGTTAATGATTATTCTAGAATGATGTGGGTTGCATTCTTAAAAGACAAGTCAGAAGCATTTGAGAAGTTCAAAATATTCAAAGCTAAGGTGGAAATTGAGTTTGGATTGAAGATAAAATGTCTGAGATCAAATAGAGGAGGAGAATTCACCTCTGATAGATTTTATGAGTACTATGAAGAACATGGGATAAAGAGACAGCTAAGTTCTCCTGGAACCCCTCAACAGAATGGAATTGTAGAAAGGAGGAATAGAATCATACTTGGCATAGCACGCACCATCGTGATTGAAGGAAAAGTTGCACACACCTATTGGAGAGATGCGATAAATACTACAGTCTATACAATCAATAAAATTCAATTGATGTTAGGCACAAACAAGATACCTTATGAGCTATGGTTTGGGAATGTACCTAAAGTAAAATACTTCATAATCTTTGGAAGCAAGTGGTACATCAAGAGAGATGAATCAATTGGAAAGTTTGATGCAAGAAGTGATGAAGGTATTTTTCTTGGTTACTCTACTAAAAGAAAAGCTTATAGATGTTTTAATTTGAGATTGAAGAAGATCATTGAAAGTGCTCATGTTAAGATTGATGAGAATTTTATGATTCAAGAAAGATATCATGATTATGCACCTATGATTGAAGAAGAACCTAGACCTACCACTAGAGAAATAGTTGTTGATGAAATATTTGACAACATTGATGTATTATTCAATGACCCTAAAACTAGTAAAGAAGAATCACAAAAGTCAGATGAGAGAGTCACACCCAATGTTCCTAAATTCACATATAGATACATTCAAAGGAAGAAATCATTGGAGATTAGAAAAGCAAATTCATGACAAGATAAAAAGAAAAGAGTTCCACAGCAAATGAAGAATATTTACTATCACAGATTGAACCCTTAAGTGTTGAAGATGCATGTAATGATTTAGATTGGCATGAAGAAATGAAATAAGAGCTAGATCAGATAATTGAGAATGATACATGGGAACTAGTCCCTAGGCCTAGTGATAATAATTTGATTGGAACCATGTGGATATTTAGAAATAAGATGAATGAACATGGAACAATGGTAAGAAAAAAAAGAAAGACTAGTATGTAAAGGATATGTGCAAAGAGAAGGAATTCATTATTATGATACATTTTCCCCTGTAAGCATATTGGAATCCATAAAGTTATTTCTAGCCTATGCTACATTCAAATACTTTAAAGTATACCAGATGGATGTCAAATCAGCATTCCTCAATGGAGAGTTGAAGGAAGAAGTATACATAGGGCAGCCTGAATGATTTATCTTATCAGATAGACCTAATATGGTATGCAGATTGAAGAAATCCCTCTATGGACTTAAGCAAGCCCCTAGAGAATGGTATGAAAGACTTGATGGATACTTGATAAAGATTGGATTCAAGAAAGGAGCGGTAGATTGTAATTTATTCATAAGAGAAACATCTAATGGATTGCTGTTGGTTGCAATATTTTTTGATGACATTATCTTTGGTGGTAATGACAATCTTAGTGCAAAATTTGCTAAAGAAATGTAGAGTGGATTTAAAATGAGCATGATTGGACCTATCAAGTACTTTTTGGGACTAAATGTGCAGCAGAGAGACAAAGGTATTTTTATTAATCAATCTAAGTATATGAAAGAGATATTGAAGAAGTTCAAGATGGATGATTGCAAGCCAGTAAGTACCCCTATGATAACAGGATGCAAGCTTTCAAAAGAAGATAATTTAGCAACAATAGACATAACCTTGTATAAGTCTATGATTGGTAAACTAGTCTATCTTACTCAATCTAGACCAGATATTTCCAATGTAGTTGGTATTGTTGGAAGATTTGCAGTAGATTCTAAACAAAGTCATCTTATGGTAGTAAAGATAATATTCAAATACTTGAGAGGAACTATAGACTATGGTTTATGGTATCCTAATTCAGAAAATAAAGAACTTCATGTGTATACAGATGCAGATTGGGCATGTTGCATGGATGATAGAAAGAGTACCTCAGAGGAGCAATATTTCTTGGAGATAGACTTGTTACTTGGAAAAGTAAGAAGCAAAATTGTATTTCTTAGTCCACAGCAGAAGTAGAGTATGTTGCAGCAGCATTAAATTTCTCTACAATTGTGTGGATCAAGCAGATGATAAAGGATTTTGGTATTCAAATTGATTATCCTATTTTTATTCATTGTGATAACACTAGCACTATTAATATGTCAAAGAACCTTGTGATGCATGCAAAGACAAAACACATTGAGATAAAACATCACTTCCTAAGAGAGAAAGTAGCAAAGAAAGAAGTAAAGTTGGACTATGTGAGCACAAAAGATCAGCTAGTAGACATATTCACAAAGCCTTTACCTAAGGATACATTTGAGTATCTCAGGGAGAAGCTGGGAGTAATTCCCTTCCCTAAATCTGATTAGAGTTTGCATGAGTGCATCAGTCCTCAGTGACTGATGAATGGTTGACTACTCTACTTCAGGAGTAGTATCGGTGCTTAATTATTTGGCACCCTTTTCCATTGTTGTCAAAGGGGGAGTAAGTATATAGTCATAAAAAACAAAACAATAAGAGGATACAATAGTTGATATTTAGAGCAGTCAACAATAGATGGAGGATTCATCCTTGAGGAAGTTTTGTTGAGGAAATGGAGAATGTTATAAAAGAATTGTAGAAAGGGGGAGTGAGTATTTAGAAAGAAGAAACAAAATAGTAAGAGATGGAGGATTCATCCTTGGGGGAGTTTTGTTGAGGAAATGGAGAATATTAGAAAATAATTGTCTATTTGGATTGGTGGTATTTTTCACTCTATATGTTGCCATCAATGCCAAAGGGGGAGATTGTTGGATATTTGCCAGCAAGCCGATGCTGACTGTATGTTTGTCATTGATGACAACATATGGTAAGAAGTGTGTGTGGAAGCATGATGGAGAGAGCCTTGAGTATATGTTTCCTAGATATGTTATCAACATGATATCATAGACACAGAGGTTGATTTTGAGTAAAGACAGTAATACAGTAGTTTGTATCAATGAGTGTTCCTGATAGGTCCTAGGAAGAGTTATGTATGTGATTTATAGTATGGTTGTAATGAAGCCTTGCATATTTATATTTATGTTGTAGACATGTGTATGATGCTATGTTTATGGATGCAGAATCATATATGTACTATAGGTTGAGTTATGAAGTTTCCAAGTAGTTACAGTTTCCTAAGTTTATCAGATGGAGCCAACAATATTTTTATTATTGTAGTAGTTGCACCTATCACTTTGATATGTGTATTTGGATTAGTGTTTGGAGAAGAGTTAATAATGTTTGGTTAAAAGAACATGATGTAATTCAGCATGAGAAGAAAGTATCAGTTAATTTGGTGGAGCCGACAGTGTGAAGTGATGCGTCTACTCATATGGAGTTGCGCGGTCCTAATTTGTGTTGTGTGCTTAGTATAGCCAACTGAGATGTTATTGGAGAGTTGTATTGTTTCTCTAATATGATTTCAAGATGGTTCTAATAGGTTGTATGGCAGATAGTTGAAAGAATAGAACAGAGCAGAAGGTGTGAAGTATTGAGCCATCAGTAGAAGGTCTATGTGACTAAGTAGAGAGTGTATGCTATCCATTGGAACTAATCAAGATAGAAGGTCTAACTCACAGTTCACCAAGATCAAAATATAGTGTGTATCTATTAAATAGAAGGTTGCAGCCTTCACCCCTTTGAGAAGTGTGCTCCCAAACAATGTGTCCTCACCCCTAACCAGGTTAATTGTAAAAGAATCCTAACAGGGTCTGACCCTTGAATAGGTCACTGTACTTAATGCATTGTAAAGATCAACTGTTAACAGGGTTGTAAGATCTTCTAATAGGGATCATAATACTCTAGTGTAGTTTATAGTGGGTGCTAATTCCCACTGGGATTTTTATCTATTTGGATTTCCCTGTAACCAAAATTGTGGTGTTGTGTTAAGTGTTCTTTTATTTTTTTATGCTTAATGTTATCATGTACTTAATTGGATAAATAATTAAGTCTTGTAGATAACTAATTTACCCCCCCCCCCTCAATTATCTCTTGGGACTATCCTAATAGGGAATACTTTGTCAAAATGAGAATGACTTCACTCAATTATTGTCTTTTTTATGGCCTCAATGCTCAAAATCTTTGGGGAATCCCAATCCACCAAAGGTAAACCTGACTTGTTTATCCTAGTTTCTTTAAACTTGGGGTCCTCTAATAGCCCCCTATCTAAATAATTTAGAGGGAATTCTTGGAGACCCAAATAGGTCATCATACCAATTGGCATTCTCACTTTCTTCCTACTTCATACATCAAAATCATCTTATCAGTCTTCCCAAAAATATTCTATATGTGGCTCATGGGGTTGAGATCCTTGGGGCATTTCTTTATCGAGGTGCCCACGTGGAACATAATTATGGCACTTAAGTGAAAATTAGTCTAAATTTAGGTTTTTTATCTCATTTTATCTATCATTGATGGTAGTGAGGGAGAAGGTGTATCTCCCACAGGTGATAGGGAATGAGATGGAAGAAATCTTCTTGGTTACCAATAGAGTGTTCACCTATAGGACTTATTGGAAAAGTTATAGAAAAGAAATCTTGTCTCCATAGTGCTTTGGCAACAAAAATGGTTCTCCGAAGAACCTAGTGACCTAGAAGTAGGTGAATTGTAAAAGTTGATTAAAATAACACCCCCATGGGGAAATCATGACCATTGCTTCCTGGGACAATCTAAAACCTACATCCTCAGTCAGTGACTTAATCCCATTATATATCAAGGCATCATTAACCCTACAAACAAATTTGGAAACACTCATCCCACTGAATCTGATGAAAATGATCCCACAGGGGAGACTCTCCCACTTGTGTCCCAAGGACACAACCTGTACTCAATCCCTAGACTCCTCCAAATTTTTTGGGCTAATGACCACAAGATGAAGGAAGTCATGTAAAACTTATTATCTCCTTCCACCTTCCTCATTTGTGCATCTAGGTGGTTGGAGATGATAGTAGCCTAGTCAAAGTGCTACTTGTTGTTGGTCATGTAGTACAACAAGTAGTACATCCATGGAGAGAATTCTTGGGTGTGAGGTTCCCAAAAAATATTGCATACGTAAATTATTTTGGAATGGATTAGCTCCTTCAAATAAATGTGAGGAATATCCATATTCATTTTCTTGTATTCCCGGTGAGAATTTTGTAACCATGTTGTATCCAAATGGTGTCGGGTGGCATCATGTGCCTCCATGAACTTCTCTAGAGAATAAGACCTAGTCATGATGACTGCGTCCTTGAAGTGAGGGATTCTCTAGACCGTGGAAATAGTATCATGATCCAAGGAGGAAATGGGAACCCCATTGGATATCATGGCAGATCGAATGACCGTATTGTAGCTCTTAGACATGAGCAATATTAATTATGGAACCTGCACAAAGTGTAGGAAATATGCAGACTACAGAATCTCGAAGGCAGATAGATTAACTAACAATGGGTCATTTGCCCTTTTTAATTGATATAATATATGTTGCAGGGCTCTCAATTCATCCCAGGTGCCAAAATCTTTGTATGAAACCTCTTGAAGTGTAGTTTCTAACTAAAACCTGTCAACTACCCCTTCTTTCTTATATTTCATTACCAACGGGATATTTTCTAAAGCCCTCTCTTATTTGGACTTTTTGTCTGAGTTGGAAGATGAGCTTGGGAGATCTGGACTTCCAGGAGGAGATACTATTGTTTCCATCTTTTCAACCTATTTCTTGCAAGACTGGATGACCATCGAAATGACATAAAAATGTTAACAAAAGTCTGGACTCTGGAAGTCCGAACATCCTGATCCTGAAATGATAGAAAATACAATAGCTAATTGATGTAACATTTTATTTAGTGACAAGTCACTTCTAAGTGGGATGAATGTACACCTATGTGTGCAGAGTTAAGTCATTTTAATTAACAACTAGCATGATAGCATTGGTATTAATTAGCCATCTAGGACAAATTTTAAATGCAAATTCATGGGAAGTCAATACGGTCATCAAGGTGAACGTAACAAGGGATGAAGTTTCAACTATAGAGAACCAATCACCCTATCATTAGGACTCAAGTTGGTGACTATGGTGATTCCCTATGAATTGGCATGGCTCGCCCTAATGATGACACACCACTTACAATGAATGGTCTTAAGATCAAGAAACTAGTTTATTGTTCAAACATGACCTGACAAGCCTCGTAAAGGATTCAAAACTCAACTCTTCAAACATATTATTTACAATTTTCTATATGGCATAGCCAAAACAATAGTTTGTACAAATTCATACTAGGCGTAGGTTAAAAACTACATAAGTCCCAACAGGGGAACCTACACAATAATTTACATAACCCGCACTATATTACACCAAAATCATGGCCGAGTTCAACACTTGACATCTTGCACACTAGACGGGTTCAACCAAATCCAAAACTTATTTACATCACTAAGGACAAGGACCAGATGTTATCAACAAGAATTTACACTATCTTTATAACTAATTACAGGGAACAACTACCAGCATTATGTTGCACCTATTTACATTATTTCACAACAACTTACATGAATTTGTAGGGGCTTGAAAATCCAAAAGGGATGAACTAAACAAATGAGCCAATAGATGAACCCACTAGCACTTCATCCCAACCCTTTTTACAAGGAGAAGTGCTAGTGCAACGCAAACGGAAAGCAAACAAAACAAAATAAAACTGAAATAGAGTATAAAAGTGAAACAAGATGAAGAGGAGATGAAGAGAACCTACCTGGAATGAGAGAACACTGGAGAGGAAAAGAAAATTCACCCACCCACTTTTTAAGAGGCTTAAATCACTTTCCAAAACATAGAAGTGTGAACAAGCACAAACTAGCTCAGGAAACTTGGGCTCAAGGGAAGAATTCACACTTCGTCGATTTTATCACTGAGAGAGTAATTATGCTTTGGGTAATTGTTAAAATGAGGGGTAAAAGGAATTTTATAATGCCTAGGTAAGTGTAATAATTGTTGATTGGAATCTTGAGGTAGATGAATTTGAAACCCTGGGCCTAGAGGCACCCGGTATTTACTTCTTTTGCAGAAATAGAAGTGACACCATCAGATCCCCAAGGTCCATAATTCTTTGACAACTACCAAACTAGAACCCCAAGAGAATACTCCCAAAGGGGGATACAAATTATAGGAAACAAAAACAATGGCACGCAAAAAAAAAAAGACAAGAAAAAGAAAAAGGGGACCCGACATTTTTCCAAACAAAATTGTAAGGAGAGCTATGCAGGACATAACAAATGGAGACTCAATGGGACAAATTCCTCATGCATTTGAGAACTCTTGAATCCACCTGTGGAGTAGACCAAGGTCTTATCCTCATTAAAATATTTTTTGATGCAATTTCAAATTCTGGGAAAATCTAATTCACTGTGTTCAGAACATCCATTCTTGTCAAGCTGTGAAGTGTGTACTTTGGAAGAGATACCCCTTGTGATTTTTAGAAGAAATGGAGAAACCCCACTCAAACCAGATTGGCACACTTAATATTGTATAAGTTATCATGCAATCTAGATTCTAAGACTCCACCCATGTTTAAAATCTCTTTCCCTCTTTTTTTTCTTTTGATAGTAGCGAAGGCGGTACTTCTTTCACTAGAGTCTTCAAATTTAACATGTTACTGCAGTAGTACTTCTTTCACCTTGCCATTAATTTATATCCCAAGAAAAGGGGGGATGAGAAATCCATGTTCTAGGATAATGCTTTTAGCTTTTGTGCATAATCTGTCAAGAGTATGATCAATCTATTCTCAGGTTACTTTGTGGTATTTTCTCTTCGATTTAGGCTCACTTAGCTTCTTTCTTTTAGCTTGTTACATCATGAATATATCAGAATCTAGTGAAGATTCACCGTCACCTTACATTTTTTTTCCAAAACATCATCAGATGAAGATCAAACCCATCAACTTCCATGCGATGAGCTTTGGGACTAATAAAATGCATGAGGAGAGTCTCCCAATAAGTAGTGGTATGTTATGCAAGGCATTCCCATCTCTAAAAAATTGAAAGGCAAAACACCAAGGCCCAGAACAACCAAAGAAGAAAAAAGAAAAAGAAATAAAAGAAAGCAAAAACAAGACCATCCAAGGCCAAAATTTACAAGGGGGGCACACCATGAAGAGAGTTTCAGGGCAATATTTACAAGCTTTATACATATCATACAACCAAAAAAGTCTTGAAAGATGACCCTTTGCCTCATTCGAAGTAATGTTGGAGGAACTATCCATTGGTGGTAAATGAGACAACTTCTCCAGTCAGTGAACTGAAGTGGTAAGTGTTTTCTTCATAGATTTCTGATATTTGATAAGGGTCAAGCTAGAGCCTCAAAAATTTGGTATGTTTTCCTTTCTTTTCCCAAGATTTGTCTCATGGGAGAACTAAGTCAGATTTGAATGGCCTTGTACTAGGCTCTCTTGTCAAACCCACTCTTGACCACTACTTGGTGTTTTATGAAATTCTCAAGGGCATTGTCTCTTTGTTCCTCTAGGTGAATTAGGTTAAGGAGGTGGACCTCCACAATATTGTCCCTCGTAACAAACTCCTATGTGAACTCCAAGACTAGGATCTGGAGATTTACTGAGAATATCAAATTCTGGCTGTAGACCAAATAGAAAGGGGAAGTCCCAAGGGAAGCTTTAATTTGAATAAAATCTTCCCAAAGGGAAAACTTAAGCTTCTAGTGCCAATCCCATGGATTTCTTTTGAGAAAATGTTTAATAACCTCCAAGAGGTTTTTATTCATGGACTATGCTACACCATTAGGTCCTATGGATAGTAGTTTCTTGAAAAATTTGAGGGTACTGTTTCAGTTGTAGGCCCACTCTAGTAGTTGGCTAGAGGAAAATGTTGGGCCATCATTGCACACAACGACGAAAGGAATCCCAAATCTTGTGGCAATGTTTTCCTCAATGAAATCGATGACAATATTTGTTGTGTTATTTTTACAAGGTATAGCTTTGAACCATCGGGTGCAATAGTTGGTGGCAGTCATGTCATATCGGTGTTTGGTATATGAGTTGGGATTTATTTCTCTAATAAAATTAAATGCCCATTATGTGAAGGGTCTAACTTTGAATATAGGCTAGAGAGGCATTGCTGGATTTCACTCCCAAGAGGTGGCGGTCTGACAAGTGTGACATTTCCTCACGTGTACATGGACATCTTTGAAGATATGGGGCTAATAATAACTAGCCTGGGAAATCTGATGTGTAGTGGCATCGGTTGAGCCATGTATGGTTATGAATTGTCCCTAAAATTCATCCAGCATTTTCCTAGCTTGTGTTCGATCAAGATAGCGGAGTTATATCCCTTCATAATTTTTGCAAAACATGGTTTTGCTCTTAATCATGAAGTGTGCACTCTTCAACTAGTGTGCCTAGTGCATGTTGGTATGAATTCCCTTGGGGCATAGATTGTTCAATAATAGGTACACTAGGTCTGTGTACCAAGGGTCATGAGAGCGACTCCACGGTGTAAGTCTAGAATTCAATTTGTGGGCCGATCTTAGCCATGGCTTGGTATAATCCCTGTCCGTGAACTAACCTCATAGGTTTCATTTCCAAGTCAAATTATTGGAGGATAGCCATCTACTTCCTTTAGTGTTCTCCCATCTCACTTTGCATAAGCAAATATTTGATGGCCTAATCGGGCACAATAGCATGTCTTTTACTCTGGAGAATGTAGTGTCAGAACTTTTTAATAGCCCAGATAAGGGTGAATGCCTATTTCTCAAGGGGGGAATACCGCACTTTGGCATTATTAAAGGGGGAGCTCATGAAAGTGATAGGTCATTCTTTCCCTTTGACCTTTTGGGTCAATACTGCGGTAGCTGAGTGGGTGGATGCAAAGGAATAGGTGTAGAATGGGAGGGCTTAGTCTGGTCTATCCAAGACCGAAGCCTCCATGATAGCTTGTTTAATTTGGGTGAATGCTTCCTTCACCTCTAGAATCCACTCAATTTGTGTGTCCTTCATCATCATATCATTTAGAGGTTTGACAACCTTGGAAAACCCTGTAATGAAACATCAAACAAAGTTGATCTTCCCAAAGAAATATCTCATTTCTTTATTGTTATTGGGCATCTATAATTGTAACAGTACCTCCACTCTCTTAGGGTTTGGTGATAGCCTTCTCAGAGATGATATGTCCAAGAAATTTCCCCTTTGTGACCCTAAATATGCACTTCTTAGGGTTAAGGGAAATGTCAAATCGGTGACATCTCACAAATCTTGGTGAGGTTGGCAAGGTGATCATGCATGTCCCAGGAAATAATCATTAAATAATCCATCTAGATAATTATACATTTATTGACTAGTCCCTCGAAGGTGATGTCCATTTCCTTCTGAAATGTGGCCTTGACATTAATCAAACGAAAGGGCAATCTTCTATATATGAACGTTCCCCACTTTATGGTAAATGTAGTCTTGATCCGGTCCTCAAATTTCACCATGAATTGGTTATAACTCAAGTACCCATCCAAGAAGGACATCATTTGTGAGCCATTCAAAATTTGGAGCACCTCATCAGGTGAGGGAAAGGGATGGTTATCTTTCTTCGAAGCCTTATTCAAATTTTGAAATTCGACGTAGAGCCTAATTTCCCCATTTTTCTTCTAGACTAGGACCAGGTTTTCTACCCAAGTAGTATGCTGGATCGTGAAGATTATCTGTACAGACAACAATTTTTGAACCTCCTGGTAGATCAAGAGCTCAATCAATGGATTGACCGGCCTTTTTTTTTCTAGAAAGGTTTGGCGTCGGGCTTCAGAGGGATAGTGTGTCATGATGGATGTGTCATAAGTTTTGAGATCTTCATAGCCACATGTGATTACATCAATATATTCTTTAAGAACCAAGAGGATCTTTCCCTTTTCTTTCATGGAACATGAGGTACCTATGTACACATACTTTTCTTCACTTTCTATTCTAATGTTGACATTTTCATACTTTCCCCCTTCTAGAGTCTGGGGAACTTTATCCTTGACTCAAGGGTCTGATTCAAAGATGTGTTCTAATGCCACCATCCCCTTTAGGATGGTGTTGGTGGGTAAATTGAGGATACCATCCTCCTTCCCTTCTTGTCCCATGTCATCATGTTATTCTTCATCTATGATCTGGTCTTCAAAGACACTTGTATTTTCTAGGAAGGCAAGGAAGTCCTTATCATCTTCAAATACCTGAAAGTGTTTTATATTATCGGGGATAGAGGTGGTGGAGATCATTTCTACTAAAAATATTCAAAGTTGGGAACTTGCCATGGGCTCAAGGGTACTAGATGATACGGCAAGAGCGTTTAGAATATACTTTCTTTTCTGAGGAATTACCTCAATACCAAAGGCATCGAAGTCCTCTATTAAATGCCATGCTATGTTGTGATATGTCATCAGTCATTTATCATGGCATGTGTATTGGCTTTGTACCTATTTAATGATTAGTTCCAAGTCACCCATGGTCTAAATATGGGTGACTCCTTTTTTTAGAGCCAATAGGAGGCCCAAAACTAAGGCCTTGTACTTGGTAACATTATTTTTGTATTCAAACTATAGTTGGTAAGATGTGAGGAAAGACTATCCTTAGGGGTTGATCAATTCCACCCTAACCCCACACCCTTGTTTGGACTGCGATCTATCAAACTTTAGGATCCATAAATTGTTGTTTGTATGGTGAGGTCTAGGTGGCTGGGTGGTTTATGGTGTTGATTCTTGGGTAGGAAGTGATGTTGATAGGCCTTTAGGGGTAGGAGTCTCAAGGATCGAGGCCACTAATCAGGGAGACACCACTGAATCTCCTTCACTAAGCAATCCTTTAGTTATACTCAGGAGTAGACTACATTATGGGAGTATATCTCTACTTCTTGATATCCCTAAAGTACTCAAAAGGTGAACCTTGGTCACATCAACACATTTTTCAATTCCAACTTAGAATTTTTCTCATAGTGCACTATGCACCAAGTGTCAGACAAGAGAGTGGTTAGGGAGGTAGTGTTTCCCTGGAGGCTAACATCATGTTTAAGCTTCATAACTAGATCATGTACCCCTTGAGTGATGATGGGGTCTTCACTGGAAGATGCTTCTCCTGGGATAAAGTTTAGGGTCAAAATATATTCGGCTTCGTATAGGTCAGGCTCCAACTATGTGTATGCTACCTCAATCACCTAACCATGTTCAGTGAGAGCCTATTTCATTCAAGGCTCACTATACACTTTTATTTGGTAGACCTCCCCTCTTCAAGGAAGCCACAAGTGGGACAAGTCGGTTAAGATATACCCATTGAGAGCCTTGGACTAGTTTTGACTTAGGAGCATCTCATTAGTTTCGGGGATGTCCACCACTTGGATGTCAATAACACTAGATACTTGAGGTTCTTGGATGAGATGGATTTGGATATTTTTAAGCTCTCCCACCATTTTGACAAAGGTTTTCTCAAGTTGGACCACTAAACCCTTAGATGGTGTGGGGACCAATCTGAGTTTCTTACAGATAGATAAGGGCATGGCATTGCCAGAAGCTCTGGAATCTACTAGAAAATTGTGCAAATTTTCACCATAGATTTTAACATTGAGCAGGAATGGGGGATCCTTTGCATTCCCCCAAAACACAGCTACATTATTATGGTCAAAAATGATGGTCTATGGTAGATTGTGGTGGGGCTTTGGGTTCTCTAGGTATTATACGAGGACCTTCTTCTTCTCAGGATAGTTGAGAAACACCTCCATTAAGGTCAAGGTGGTGGTAGTACTTTCCATCACCTCATTAATGTCAAACCTTCCCTCTAGGATTCTAGAGCTTTTTATCACAGACTCGCGGGTTACGTGGAAAGTGGGTCCCTTTAGGGGAGGGGCTTGACATTTGTGTGAGGATTCGAAGGGATGCTAACATTTTTTAGGGGAATCAACATTATGAAGGGGCATTTTCTAGATTGGATCCTTGTGTTGTAAGGGGCTCAAGAGCTGGTGAAGGCATTAGCCTCGAAGGTTGGGAGGGAATCATTAAATAATTCCTATAGATCGGGTTCTTCCTCACCTTCTCCATTGGTATTGTTGTGGTCCCACAACCACACTCCCCTAATGGTCATTATGGCCCCAGGGGCCCCCCTCCTACTTTCTTCTTGTCTTGCATATTATCCATCTATGGGCTTTTTAGTCCTTAGTTGTTTCAATTTTTGGCCTTTTCGGCCTTGTCACCCTTTCACACTTTTGAATGTTTGAAAGTGTGCAAAGGTCAGTGGAGCAAGTTGCACCAAAAATTGAGTCTTTTGGCTCTAACTTCTTTTTAGAACTTTCAGATGTCCAGAACCCCGGAGGTCTGACCCTCACAGGGGAGTCAGCCTTTTGGGTGTTTTGGCCCTTTGGAGGTCTGACAACCCCAAAAATCTTGAAAGGCCGCTACACAGGGTGCTTACGTCAGTAGCCCTGGTAGCCTATAAAAGTCGCGCAAAGGTTTTCAAACCCTCACTTTTGCACTCACTCCTTCGCCTCTCACATGTCTTCTCTCTGTTCATCACCATTTTTATCGTTCTGGTCTCATCTCCTTGCTGGTCATCATCAAGTTCTTTGTCTCCTAGGTAGGTGGTTTTTTCCTCCCCTCTTTTGAGTCTTAGATTAGGGTCTTTCTCTTTTGGCCTTCTCGGCTTGTCCTAGGTTTAGATTTTGCATCTTTTCAGCCTTTTTGGTGTTGTCCTTAGGTCTAGGTTTCTTAGAGTCATCCTTTCTAGGCTTTGGGGATTGTCAAGGTAGTCACCTTGCATCCCCATGATGCATTTGTGGACAAATTCATCATCAGACTCATTTTTTAGTCTGACAAGGAAACCCTAGTTTCGGACCATCGGGGTCCGAAACATTAAGCAACTCATGAATCACCAAATTATTTGAGTACTAACACCTTTCAGTGTTTTGATGCTATCACACACCGAAACAATTCTCACCTCCAAAATGCTGAAGTTAGACTTTGTCGTGTTCTTTGTTTCCAGCATTTTCAAATATTTTGACATTTTTGGCATTTGCGCATGCCGAAAATATTTGTCCCCAGACCACCCAGCCTTGTCAGAAGCCTTTCCTTTGCCTTTCGATCTTTGCAAACATTTCAGCCTTGTCAACCTTTGGAGGTTCATTACCTCTAAATCCTCCAAAAGGGTCAATGAGTAGTCAAGATAGCCTTTTTTGCCTCTTTCGACCTTTTTGGCCTTTAGGAGGTTTGGTACCTTCGAAAGTTCAAAACGCTGAAATTAGTTTTATGGCCCCATTTTAGCTCAAATTTTAGTAATGTACTTTGATTCCTAAATTTTTATTCCTCCTGCCAAGTTACTGATCTATGTTTTGTCCTATCCACAGGTATGGCCGAGAAGGTAGTAGCATCACCAGCAATGAAGTATCAATTCAAATGTTATCACCCGCCATCCAAAGTAACCAACCTACATGTAGGAATAACTGATACAAACATTGGGAATGTAAGTTGTAATGAGTACCTAAATAAGTGTGCTCAGCCGGTGGGACACTGAGAGGACTACACTTCATTTCCATTTCTCTCTAGTGAATGTGGCAGTGCACCCAATCTCCATCCAGTCAGCGGAATTGATCAATACACTGGCCAGTAACTATGTGCCAGATGAGTGCATGGTTAAGAATAGCATTGGAGAAGTGGTCTTGGACTTGAGGCCCAAAAACATTGAAGATGTTTTCCATATGCCCAAAGGGGTAGATAAGTTCTTTAATTGCAATATCAACAAGGGAGTGGAGTTTTACAACAAGGACATACAGAGGGCTCACAACATCATTAACAATGAGTACCTAATGCCACCATTGCCCAAGAATAGATTGGATAGAATTGATATGAGGAGAGGTTATATGAAAGAAGATATCCAAGCAGCCATAAAAATGATTAGCAAGGTGTACGGATTGCCCAAGTCCCACCAACTAGAGCCTTGGATGATTTTCCTGATCAAAAAAATAAAAGAAAGGCAGACAAGGTTTGATTGGGCAACTATCCTAAGTGACCAACTAGATGAACAGCTGATTTGGGTGAAGATGGACCCCCATTTCTACATGACATCCTATGTCATGTACTTACTAGCTGCCAGGGCAGCATATCTAGGATTGACCAAAGTTGGAGCCATCGGAGAATAGAACACATGGCCATTCACTTTGTACCCTCAATTGGTGAGGAAAGACTTCTTCACACACAATAGCCCAGAATTCAGAATAGTTAATGATGCCTTCATTTTTGCAATCATATGCTCCATTGAGGGTGACTATGCTAAAAGGTTATCTACAGAAGTAGCGGCTAAAGTAAAGACCATTGGGGCTTTCTATATACAATTCTGGACATTCACATACATTCGAGTGGTAGGAAGCACCTTAGCACCCAAGAAGCTCCCAAGGTACCCTTCTGATAGGATAGTTCTACTGGAGATAGCAAGGTAGTTATCTGATGCCCATGAGCATATCAAGCACAAGAAGAAACATTGCTGGGATTTTCCTATTTCCATCAGCCCCCACTGTGTCCCAGACATGAAAGTCTACAATTCTTTGACTGGAGAATTGGATGAACTCCCATTGTCAACCTACAATCTAGTGAGGCCTCACTTTGACCCCATCATTACCTATAGCCACATAATGGGAAGACACTACATTCATGAGCTACATCTTGAAGACCATTGGGCTAATTGTGTGGATGATTATGAGGTAAGATTCCATGACTATTTCCAGATGAGTCTAGACCTGGCATAGGGTGCCCTTTTTTTGAAGATTCCACAGAAGGTGGTAGATGCTGACTCGGATAAAATTTTGGATTCCATATACAATATAGACAAGGTGTTCACAAGGGCCATTTTAAATGCAGAAGTGTATCAAGATGAGAATGACAGCATGGATTTCAAAGCCCAGCATGTGATCAAGCTGACTAAATCCTAGATTGCTCATCCTTTCCCAATGCAACCACTCCCCATGAAGCAACTCCCAGAGAAATCCTCTCATGAAAAGAAGAAGAAGGGAGAAAAGATACTAAAACCACAGTTCAAAGAGGCTACTCCTTTAAAGCCAAAAACTATGTATCAACATGAGCACCCCACCACATATGGTCCTATCACACATTCCAAGAAAGTTAAAACCAGGATGACTGAAAGTATTGCACCACCAGAGGCACCTTCACCTAGTGACCAAGATTCTCCAATCTTGAAGAAGAGAACAAAATTCAAGATCATAGGGCCCAAGCCGTCTGGATTGATCAAGGGTCATGTGTATAAAAGGAAGAGAGGCTAAATGCCCACACATATGGATACCCTAGTGGAGGATGATGAGGATGGTTTGGATGAAGTTCCCCTTAGTAGGAGGGCCCGGTCTGCGGGATTCTTGAAGAAAAGAAGGATAATGGATGATGATCCTAAGGATGATGAAGGGGCTACATAGGGAGAGCCAATAAATCTGGATGACCTCGATGATGATGACTTCAACATCATAGATTTTTTAGGGTTGCATGGTTTCAAGGAGACTAAGAAACAAGCTCCTATGCATTTTACTAGTCTTTTTAGTGGCATGGGAGAAGGTCTACAACAAGGACCTCAAGGACAAGGTGATATTGAGATGACCGAGACCCAAGGGGAAACTACAAAGCTAGAAAAGGACTCTTCTATAGGGGTCAAATCAAAAGAAGGTGTAACTACATAGGTACCATTGGTTTCATCTATTCCACCTCTAGCTCCACCATGGCCTTCAACTCCTCTTATAGTTCCACTTCAAGAGCTTACCACTACCCCACTTTCCACTCTCATATAGAACACTTCATTGCCTTAGCAACCTTCTTCATCCCATGTTCCCCTCTTGACTCCACCTCCACCAGCCCATTCAACCACTCCCCTTGTGTCTCCTATGCCTCCCCCACTCAATATTCCTCCCCAAGTTCACATTGAATTAGTGCCCCAGAGCTCACAAGAGGCAAAGAAAGAAGCAGAAGTCACTAGCAGAGAGAAAATGGAAGATTTCATATAGGATCCGAGGAGCGAGATGACAAGGGAGAGTCACAGGCAGAAGAGGAACCACATACTAAAGAAGATAAGCCACAAATAGATACTGAGGAACAAATGGCTAATGAGCAAAAAAATATTGATGAGGGAGAACATAAATAGGATGCTGGTAATGAGCAGGAAATGGGAGAAGAAGAAATTCAAGAGGAAATAAGGACAGAACACTTACCTACCTCTTATGCATTGGCTTCTCCCTATGATCCATTGAATGCATTCTCAAAGCCCACATGGCTTACCAAAGAAGTGCAGCTAAGGGTCAGAGTATACACTAATGATGAGGTTGACATGACCATGCTAGGGCATGATTTCCACCAAATAGCACCAGTTCCCCAAGCAAGGAGAATGTCTTATGTAACACAAGACCAAACAGGGAGGTGGAAAGCATAGGTGGTTGTTCCTACAATGAATGTTGGTGTAAATGAGATCACTCTGGATGATTATGTGTTGGAGGAGGTAGACTTGGGGGAACCAACTAGGGAAGGTAGCAAAACCTTGGCTACTTTGGGCTTGAAGCACGCTCTAGGCTTCATGAATAAAGATGAAGGATAAAAGCTCTGGAAGAAAAGAATGAAGATATGAAAAAATTCATTCTAAAGACAGCGGGTCCAATTGACCCTAATAACCATGAAGCCTCATTATAGGTAATTTTGGGAAAGAAGGGGGATATTGATACAGATGTTCCACATTCTTTTGTATAGGCTTGTGTTGAGTGGAAGCTAGATTTTCAGAAGTTCACTAGCTTATCTCTTAGGAGGATCCTAAGGCCCTTTCGGAACATTTTGGGGGGAATAACTTGTTTGGTGGAGATCATGAGTGAAGAAAATAGTGTAGAAGAGACCATCCTTAACTGGAAAAAAGTGTTGGATGAGTTAACAATGATAAGAAAGAAATGCTTCCAGGTTTTGATGAAGATATATGAAGGGATGGAATTGGATAATTTTGAAGAATGGATCCAAGAGATAGCAGTAGCATTGGCCATATTTGAAAAGATTCTCAAGAGGTTGAACAAGAGAAGGGATGATAGCACGCTTTTTGCAAAGGAGTTGCAGGAGTTCTTTGAAGGCTTGGATCTAGTTTTGTTTGATGAAGATGATGCATTCAATAAATGACATCATTAATCAGTACCTAGGCATATTTCGGGGGGTGAAATCCAAAGAAGACCTCCAGAAGATGTTCTATCAAAAGGAGGAAATTCAGAAAATGCTATCTCAAGAGGAAGAAATAAAGGCTTTTGCAAAAGAATTGATTGAATTTAGAGATAGGCAAAAGGATATCCTTCAAGGGATCAAGATGATGGACTTTGATGAGGTGCTGGAGATAGTGGATAGGTTCAAGAAAGCACACCCAAAAGGGCATTCCAGCTAGTTAGTCTCCAGTTCAAAATCTACCAAATTTTGTGTACAGGAAATTCAATTTTGACACTTAGCCAATTTTGTAGTGCCTGATTTTTGGCATTTTGGCCATAAGGAGTTTTTGGCCACCTACAAGTCTGACAAGTCTGAAATTTTGGGGATAAAGGACTTGGTACTTAGTCAAATTTGGGTCATGAGTTTTTCGAACCAACTGTCAAGATTTGGGCATTTTTTGGCACGTCCGAAAGTTAACTTCTGTTATCTCTAAGATCTTTTTTCAGTCATCTAGGCTTCCTTCTTTGGGTCATTTGTACATGATTTTGGGGTCTCTTTCAGTTAGGTCTACATGGAGAAGCCGGAGCCAAAGATCAAGGGTAGAAACATGAAGAGTATCAAGAGCATGCACAAGTTCTAGCTCCCTTTTTGAGTTGTTTAATGCCTGATTTATTCAAATCTTTATAATGCACGAGGATTAATTCCATGTTAGGATAACTTAGCTAAGCTTTAGAAGTAGTTTCTTTAATGCAATCTTTAGTTTAGATTTACTTTCAAGTTTTAGTTGCAGCGAAATGCTAGCTGCAAAAATAAGAGCAGAGCTCTATAAATTGTAATAAAATGATGTAATGTGTGATTTTCTCATTATTTATTTCAAATATCCAATTGGTTGTTTAATGATTTTAAGTTTGCAATCTTTTAGTTTGGTTTTTTCTAGTATTACATTGTTGTGTTGTGACAAATTTCTGAGAAGATTGTTCTTTGGTGCTTGAAGATTAACTTGTCTCACATGTGCGCATGTCCAAGGTGGCTTTGTGATTTGATGAGATTTGACTTATCATATGTCTACATTTGTTCAATTTTTTTTATGATTGCATCCATTCAACTCAAGATTGTGACATGATCTGATCTCTATTTTGTGGGTTTCTTCATCTTCTTGGTTATTTAATTTGCATGGCGGTGTGATGCTAGCATATGTCCATTAGATTTCTTTTTAGAAATTTCATTAAAATCTCTTGTTACCCTACATTTCCTAACCCTCTTTGCAAGTTACTTTTAGTAGATTAATTAAATTAGCATTGCTTTCATTCTTAAATCTGAAAATCATATCAAAAAAGAAGAGAACTTTTGGTTTCCTAAAGTTTGTTTTGTAGTTTCCCTTGAGAGAAGAACCAACAAAGGCCTCCTTGTTAACAAATTCACATTGGTCTTTCATTGAGCTATCCGAGTGCTTGAGACCCGGCCTGAAGGAACCTTGATATTGATTCTATCATTCTTCCAAGAGGGGAAGTTGCTCACGCAAATTCCTAGCCATTGTCATCGTGTAAAAATGATGCTCAATAGAAGTGGTGCTAGAAGGAGGGCGCTCAAAAGGGACACCCCAGAATATCAGATCATTCTCTCCCAAGAGATTTCAATGAGTCCTTAGTTCTTTACCCAACAAAGGGGAGTTCCTTGAACTTACAGAGTTTTGAAAACCTCATAATAGAAAAATAAAGCACTGAGAGGATACTTCGGATCATCCGAATCTTCCTCCAATTCCAACCATTGCTGCCCCACCTGCTGCTCCTCCACCACTGGCTCCAATGGACTTTTTTGCAAATGCTCAAAGTTCACCATTGAACTTATAGGGACAGCTCCATTAGCTACCCAAAAATCCTGAGAAATTCTGCCCACATTTCATCTATGGAGAATCCAGGACAGTGGAAGAACATGTTCATACGTTCAAGGAATTATGCAATCGAAAAGAGATTGCTCATCAAGACATCATGTGCCGCATTTTCCCCTACACACTAGGGAAGTTTTCATATAATTGGTATCTAAATTTTCCGTGAGGATCCATTGCTACCTGGGGGGAATTTGAAACATAGTTCCTGAATCAATTCAAATTGTATGTAGATCCGGAAACCCTTCACCACCAATTCGTCTCAATGAGAAAAGACCTCAATGAATCAATCGCTATGTTCAATCACCACTTTCACAAGATGTACCAGAAGCTTGAGGCTCTGTACATTGTGCCAATCGGCACTTCCATACAAGTGTACTTGCTTGCCTTAGACCCACTAACATCTATATTCTTGAAAAGGTTGCCTCCAGTAGATATTGACACTTTGGAGAAAGTGTGCGACGAAGCTATCCTATTCACCCAACAAATGGACCCACAAGCGGGTGGGAATTATGGCATCCCACCAACATTAGGGAACACTGTTGTGACTGGTCCATTTGCAGCAAAAAATCAACTTGCAATACAACAAACCCCAAGGATCAATCTGGTACCGGCTCCGTATGTTGTTGCCCCAATGCTGGCCATCACTTACCCAGGATATGATACGTACAGGGCTGCCTTGTGCGAACAAAAGGTCACTGTCCAAAATGAACCAGATCAAGCTCTAGTAAATGAGTTAGATTCCATGAAGAAGATGCTATCCTAGTTGACCAAGGAGATCACTTGGATGAAGCTCAACCCAAATCTGAATCATGGAAACTATCCATGGTCAGCTGCTGCCCCGAATACCTACTCTCAAAACCAGAATCGTAATTCTAGAAATTACAGCAACAACAATAATAACAATGGAGGAGGTTATGGGAATGGATCTCAAGAAAAATAGTTTGGGAAAAAAAGAATGAATAGGACATGGAATACGCATCCAAATAATGGTAGTATCCCCATGAACAATGCCAACTTCTTTAGTTCATCAGAAACCAGCTATGCCCAAGGTCTCAACATGCATCAACCAGATTATGAATATAGGGGGGAGTCTGACAATCAACAAACTCAGGATTCTAAGAGTTCCTAGGCCCATTTCAGTTCCATGGCTTTTGAGTCATACGAGCCAAGCTCATACGGAACTCCAGTCGATAACACATCAGAGGAAGAGTTTGTCTTCCCATTCAACCAAGAAAGCCAATCGGAGTATTCCAAAGTCCATGCTTTTCAGAACAACAATAGAAATACCTATAACTTGAGGAGTTGAAGAGAGCCTTTGATAGATAGCATTCCTCTAGGGATGTAGCCCACCCCACCTAATCCAAAGGCTAGTAACAATCCTATGCATCCAAAGGGTCCTGGTGCCACTTTTGTTCAGACAACACAATAGCAACCTACCGTATTGAGAAATCCAACCTAGGCCAATGAGAAATATAGCATAGTAGAGGAACTAAAGAAAGTTAGAACAAATATGTCTATGTATGATATGTTGCAGAGTTGTTCCACTCAAAGAGAAGCTCTCCTGAAGTCTTTGGATCATTCCAAATTGGCCTCGTCCAACAATAATGCCAAGAATGTGTCTAACGTAAATGCTATAGAGGTGATGCCGACTATGTTCAAAGATAGGGTAGAAGTGCCCCCATTCCTACTAAGCCTCAAAATATTTGGAAAGAACCTGCATAATTGCCTAATTGACTCAGGTGCTTCATGTAATGTGATGCCATTGTCCATATGTCAGAAGTTAGGAATGAATCCTCAGCCAACCAATCGTGTGGTGATCCAGCTTGATAAAACAGAGGCCAAAGTCATTGGGGTGTTGAAGGACACATGTATTCAATTGACAACCAACCCTAGGATCCAAGATTGCATCGATGTTCATGTAGTAGACATCCTAGAGACTTATGGCATGTTGCTTAGCTGAGATTGGACCCGATCTCTGAGAGGGTGGTTCTCTACAGACTTTACCCAACTTTGGTTGCCATGGAAGGGGCTCAATAATTAGATTAAGATAGATGCAGAGCCTAAGCTCAAACAAATGATAACTGAGTACAACACCCTAAATGAATTTTTATTCTCACAAGATAACCTAGGAGTGTACCATTTTGACAAGTTGTTCACATTTCAGTTCAAGGAGGAAGAATACTCGAACAGTAGCCTCATTCAAGGTTTGATAGATGTCTAGATCCCTGAAGAGATTCTCATAGAATTCATAAATGGTATGAAGAAGAATATGAGACATCTGGGCCAAGACACTAATCCCAACATACTAATGCTTCCCGAGTATTGTTGTCTTCATCGGATGAACCACTCAGAGTTTGCATGCCAACATTACCAAGAGGTGCTGGTTTGAGCTATGAACTAGATACCAGACGTGTCCAAACCTCCACAAAATATGGTGACATGTTTGAGTGAGGAAGACTCTCCCCTCAGCAAAGAACCTCAAGGTCCTACGATTGAATGCTTTATACAAGAGGAGTGGAGCTCTTCTGATGATGGTTGCCTACCTTTGTGCCACGAGGTTTGGTGCAATGTCAAGAACAAACAAAAGATGAAGTGGGTCCCAATTTAAAAAAGAGAAATCTTAGATGAAGGAGAGATGAAAACTCCAAGTAAAGAAGGCATGTCATCGCTTACAGCCCCTGTAGAACCCCAAACCAAGACTCCTCTACTGAAAGTAATCTCGGAACCCCAAGTCAAGATGTTTTCCAACAAAAACCATTCAGTATGGAAACTTCGGTTTGATGGCTCCAAGTGCAAGCTGAGAGTAGGAGTTGGGATCAAATTAGTTAACCTTCATGGGGGTTCATACTATGCTGCCTACTGGTTGCAATTCTACTGCACTAACAATGATGCCGAGTACGAGGCTCTAGCCCGTGGTCTCCTCCTGGCCCACAAAAAGAAAGTGAAAGCAATAATAGTGTAAGGTGACTCACAATTGATAGTCCAGAAGATCAAGAGCCAGTATTCCTGCACCGACAAATGATTGGTCTCATACCGCAATTGCATTTGGGACTTAATCAAAGATTTTGAAGCCTTCAACATTCAGAGCATCCCAAGGAGGAGGAATATTGTCACCAACACTTTAGCAGTATTTGTAAGCTCCCTACAACCGCTAGAGAAATCCAAATTGAAGAAATTCTCCATGGAACTAGTGGTTGTACTGGTTGTCCCTGACAACATCAAAAACTTCCAGGTATTCCAAGATGATTAACAGATATTGGAATTCATTATGAACGTAGGGATCTTTGACAAGTAGTGCATTGATGAAGAAGAGGATGAAATAGAAGAGTCGAATGACTTAGGGATTTTGAACTTGAAAAAAAATTCCATTCTGAAAGGTATGGTAGCTCTAGAGAGAATTTTTATAAAGATGAACACGCTCTAGAAAGGGGAAAAATGCCAGTCATAGGTGGAGATGATTGTGAACTCTACAACTTGGGTACACAACTCGAACCTAGGGAGGTCTATATAGGCAAAGTTGGCACACCAAAGGAAAAGAAACAAATGGTCGAGTTACTCACCGAACACAAAGATTTCATAGCATGGTGCTATGAGGATCTGAAAACCTATGACCCCATCATTATTGTCCACAACATCCCGCTAAACCTAGATGCTAAACCTTTCTGCCAGAGGCAAAGATCAGTAAACCCCATGATCGATCTAGTGATTCAAAAGGAATTGTAGAAGTTTCTTGATGCCAAGATAATTTTTCCCATTTGGCATTCAACCTGGGTCACCAATCTTGTCCCTGTAAGGAAGAAAAGTATAGAAGTTTGGCTTTGCGTGGACTTTATAAATTTGAATAGATCCTCTCAGAAGGACAACTATCCTTTTCCTTCCTTAGACAAAGTGTTACAAGTGGTCAACAGTTACCAAATGATGTCCATTCTGGATGGCTACTCAGGATACAACCAAGTCATGGTGAAGGAAGAAGACTGCCTGAAGATAGCCTTCACTACAAAATGGGGGACATTTCCCTATCACCGCATGTCATTCAGTCTAATAAACATAGGAGCCACTTTCCAATAGGCTATGGATGAGGAATTCAAGGGTCTAGTCAACAAATGCATTGTTATATTTATAGATGACCTCACAGTTTTCTCCAGGAACCAGGCAGACCACATCAAAGATTTGCAAAAAGTTTTGAAGTGGTGTCGACGTTATGGGATTTCTTTGAATCCTAAGAAATGTGTCTTTGGGGTGACTCAAGAAAAACTTCTCAGGCACATTATATTGGAGACAGGCATCTCAATTGACCCTGAAAGGGTCGAAGCTATCCTCAAATTGGTTCCACCAAACAACAGGAAGGAATTGAAGTCCTTTTTCAGGAAAATCAACTTTTTTAGGAAGTTCATTAGTGGGTTTGCATAAATAGTGCATACTTAAAATGATATGTTAAAGAAGGATGCTAAAATCAAATGGAACACCCCAACTAAAGAGGCCTTCAAAGAAATCAAGACATCCATTACCACTGCCTCAGTCTTGGTCAGTCCTGACTATCTCTTACCATTTAAAGTCTACTCATTTCTCTCGGAACATTCATGTGCAGGAATCCTCATGTAGAGGAAAGAGGTTGAAGACAAATGGTCAATTGCTTTCATGAGCTACCCACTGAAGGATGCAGAACTCAAATATCCTAATTTGGAAAAATAATCTTTTCCCTTGGTCAAGGTTGTCAAGAAATTTAGGCACTACATACTTCAGAGTAAGGTCATTGCTATTGTTCTGGATCCAGTAGTCAAATCCTTACTAATGCAAAATGTACTCGGAGAACGAAGAGGCAAATGGATGGCAATATTGCAAGAATTTGACATTGAGATCCAACTGATGAAATTGGTGAGAGGTCAAGGCCTCACCAAGATGATGGCTAAAATGGAACAAGGTTTGGTGTGCTAGGTGTACACCAATGAGGGAATAGTCACTGACATATGGTACCAAGACATTGTTTACTACTTGCTGCAAAATTGTTACCCAAATGGATTGAATGGTTCCTAGTGAAGAGCACTTAAGAATAAGAGCAGTTCATACATGCTAAAAAATGGGAAGCTCTACAAACACAATTATGATGGATTGTATCTATGATGTTTAGATCAAACAGAAGTTGAACTAGTTCTCACAGAATTTCATGATAAGTATGGTACAGGACATGGATTAGTAGAAGCTACAACTCATCAGATACTGAGATCCAGCTATTACTGGCCAACTTTTTCCAAAGATACTCATGAGCATGTGTGCTCTTTCCATGTTTACCAAACCAGTTTCATTCGAGAAAGACATCTGGCGATGCCCTTACAACTAGTATATGAAGTGCCTCCGTTCATCCAATGGGGGCTAGATTTTGTGGGAATGATCAATCCTCCATCCTCAATAGGCCATCGATACATCTTGACTGCAACCAACAACTGCACGCACTGGATAGAGGCACAAGTTATGAAAAATTGTACCACTGAGGTGATCACCAAATTCCTAGAGGAGTTCATCATCATGAGGTTTGGCATGCCTTTTTTCCTGGTATGTGACAATGCCCCCTACTTTTCATCTATAAGTCTCATTCAATGGGCCTTTGAGAACTAGGTAATTCTAAAATTCTCATCCAATTACTACCCACAAGGGAACGAAGTCACTGAGTCAACCAACAAGAACCTAATAACAGTAATCAAACACCTTTTGGATGACAATCCCAGAGACTAGAACACTCAATTGAAATATTCCCTATGGACAGATCATGTGAGCATCAAGAATGCTCTAGGGACCTCTCCCTACTAGGTAGTTTACAGTTTGCAATGCGTCTTTCCGATGAACCTGAAAATAACAATCTTGAGATTTATGGATCAATACGTCGAGGTTGAGGATCAGGTGTAGATTCGCCTCATGAATTTGTTGAACTTTGAAGAAAAATGAACTATGGCCTTGGAACACGTAGCCAAACACCAGGCTATTGTCAAGTGATGGTTTGACAAAAGAGCAACCATAAAAGTCTTCTAAATTTTTGATCTAGTCTTAATATGGGACAAAGCAAAAGAAAAAGCTGGCAGCCACACCAAGTTCCAACATTTGTGGATAGGCCCATTCCATATTGCTGAGATCCTGGGAGAGAATACCTTTTGGATTAGTTCTCTTGAAGGAGAACTGGTCCCATTACCAGTCAATGACCAGTTTCTGAAACATTATTTTAGGTCTTGATTGGCCCTTTGTACTTTATTGTATATTCTTGTACTATATTGTCTTTTCTTAGTTCTTGGTCAGTCTTTTCATCTGTGTCTTTTCTTTAAGTCTTTGTTGTAGGAGGTCAGTGCTTTCAGTTTTAGTGGTCCATTTAGGTAGCCCAGGCAATGAGTAAAGCTTCTCATGGTCTAAACCTCAGAAGTAGTTCCATCTTACAGTGAGTCAGAGATAGTGATCAGAGGAAAGGTTATTTGTTTTCAGACTCTTCAAGAAAGTGTACTAGAATCAACCATCCTCAACACTTAAGCGCATTCAAGAGGAAAACCCGAGCCATGAGCTTCTCAAAAATAGGATTCCAAATCTACGTCAGGAGATGCCCATGGTCATGAAGGAAGCTTGAAGGTCAGAACCCTTTCCTAGCTAAAATGCAGACTAAAAAGAAAAGAGCAAGAAAATAAAAAAGGAGGAATGCATAAAGATGAGATAAACAAAAGAATGTTCGAAACCAGGATAGCACAGTCTAAGCAATGCCCCAGTTTTTCAAAAAAAGGGAAAAAAGAAAGAGCAACGGATGATATTTTTACAAAGTTACAAGGACCATCGAAGCAGTCCACATTGCACAAAATTTGTTGATAGCTGGATGCTTTCAAAAGGATCATCTTAAAAATTGAAACAAATCGAGTCTAAGAGCCCTCCTATGAAGTCTAAAACTTCTACCAAAGCTCATCTGTAGTTGGGAAAGGGTGACTTTAGCAATCTCTATCGGGGCTATTAACACCTACCTGGCAATAGAGCAAGGTTAAATTGACATATGGCTGACTTTGGATTGGTGGGCAATGATCTGACAAGGATGGGATGATCATCAGCGAGAGCTTATGGTGAAAGGTTTTTAGGGAAATTTGAACACACACTCTCACACACTGGATGCAGATGTTATGGTTTTCTCAACCTTGGTAATGATAAGAAACATACTCGATCCAAATATCTTCATACTTGGTTCATTGTGAATTAGGATTGTCTCTAGGTGGACTGGCTCTAGGAAGATTTGGTTGTTTTCCTTTCTTTGTTTGTTTGGGCTATTTGTTGTGGTCCCACAACCACGCTCCCCTAATGGCCCTTATGGCCCCAAGGGCCCCCTCCTTTCTTCTTATCTCACTTCTTATCCATCTATGGGATTTTTAGTCCTTAGTTGTTTCAGTTTTTATCCTTTTTGGCCTTGTCTCCATTTTGCACTTTCGGATGTTTGAAAGGGTGCAAAGGCCGGTGGAGCAAGTTGCACCAAAAATTAGTTCTTTCATCTCTAACTTCTTTTCAGACCTTTTGGAGGTCTGAAATCTCAGAGGCCCGACCCTCGCAAGGGAGTTGGCCTTTTGGATGTTTTGGCCCTTCGGAGGTCTGATAACCCTGAAAATGCTGAAGGGACGCTACACAAGGTGCTTACGTCAGTAGCCTTGGTAGCCTATAAAGGCACGCAAGGTTTTTTGAAACCTCACTTTTGCGCTCCCTCCTCTACCTCTTTCCTATCTGCTCTTTGTTTGTCACCTTTTTCATCATTCTGGTCTCATCTCCTCACTGGTCATCATCAAGTTCTTCATCTCCTAGGTACGTGGTTTTTTCCTTCCCTCTTTCTAGTCTTAGATTAGGGTCTTTTGCTTTCGGCCTTCTCAACTTGGCCTAGGTTTAGAGTTTGCATCTTTTTGGCCTTTTTGGCTTTGTCCTTATGTCTAGTTTTCTTAGAGTCATCCTTTCTGGGCTTTGGAGATTTTCAAGGTAGTCACCTTACATCCCCATGACAAATTTGTGGCCAAATTCATCCTCAAACTCTTTTTTGAGTCCGACAGGGAAACCCTAGTTTTAGACCATCGGGGTCCAAAACTTTCAGCAACTCATGAATCGCCAAATCATCCAAGTCTTGACACCTTTTAGAGTTTCAGTGATGTCACACACTGAAACAATTCTCACCTCCAAAATTTCAAAGTTAGACTTTGTCATCTTCTTTGTTTTTGACATTTTCAGACATTTTGGCATTTTTTACATTTGTGCACGCTGATAATATTTGTCCCTAGACCACCTAGCCTTGTCAGAATCCTTTCCTCGGCCTTTCAGCCTTTGCAAAAATTTCAGCCTTGTCAGCCTTATGAGGTTCATTACCTCTGAATCCTCTGAAAGGGCTAATGAGTAGTTAGGATAGCCTTTTTTCACCTCTTTCATCCTTTTCGGCCTTTAGGAGGTTTGGTACCTCTGAAAGTCCAAAAGGCTAAAATCAATTATGGCCCCTTTTTAACTCAAATTTTAGTAATGTACTTTGTTTCTTGAATTTTTATTCCTCCTACCAAGTTACTGATCTATGTTTTGTCCTATCTACAGGTATGGCCGAGAAGGTAGTAGCATCACCAACAATGAAGTATCAGTTCAAAGGTTATCACTCACCATCCAAAGTAACCAACCTACATGTAGGAATAATTGATACAGACATTGGGAATGTAAGTTGGAATGAGTACCTCAATAAGTGTGCTCAGTTAGTGGGATGCTCAAAGGACTACACTTTATTAGTCCATTTCTCTCTGGTGAATGCGGCAGCACACCCAGTCTCCATCCAGTCGACGGAATTGATAAATACACTAGCCAATAACTATGTGCCAAATGAGTACATGGTTAAGAATAGCATTGGAGAAGTGGTCCTGGACTTGAGGCCCGACAACATTGAAGATTTTTTCCATTTTCCCAAGGGGGTAGATAAGTTCTTTAATTTCAATAGCAACAAGGGAATGGAGTTTTACAACAAGGACATACAGAGGGCTCACAACATCATTAACAATGAGTACCTGATGCAACCATTGCCCAAGAATAGATTAGATAGAATTGATATGAGGAGAGGTTATATGAAAGAAGATATCCAGGAAGCCATAACAATGATTAGTAGGGTGTACAAGCTTCCCAAGTCCCACCAACTGGAGCCTTGGATGATCTTCCTGATCCAAAAAAAAAAAAATGGCAGGCAAGGTTTGATTTGGAAACTATCCTAAGTGACCAATTGGATGAACAATTGATTCGGGTGAAGATAGACCCCCATTTCTACATGATATCCTATGTCATGTACTTACTAGCCGCTAGGGCAATATATCTAGGATTGACCAAAGTTGGAGCCATTGGAGAACAAAACACATGGCCATTCACTTTGTACCCTCAATTAGTGAGGAAAGACTTCTTCACACACAATAGCATAGAATTTAGAATATTTAATGATGCCTTCTTTTTTTCAATCATACGCTCTATTGAGGGTAACTATGCTAAAAGGTTATCGACAAAAGCAGCGGCTAAAGTAAAGGCCATTGGGGCTTTCTATATACAATTCTAGACATTCATGTACATTTAGGTGGTAGGAAGCACCTTAGCACCCAAGAAGCTCCCAAGGTACCATTCTGACAGGATATTTCTACTGGAGATAGGAAGGCAGTTATCTGATGCCCATGAGCATATCAAGCATAAGAAGAAACATTGCTGGGATTTTACTATTTCCATTGGCCCCCACTGTGTCCCAGACATGAAAGTCTGCAAGTCTTTGACTAGAGAATGGGATGAATTCCCATTGTCAACCTACAATCTGGTGAGGGCTCACTTTGACCCCATCAGTACATATAGCCACATAATGGGAAGACACTACATTCATGAGCTGCATCTTGAAGACCATTGGGCTAATTGTGTGGATGATTATGAGGTAAGAGTCCATGACTATTTCCAGATGAGTCTAGAGCTGGCACATGGTGCCCTTTTGTTGAAGATTTCACATAAGGCAATAGATGTTGACTCAGATAAAATTCTGGATTCCATATACAATATAGACAAGGTGTTCACAAGGGCCATTTTAAATGTAGAAGTGGATCAAGATGAGAATGATAGCATGGATTTTAGAGCCCAGCATCTGATCAAGCTGACTAAATCCTATATTGTTCATCCTTTCCCAATGCAACCACTCCCAATGAAGCAACTCACAGATAAATCCTTTGGTGAAAAGAAGAAGGGATAAAAGACACTAAAACCATAGTTCAATGGCCACACATATGCATACCCTAGTGGAGGATGATGAACATGGTTTAGATGAAGTTTCCCTTAGTAGGAGGACGCGGTCTATGGGATTCTTAAAGAAAAGAAGGATAATGGATGATGATCCTAAGGATGATGAAGGGGCTACATAGGGAGAGCCAATAAATCTAGATTTCCTCAGTGATGATGAATTCAACATCACATATTTTGTAGGGTTGCATGGTTTCAAGGAGTCTGAGAAACAAGCTCCTATGCAGTTTACTAGTCTTTTTAGTGGCATGTGACAAGGTCTACAATAGGGACCTCAATGACAAGGTGATATTGAGATGACCGAGACCCAAGGGGAAACTACAGAGCTAGAAAAGGACTCTTCTATAAGGGGTCGCATCAGAAGAAGGTGTAACTACATAGATACGATTGGTTTCATCTATTCCACCTCCACCTCCACCATAGCCTTCAACTCCTCTTATAGTTCCACTTCAAGAGCTTCCCACTACCCCACTTTCCACTCTCATACAAAACACTCTATTGCCTCAGAAACCTTCTTCATCCCATGTTCCCCTCTCAACTCCACCACCACTGACCCATTCAACCACTCCCCTTGTGTCTCCTACACCTCCCCCACTCAATATTCCTCCCCAAGCTCACATTGAATCAGTGCCCTAGAGCTCGCAGGAGTTGGAGAAAGAAATAGAACTCATTGGTGGAGAGAAAATGGAAGAAATTCATATAGGATCCGAGGAGCCAGATGACAAGGGAGAGTCACAGCCAGAAGAGGAACCACATATTGAATAAGATAAGCCACAAAAAGATATTGAGGAACAAATGGCTGATGAGAAGCAAACTACTGATCAGGGAGAACATAAACAGGACACTGGGAATGAGCAAGAAATAGGAGAAGAAGAAGAAAGTCAAGAGGAAATAAGGATAGAACACTTAGCAACCTCTTCTACATTGGTTTCTCCCTATGAGCCATTGAATGCATTCTCAAAGCCCACATGGTTTACCAAAGAACTGTAGCTGAGGGTCAGAGTATACACTGATGATGAGGTTGACATGACCACACTAGGCTATTCTTTCCACCAAACGCAACCAGTTCCCCAAGCAAGGAGAATGTCTTATGTAACACAAGACCAAACAGGGAGGTGGAAAGCACAGGTGGTTGTTCCTACAATGGATGTTGGTTTAAATGAGATCACTCCGGATGATTATGTGTTGGAGGAGGTAGACTTGGGGGAACCAACTAGGGAAGGTAGAAAAACCTTGGCTACTTTGGGCTTGAAGCACACTCTAGGCTTCATGAATAAAGATGAAGAAAGCATAAAAGCTCTAGAAGAACATAATGAAGATATGAAAAAATTCATTCTGAAGATAGCAGGTCCAATTGACCCTAATAACCCCGAAGCCTTATTACAGGCAATTTTGGAGAAGAAGGGGGATATTGATACAGATGTTCCACATTCTTTTGTATAGGCTTGTGCTGAGTGGAAGCTAGATTTTGAGCAGTTCACTAGTTTATCTCTCAGGAGGATCCTAAGGCCCTTCCCGAACATTTTGGTGGGAATAACTTGTTTGGTGGAGATCATGAGTGAAGAAAATGGTGTAGAAGAGACCATCCTTAACTAGCAAAAAATGTTGGATGAGCTAACGATGATAAGAAAGAAACACTTTCAAGTTTTGATGAAGATATATGAAGGGGCGAAATTGGATAATTTTGAAGAATGGATCCAAGAGATAATAGCAGCATTGGCTATATTTGAAAAGATTCTCAAGAGGTTGAACAAGAGAAGTGATGATAGCACATATTTTTCAAAGGAGCTGGAGGAGTTCTTTGAAGGCTTGGATCTAGATTTGTTTAATGAAGATGATTATAAGACTATGCATTCAATAAATGACATCATCAATTAGTACCTAGGCATATTTCAAGCGGTGAAATCCAAAGAAGACCTCCAGCAGATGTTCTATCAAAAGGAGGAAATTCAAAAAATGCTATCTCAAGAGGAAGAAATGAAGGCTTTTGCAAAAGAATTGATTGAATTTAGAGATAGGAAAAAGGAGATCCTTCAAGGGATCAAGATGCCAAACTTTGAAGAGGTGCTAGAGATAGTGGACAGGTTCAAGAAAGCACACCCAAAAGTGCCTTCCAGCTAGTTAGCCTCCAGTTCAAAATCTGCCAAATTTTGTGTACAGGAAATTCAATTTTGATACTTAGCCAATTTTGCAGTGCCTGATTTTTGGCATTTTGGCCATAAGGATTTTTTTGCCACCTACAAGTCCAAAAAGTATTAAATTTTGGGGATAAAGGACTTGGTACTTAGTCAATTTTGGGTCATGAGTTTTTCAAACCAACTGTCAGGATTTAGACATTTTTGGCACGTCCGAAAGATAACTTCAGTTATCTCTGAGATCATTTTTCAGTCATTTGGGCTTCCTTCTCTGGGTCATTTGTGCATGATTTTGGGGTCTTTTTCAATTATGTCTATGTGGAGAAGCTGGAGCCAAAGATCAAGGGCAGAAACATGAAGTTTATCAAGAGCATGCACAAGTTCCAACTCCCTTTTTGAGTTGTTTAATGCCTGATTTATTCAAATCTTTGTAATGCACGAGGATTAATTATGTGCTATGATAGCTTAGCTAAGCTTTAGAAGTAGTTTCTTTAATGCAAGCTTTAGTTTAGATTTACTTTCAAGTTTTAGTTGCAACAAAACCCTAGCTACGAAAATAAGAGCAGAGCTCTATAAATTGTAATAAAATGATGTAATGAGGGTCGACTTGATGATTAATAAAACAAATACAATTGGTGCTTCATTCATGGTGTGATTTATCTATTGTCTATGCGAAATTTATGAATGTGTGATTTTCTCATTCTTTATTTCAAAGAGCCAATTGGTTGTTTAATGATTTTAAGTCTGCGATCTTTTAGTTTGGTGTTTGCTGGTATTGCATTGTTGCATTTTGATGAATTTCTGAGAAGATTATTCTTTGGTGCTTGAAGATTAACTTGTCTCACATGTGCACACATCCAGGGTGGCTTCATGATCTGATGAGTTTTCACTTATCATACATCTGCATTTGTTCGATTCTGTTGATGATTGCATCCATTTAGCTGAAGATTGTGACATGATCTGATCTTTGTTTTGTGGGTTTCTTCATCTTCTTGGTTATTTAATTTGCATGGTGGTGTGATGCTAGCATATGTACATTAGATTTATTTTCATCAATTTCATTAAAATCTCTTGTTACCCTACATTTCCTAACCCTCTTTGCAAGTTACTTTCAGTAGATTAATTAAATTAGCATTGCTTTCATTCTTAAATCTAAAAATTGTATCAAAAAAGAAGAGAACTTTTGGTTTCCTAAAGTTTGTTTTGTGGTTTCCCTTGAGAGAAGAACCAAAAAAGGCCTCCTTGTTAAAAAATTCACATTTGTCTTCCGTTGAGCTATCTAGGTGGTTGAGAATCATCCTAAAGGAACCTTGAGATTGATTCCATCAATCTTCCAAGAGGGGAAGTTGCTCACGTAAATTCCTAGTCATTGTCATCATGTAAAAATGACGCTCAATAGGTCCCCAAAAAGATGGTTTCACACACAAAGGTAGAATTATGAGGTTTCACCAGAGGCTCTGGGTGGGTCGAGTCAATATGAGATTGGCAATCCGACTATGAAATCTAAATGATCTTCTCCAAAGTGGCACAATTCACCTCAAAATGTGATAAAGTATCATGCAACCAACACCAAGTGGTCAAGTGGTGAAACCTGGCAAGATTTGCTTAATGATTGGGGCCTTTACTCCCTTGAGTACTAGACTAATTTTGGATTACACCTGCATTATTTGATGTGTTGTTTCATTGTCGATTATTGAGCCAAAATTATTGGTGTTGTTGTAATTTTGGGTTTCAGAGCTGTTGGAACCCCATTATCTTGAGAATATGTTTCCTTGCTTTGGGATGTTGAGGGTCCCATATTTAGTTGTCCCATGTTCATGGTAAGCGAGGACATAAGTCACCAGAGGGATTCAACCTTAGTGGAAAAATGGATGATTGGGTCACATTGTGATGATTGGGATGGTGGATTCACCAATTTGGCAGAAGCTGCAGTAGATTGTGCACTAAGCACAGCCACTTGGAAGAAAGGGGTTCCTCCTATTGATGGTCCAACCATAAGGGCCATTTGGAAGAAGGGATCCCTAGTTGTCTAAGATGCTAGTTGTTATGGGTGGGCCCAGGGCATATACTCAAGAATCAAAGGGGTGTGAATAGGGGCGGGCTAAACATGAGGCACAGGGTTCATCATTGGTGGACCTACTGATGTATTAGGATTATACCAACCTATCTAGGCACCTCCTCTAGGCTATGTTTTGTAGGGAATGCTCTCCCCAATCCCACTAGGAGCTTGGTTAATCTTTCAAGATAATTCAAGACACAAGCTATAAACTTTATCCAAAGTATCCATTTTGTTTGCACCGCTGGTTCTCCATAGAAGGGTCGCAACAAATAAATCTAGGGAATTGAGGTAGGTCTAAATTGCCACCTCCATAGAGGGGAAAAAATAACATTACATCATTTTAATGCCCTTTGGAACCAATGATTGAAGGTATAAAATGGTTCGTTGGGTTCTTTTTTTATAAATAAAAACTGACTATGAGACCAAGATGGGTCTACGTGAATCCAGAATACCGCTAGGAAAGCATCCTCGATGTCCTGTGAATTGTTAATGGAATTAGCAGGAAGTTTTAAGTACCATTTTATCTCATTTTCTCCAAGGGATAGCGGGAACATCTGAAAGACCACATCTTCATGTTGGATCTGATGCATGTTCATGACATCCTTATAGGCTTGTAGATGTTCTTCCATAGTCTGGGGACCTAAATGCTTAGATTTCAGACACATGTTCTCTAGATGAGGAGGAAGATCGTTCACCACATTCCAAAAATTTCCCATTGGGGAACTAGTATTTTTAAAGTAGGCTGCCATCGGAACTATCAGATTGAAGGGAATAGCATTTGTCCCTATGCTAGACTTGGGAACTAGGGCACTCTAAAAAGTGGTATATCCAAGCACAGTGAACAAGATTTGTTGTTTCTAATGATTCCTTTTTCCTCAAATGGAAGGTCTGAGTTTGAAAAACTCTCCAGGATCTTGGGCTGAATAGAGGACTCTTTCAAATATTGCGGGTGAAAACAACCCAAAATGCCCAAAAGATTAACTCTTATAACTACTACTCAAGGAACCATCCAGGGTGTGGTCACAAAGTCTTCTAAAAAGGGTGAGCTCATGCCCTCCTTCTAGCGCCATTTTCTATTGATATGACTTTGTGACAATCTAGCCAACATGGAGATAGTTGTCACTGGATACCGGAGTACCTTCCAACTTTGCCTGAAGAGGTTTATCGGAGAGTAAACTCTCCTAGCCTCCAAGAACCTAGTAGATAGGTTACGATGGTGTGGAAGGGTTTAGCTAGATAGATAACTATTTCATGTTAAAGGGGCTTCTATTTTATACTCACTAGCTTCAAATTTTTAGGGAGGTCAAGATTTCCTGCAAGTAGTTTTTAGCTCAGAGAAGAAAATGCAAAAGATAAGCCAAGGTTAGTAAATAAATCTACTTACAGTCATATTATAAACATCCTTACATCAATAATTCTCAAATGAAGAACCAGTAGCTATACTAAGCATATGTTTGTTCATCAACTGAGGCATACATCATTAATGAAAGCAAAAGCATTTCAAATAACTACCAAAGAACTTTGAGCAAGGACGTAAGAAAGCATACAACATGAAAGAAGTTCACTGATTCTGAAACAAAGAGTACTGCAAAACACAAAAGGAAGAGAAATATTTACTTCTTTATCAACTTAAAAGGGACCAGCATCACTGGATACATTCATGGATCCTAGGGAGCATTAATCTACTACTAATATCTACTACACTGAAAGAAAACAACTGAACTTTGAAGAACTATTGTATGAACAAAAAAATCATCAACTTTTTTGACCCTTGGTTTGGTGTCGGTCCTCTTATTTATAGACATTCTATGATCTACATTGGGACCTAAAGTCTATTTATTCCTGTAAATTACAATATTTAAAGTCGGTACTACTTGTGCTATCATATATGTCACATCATAGTACAATATACGAAGAGGGAAGAAGAGAGAGAGGGGAGGGAAGGAGGAATAAAGAAGTCTAAAAAATTCCCTCGGGAGACACCATCAAGCATGTGAATGTAACTTTCTTCATCTAGGAACCTTGGGCAGTGTGTTCCATAAATGTAGTGGTGGATCCAACTCTCCACTTCCTCTTTCTGTCCATTCAGCTATAAATGCAAGAGAGATGCCTTAGGAACTGAGATGGTTTGTATGACCCTCTAACCTCTGAAAACATTCCTAATAATTAATTAGGGACAGTGATCGGTCGGCTCCAAAAAAATCATCAACCTGGACTACTGCAAAGAATACAAAACTATGAATTTTGGAACTCCTGACATATGGAGCTTACGCTCAAAGAATAATGAAGAAAAGAATAAAGGTTCGAGAGAAGAAAATTCTCAGAACCTGAAGAGCTTAGGACTCCTTGAATTTATGGAAATATTCCAACACCTTCATTATGATTTCATCATCCACCTCCTTGAAACAATCCATGCGACCTATGGATTCCTCAAAATAATCTCTAGCATCCTCAAATTTACTTTTTAATTCAGAAGTGACCCTGGTAGCATCATGAGCTTTCAGCATCAGCTGGGAGAGCTCCCCTAAGACTTAGCTATCAAAATATCCCAAGATTCATAATTTTACATCAGCCATCTCATCAAATTTATTCAATAAAGCATCTATGGGACTGTTGGTGCATGGGAGGACTAGATTTACTGATATTTCCTATCAAATGAATGTGAGGAATTGATCCATCAGATCTCAGATTTTGGCCCTATGATCTTATAAGACCTTAAATATTTTCTTGCTCGTCTTGATTTTGAATGCAAGCTTGGATTACTAGGTCTTTAGGAATTGGCATGATTTATTCCCGAGGATGCCTGTCTCTTTAAATTTTTCCTCTACTAGGTTCAAATTTTCCCCGAGGCACTCTTTCCAATCCTCATACTTTTCTCCTTGGGCCTACCATGTGGAAAAATCTTGGTAAATCTTACCCCTAATATAATGGGCTTCATATAGTTTTTGAATGGACTCAATCAAAAACCTCTTGATTTCCCTTAATTTTTCTTCTATCCACCCATCCACAACTAGCACTTTCTTTTTCATGACCCAAAGCACTTCCATGTTACCCTAGGGAAGTGGTGTTCTGGAGGTGGAGGCATCTGGTGCTACAGAGGAGAGAGGATATTCTAACTCCATTAAGAGAATCCTAAGATTTGACTCAAATGCTTGAAGCTCTTTCTTCTTTTGATACTCTTTCTTGTATCTCTCATGGATGATCCAGCTGGCATCATCGAGGAGGTCGAGATCTCCTTTCTGATCTTGTTGGACTAGGAGAATCTTTGTCACTATATAATCTTTGGTGGAAACCTCTTATTCTTCCATGTCTCTTGGTGGGGCCGTAATCGATGCTACCACAATTCCATCCAGAGCCTTTCGAGATGTATAAAGGGTGTGGGCCTTCTTTAACCTCTTAGGTGCTTATTGTTCCACCAGCATGTCTTCTAGTGAAATAGGAGCGAATGTTTCTATGATTATTTTTCTCCTCCATGATTCCATCAACCAATGAGGTGGGTTCTCGATGTCACCTGATATTTTCTTGGGGTGAATTGAATTCTTTGTAAGTACCTACTATTGGAGATTTGCCAACAGGCCAATACTAACTATATGTTTGTCATTTATGACAACAGATGGAAAGTAGCATGTGTGGAAGTCATATGCATTAATCTTTCAATATATGCATGAGCATAGACATGATATCAGCATGATATCATGGGCACAGAGGTTAACTATTAGTACAGAGAGTTATATAGCAGTTGGTGTCAGTAGTGTTCCTAACAGAGTAATAGGCAGTGTTCTATGTATGATTGTCCATATAGTTATCATGGAGCCTTGCACGCTTCGATATGTGTTGAAGACATTTTAGTGATGTTTTAGTTATGGACGCATAGTCTGTTGATAACTAGAAGTGAAATTATGAAGTCGTTATTCGCCAGTAGTAGTTTCCTGTGTTTAATCAGAAGAGCCGACAAAGATTTTATTGGTTCTTGAGTTGCACCTATCTTTAGGGTATGAGCCCTTGGATTTAAGCTTGGAGAAGATTTATTGATGTTCGATTAAGAGTGCATGAGTTAATTTAGCTTACAGAGAAAGTTTCAGTTGTTTTGGTAGAGCTGACAGTGTGTAGCGTGCATCTACAATTATTTTATTAGACAGGTCCCAAAATGTGTTGCTTGCATAGTAGAGCCGAAATAATGTTTATTCGAGTTTGTTATGGCTTCTCTAATATGATTTCAAGGTGGTTCTAATAGGCCAACTTCATTATATCATTTAGGGGAAAGATATTTATAGAAAGTCATTTGTGATTGTTGAAGTGAGGTTCATAGTTGATTACGCATAGCAGAGTAGAGTGTGCGAAGTGTTGAGCCATCAGAAGAAGGTCTATGTGACCAAGTAAAGTACTTGTGATATTCATTGGAACTGATCTAGATAGCAGGTCAAAGCGTAATTCACCAAGATCCAGATATAGTCTGTATTTGTTAAATAGAAGTTTGTAGCCTTTGCCCCTTTGAGTAGTGAGCTCTCAGACAATGCGTCCTCTCCCCTAATAGGGAAAATTGTAAAAGACTCCTAACAGTGTCCAACCCTTGACCAAGTCTACTGTACTTAATATATTGTAAAGCAACTCCTAACAGGGTTAAGGATCTTCTAACAAGGATCATTATACACTAGTATAGAATATTAGGGGATATCAAGTCCCACTGAGGTTTTTACCTATTTGGGTTTCCCCATAACCAAAATATTGGTGTTGTGTTCATGTGTTCTTTCATTGTGTTTATGCTTTATGTTTAAGTATACTTAATTGGATAAAGAACTAAATCTTGTAGATAACTGATTCACCCCACCCCCTATCAGTTATCTCTTGGGACTATTCCTAACAATTGGTATCAGATCCAAGTGCCTTGGAGAGAAAGTTTAACAACTTGAGGTTGATCAGATGGCATATTTCAGCAAAGAAAGTCCTAAGTTTGATGGAGAGAATTATCTTGATTGGAAGAACAAGATGGTGATCTATTTGCAGTGCATTGGTTTTGAAGTTTTTGATGTGACTATCAAAGAAGCCAAGATACCTACCCTAGAAGACCTTGCACAAGAAGATGCTACTGGTAGGAAAAAGGAATTGTTTCATCAGAATGCTATTGCTAAAGAAGCCCTTATCAGCGCCCTATCTGATGCTTAATTTTCATAAATAAAAAAGGTGGATACAGCCCACAAAATATGGAAGCACCTAGAAGACATATTTGAAGGAGACAAACAAGCAAAGGATGCATGCAAAAACACATGGAAGAAAAGATACAATGTATTAGAGATGCTGCCTGAAGAAAACATCAAAGCTTATAATCAAAGGATAAATGAAGCAGTTGTTGGAATCAGAAACAATGGTGGAGAGATTTTAGAGGAGGACATTATGGACAAGTTAATGACTACTCTCACTCCTTAATATGAAAGCAAGATCAACATCCTTGATGAGACCATGTAGCCTACATCTAGTTTCAAGAGAGAGACCTTGATCAGCAAAATCTCAACTTTTGAGATTTCAAGATTGAAGATAGAACCAAAAAGTGAGACAGCCTGCAAAGCAACAGTTTGTGGTAAGAAATCTACAAACACTTCTATTAATTTTGATGATGATGATGATGATGAGAAAACACTAGATGATTCCATTTCTATGATTGCCAAAAGAGAAAAGAAAGGAAAAGGAAAATATGGAGGTCAATTACCATTTAAGTGATTTTCATGTAATAAGATTGGTCACTTTCCATCTAAGTGTCCTACTAGAGCTAGAAAGTTTAAAAAGGATTACAAGCCTAAGTATTCTAAGGAATGCTACTATGTTGGAGATGAAGTTTTAGATGAAGAATCTAGTGAAGAATAAATTGGATTCATTTCTATTATAGACAAAATGAATAATAAGATAGCTCATGAAGATAAGAAAGAGAATCAAGAGCTTGCATTGATTTCACAAGTGGACATAAGGATAGACTGGATTATAGACAGTGGTTGTTCACATCACATGATAGGTGATAAAGGTAGGTTTGTTCATTTGGAAAAATACAATGGAGGTATGGTCAGATTTGGAGACAACACTCCTAAACTAATAGTTGGTAGAGAAGCCATCACTTTGGATGGAAAGAATAGTATTGATGTTCTTTATGTTGATGGTTTGAAACATAACCTTCTTAGTGTTGGACAGTTAGTTGGAAAAGGCTATTAGTTAGAGTTCAAAGATGACAAATGCATCATTAACAACAAGGATGGTGTTATAATTGCATCAAGCTCAAAGACAAGAGGTAATGTTTTTCAACTCAATTCAGAAGCAAGTTGTTTTGTTGCTAAAGTTGATGGCAGTTGGTTGTGGCATAAAAGACTATGTCATATCAATTTTGATAACATGGTAAAGATAAGCAATGTTAAGGCAGTAAGAGATCTACCTAGCATAGCAAAGCCAGTTGATACTGTGTGTGTGAATTTTGTACCTGTCTGTAGACACAACACTTCAGTAAAACATTAGAGGTTAGCTAAAATCAAAATCGTGCAAGTAATTGAAAACTAAACTAACCAGGTGATTTACTACCTTCTAGTAGATGCGAGTATGATCTTCTCAGATTAGACCGAGACCAGTGACATTGAGGACACCTAAATGAAGGATTTGAATGCAAGATAGCAATGAAGTAATAAATGCAAATTAATCTATATTTTTGGGTTTTCTATGCAATAAGAATGAGAAATCTGGATATGAAACTGTTCTATAATGAAATTGATCTATGAATATGCAAAGTAAGCTAACAATGATATGAAATAAAACTAAAATGAATTGAAAACAAGATTGATCTCACAAAAAGTTGTTGATTCACAAGAAGCTTCAATTCTTCAGATGTCAATTCTCCAGAGTAAGTATGCAAATTCTGTGGATGATTTGTGAAGAGCTAAGCCTTGATTTTATAGAAATCCAGGGCTTTGGGGATGCATGAAAAAATCCATAAATTACTTAGTTGATTTTTGAGTGAACAAGGAACTAAAGATAGTTAACTCACAATAAATCATGCAAAAATAGCTTTTTGATTTAAATCAGAAGTTGAGATCAAATTTCAACTCAAAATAGAGTTGAGTTTATTTTTAAAACAACTTGAATTGATTTTCTGATTTATAGTTTACCTATTTTTTGGATGTGCATAATTAATCATGAATTAAATAAATAAATAAAGTGATTTATCCTCAACTTAACTGATTTTGAAAATAAAACAATTGATTTATGGGTTAATCAATTATTAAATCAAACTTTTATTCCAAAATAATATCATTAAATATGACAACTTGCTTTAATTAAATAAATAAGAATTTAATCAATTAATGATAGGAATTTTGATTTATTGTCAAATTTGAATAATAATAATTAGGAATAAATTAAATTCAATTAAATAATTAAGTGGTAGAATTAAATCTAATTAAGTAAATATTGAGAATATTCAATTCATCAAAATTTAGGATAAATAGGATTTATCGCCAAATAATCATTAAATCAAAGATAATTATTGATAAATAGGAATATTACTAGGAATATTCCCTGATGCAGAATTTGAGATAATCAATTAGGATTCGATGATGTTCAAATGTGCCTTTGGTTAGGACTTTGATGTCAATTTCGTTCGATATGTCGATATAGGAGGTTAATGAACCTATAGCCCATTTTTTGGGATATTACATTTTGCCCCTCTTTGAATTGTTGTGTGAAGCGCAGTAGTTCAAAGACAGTCTGTGTATGATTTGAAACTGATGCTTGAAATTGATATTGATATGAGATAGAAATTGATTGAAATTGATATGAAGATAATAGGTCCTGGATGACCAAAGATAATGTTAACTATAACAGCAATGAACCGATGATTGTGTAAAAGTGCCAAAACACCTAATTCTAAACTTTATGATTGCGAAGAAGTGAGTGACCGATTCCAGACTTGATTGTCAATAAGAATCACATTGGTATCACATCTGAACCCTTCAATTATGAAGAACCAAGGAAATAACACTAATGAACTGATGGTTGCAAAAAAAACTGATACAGTTTACAAGATTAAGAGAATACCAGATTGATATGGATCTCGATGAATCTGATATGCCCCAAGTGATGATTGATTTGCCCCAAGCGATGAGGACTTTTGATGAATCAGCAACTAGACATGGTTGTTGTCTTGATTACTGAGGAAAGAATAGATTACAGACTTTGAATGATATGCAATACCATGCCCCCTTCGGGATTAAAATTGAAATCTAACAAGAAAAGTCAGTGTTATGGTTTAGAAGCATGTTAATTGATTTGAGAAGTGGTTATACATGTTCTGCATCATTTAGAGGCCCTGGAGACCAAGTTTGACTAGGTGAAACCATGAGTTGACCATGGTTAACCAAGTTGAAATTTTGATAGTTTGATGTAAGATAATCAGTTAAGTTGAATTCTGGATTCCTGTGATGATTGAAGGTCGATTATGCTCGTAGTTAATAATATGAATGATCTCAGATTTTGATTTTGATCCTGAAAAAGGATTCTACTTGCTATTTCGTTGGATGGACCTTTGTGTAAGATTTAGCTCTTGTTAGATTTGAAGAGACAAGTGGAGAATTGTTTAAGCATTGAAGTTTGTTTAGCCATTGTGAGATCATGCAAACATGCAAAAATGCAAAGAGAAATGCAATATGAAATGCAACCTAAGACCTAGGACCTAGTCACTGATCATGTGTCGGTTCATTATCATCATTGAATTTTTAGGTAACCGGATAAATCAATACAATGCCCACTAGTGATGAAACCATAGACATATGAATATCAATTTGTATGCATGGGAATCAATACAACACCCACTGATTAGGCAACCATGGACATATGAATATTGATTTTATTTTCAGAATGTCGAATTAGATATAAGCACCAAGGAACAAATGCCTGGATGACCTAAATATCATGTCCATTTTGATATAGCAATTTGTATAAGCATCAAAACATAAACGTCATGATGACCTGAATATGCCTTGCATAAAAAACACATCAAATAGTCAAGAGATCATTCTAAATCCAGTGTGAATTACCCATACTGACCCTTTTATCATTCACATCCTTAGGTAAGATCGCATTTCACAATAGGAGAAAGAACTCACTCAAAAAAGATAATAGTTAGATCAAACTTCCTTGAATTTTTTGGGTATCAATGGTCGAGGTACGCATGGCCATCCAATTCAAGATAGAGGCTCTTATAGACGGACACCATTTCAATCCATAATTTCCAAAGTTGTTAGATTTTCAAATACAAGCAGAAGACAAAGAAAAGATTGTGCCCCCAGTCATCACTCTCTAAATCCTATAAAGGACATCATTGAAGAGCTCATGGGAACAAAATATGCAAAAATCTCAATGTGAATTAGCAAGCATACAAGGAGATAAAAGCATGTGAAGTATAGATTGTTTTCATTTTGCGTTTGATTGCGTTGTTGTAGATGCAAAAATCCTTTCTGGAGACAAGACTGATTGACTCAAATGAAGCTTCAAAGGACTCTGACTGGATATGATACATCTAAGATACATTGGAGGCCATAGGATATGACATTGATTTCCCCCAAGTGTTAACATTGATAGGATACAAACGCTTGAGCTGATTGGTGTACAGACTGACTTATTGAAAACAAGAATGCAGAAACAAACCAGGAGATATATACAAACTAAAGAAAGACTGAAAGCTGGGAAAGACCAAGATTGTGCTGATAGATGGAGCATTTTGAAACAAGTGGCACCCATTTGTCAGGTTTTCACCATCTTGGCAGAGATTCTATTTTTGCTACCAAGGAGCCTGTTTCTAGGTTTTCACCAAGGCACTTTTTCTTTTTCTCATTTTTTTTGTATTTTTTATTTTTTCAATTTTTTTGTACTTTTGATATTTTTTACTTTTTTTGTGAATCATCAAGGTGCCTATTGCTAGGTTTTCACCAAGATGTTCATTTTTTCTGATTTTTATGATTTTTTCAAGACATTTTACCATACACTGAATGCCTTAGGCATAGAATTTCTTCAGATGGAGAATGTTGATTAGTTCTCAGAGCTGTGCTCCTTCAGTCATTGAGATTTGATAGGCATCAGAGCCAAGTGTAGCATTGATTACAAAGGGACCCAGCCAATTGGGTTCAAACTTCCCCTTGCGTTCTTGATGTGATTAATTTTTAGGATTCTCTCTCAAGACTAGATCACCAACCTAAAATTCTCTGTGTTTGACTTTCTTATTGTAGCCTCTAGACATTCTCTTCTTATATACTCTAAGATGATCATATGTTTCTTGCTTGTGCTCATATAGTAGTTCAAGTTCTTGCAACCTAGACACTTTGTAGTCATCATCAGTTACTAGACCATGCATTCTAATTCCTAGTGATGGGATTTCAACCTCAATAGGCAGTACCGCTTCAGACCCATAAACTAAAGTGAAAGGTGTAGCCCTAGTAGGCATTCTGATACTTGTTCTATAGGCCCAAAGAGCTGGATTGATCATGAGATGTTAGTCTCTTCCTATTTTATTAACTGTATGGTGCAAGATTTTCAATAGATTCTTATTAGAAGCCTCTACTTGTCCATTCCCTTAAGGATAGTGGATAGATGACCAATGTTGTGTAATCTTGAATTTAGCACATAAATCATCTAGATCTTTGTTCTTGAATTGTCCACCATTATTTGTGATTATGGAATGAGGTATCCCATATCTGCATATGATATAGTTCAATATGAACATAGATATTTGCTTTCTAGTTGCTTGTGTCAAAGGGACTGCTTCTACCCATTTTGTAAAATAATCTGTAGCTGTGATTATATGGGTATGTCCATTAGAAGAATGAGGATGTATAGCTCCTATAAGATCAAATGCCCATTGGTGAAAAGGCCATTGTGTAGTAAAGGGAATTAGATCTCTCCCTGGAGCATGAATTAAGTTGCCATGCACTTGGCACTTTTGACAATTCTTAGCAAACTTGATAGATTCTTTCTCCATTTCAGGCCAATAGTACCTAGCCCTAATAAGTTTTCAAGCTAGTGTTAAACCATTTGAGTGTGACCCAAAAATACCATCATGGACCTCCTCTAACACACGTTGAGACTATTCTCATTCTAAACATCTAAGTAGTGCACCATCTAGACCTTGTTTGTACAGATCATGACCAATGATGACATATCGGGAGGCATTACGGATAAGGTATCTCTTTTCATGATGGTTGAAGGTATCGGGAATGATTTGGTCTTGGAGATAGGAAAATAGGTTTTTGTATCTGGATGAATCATGACCAACAATAGTGCAGATCATGCAGGTTTTAGGGGAATCATATGCAGGATATGATAGTGCTTCCACCAGGAACTTGTAGCGTAGCTCATGTTCAGGCTGTTGTAATAGAGTAGATAGTGTTGCCATTGCATCGGCAGCCTTGTTCTCTATTCTAGGAATTTTCTCAAATGTGATAGATAGGAAATACTTCTTCAGATCATCTACCAATCTCTTGTAAGGAATGAGCTTTTCATCTTTAGTTTGGTACACATCATTGACTTGATGGATAACAAGTTGAGAGTCTCCATGAATGTGTAGTCCTGTCACTCTCCACTAAATTGCTAGTTTCATGCCATTACGAAGGGCTTCATATTCTACAATATTGTTTGTACAAGGGAACTTTAATCTAAATGCTTTAGGTATGGAGTAGCCTTGAGGATTTATAAATAATATGCCCACTCCTGATCCATTTTGTGTATAGGAGCCATCAAAGAATAACTGCCATTCTCTAGAAGAAAGAGTCATGATAGAGGAATCTAGAAATTCCATTTGCATTGGTGTATCATCAATTATAGGTGCATCTGCTAATTGATCAAAAATAACCTATCTTTTGATAGCCTTTCTTTCCATATATTCAATGTCAAATTCACTTAAGAGCATGACCCATTTAGCCAATCTACCTGTGAGGGAAGCTTTGCTTAGTAGGTACTTGAGTGGATCAATTTTAGCTACCAAATGTGTGGTATGAGCTAACATGTAAAGTCTCAGTTTCTGTGAGGCAAAGATCATAGCTAGACAAGCTTTCTCAATCATTGAATAGTTCTTCTCATATGCAACCAATGTTCTACTGATATAGTATATAGCTCTTTCCTTTTTGTTCTCATCATGTTGTGCAAGCAATGCCCCCAGTGATGTATCTGTTGCGGAGACATATAAGATCAATGGCTTCCCATGAATAGGAGGCATCAAAATAGGAGGATTTGATAGATATTCTTTGATATGGTTAAAGTTGTTCTCACACTCTTCATTCCATGCAAAGGTCACACCTTTATGTAATGTTTTTGTAAAAGGCTATGATATGTCTGCTAGCTGTGATATGAATCTTATGATAGATTGAACTCTTCCTTGCAATGTTCTCATTTGACTAATATTCTTTGGAGGTTGCATTTCCATGATAGCCTTCACTTTAGCTGGATCAACTTTAATGCCCTTCTTTGAAACTATGTATCCTAAGAGCTTTCCAAAAGTGACACCAAACGCACATTTCTTAGGATTTAGTTTGAGACTAAATTTTTCCATTCTATCTAGTATCTTGCTCAATTCATCTAGATGTTCAGCTCTAATCATAGATTTTTTTAAAGTATCATCAACATAATCCTCCATATTCCTATGCATCATGTCATGAAAAATAGATGTCATGGCTCTTTGATATGTAGCACCAGCATTTTTAAGCCCAAATGGCATGACATTCCAATAGAAGGTGCCCCATGCACATGTGAAAGCAGTTTTCTCTTGATCTTCTAGAGCAATTTTTATTTGATTATATCCAGAAAAACCATCCATTAAAGAATACATCTCAAAGCCCGCAGTCATGTCCACTATCATATCAATGTTAGGTAATGGAAAATCATCCTTAGGGCATGCTTTGTTTACATCTCTAAAGTCTGTGCACACTCTGATTGATTTATCTGGTTTTGAAATAGGTACAATATTAGAGATCCACTCTGCATAGTCAATAACTTGGATGAATCTGGCTTTCAGGAGCTTCTCTAATTCATCTTTTACCAAGAGTGCAACATGAGGATGCATCTTTCTCAATTTTTGCTTGACAGGTTTGACATTTGGAGCTATAGATAAATGATGCATTATAAGATTAGGATCCAACCCCGACATATCTGAATATGTCCATGAAAAGTTGATCTTCTTTTCTGTTAGGAATGTTGTAAATTTTTGCTTCTCTTCTTCTGATAAAGATTGTGCTACATGAATCAATTGTGGTTCTTCTATTGTTCCCAAATTTATGGATTGAGTGGGCTCAATTAGAACCGGAGATCTATCCTATAAATGACTCAGAAGGACATCAAATATCTCATCCTTAGGCACCTCAGAGAGGTTTTCACCTTTGGATACATCTTTTATTTTTACTTTTGTAGGTTCTAAGACTGCCACAAAGTCATTTTCACCCTCAAAACTCCTTTTCTTTTTATTCTTATTCTTATTTTTCTGACTAAGATACTTGATGTCTGACTCCATCATGCTAATGCTCAGTTCACTGATGGAAGTCCTCATAGGCTCAATTGCATTGAGGTAGCAAGCAAGGGCATAGTCATTCGGGAAGGTATAAATACCATGGCTCAGATTTATGGAGGTTTGATCAAGAAGTTCAGGATGTTGGATAGTCAAAATGGGGAAATATTGTGAGATAGTGTTTACAAATATGGATCTGTCATCATTGGTCCTAACCTGATGCTCAAGTTCAAAGGTGATATTAAAACTTAAGATGTTCAATTTTTTAATAGGCTCAATGTCATTGTGGGAGTCCAATTCAGCCATAGGTGGATCAGACTCGATAGGTTCATCATTTCGCTCTAGACTTACATTGGGTTCAGGTGCATATTGGTGAATAACATCAACATGTTTCTCTGTAATAAGCTCATCTTCTTCTGGAATGGCTCCCCATTCATAGTCATTAGATTCTTCATCTATGCCTCTAGGAAATCTAAGAACATGAGTAAAGTTAGGATGAATACCCCAAGAAGGGTTACCCTTAGATTCTAATTTGAATTCATACTCATGAGAATCTATCTCAGAATAACTACCACCTTCCTCTTTTTGATTTTCTTCAAGATTAGTTGGTTCTTGTGTTGCAACTATCTCTTGATTGATAGTAGGTTCTTGTGTTTCTACTACATTAATTCTTTTGATTGGATCATCTTCAGCATCAAGAAGGTCTTTTATTTCTTTAAGAAAATGCTCATAAGGAACAAGTTATGAGCTATATGAATCACTATCTGATGGTTCAGTTTCTTCCTTCTTAAGAAGGGGTTCGCCTGGTGCGATCTTCTCTATGACATGGGAACAATTACCTTTGAGGTGGAAGGGTTTCTTTTTAAAGCCTAAGCCAATAGTATCTTTGTTTTCCCTACCAGTATGTGAAATAGGTGTTATAAGACCTTTTCCTCTTACTCCTAGGGGTCCTTTACCTGAATATCCCATCTTAGCTATTAATTTATCTCTTGGACCATATGCCTTAGAAGGGATTTTGGATACTATAGAGTTACTAATTTGAACAACTTGAGATTCAGGTTCATCTTTGTATAGCCATGTAAGCACAACTTCATCCTCTTTAAATTCTTGCTTGGAGACTTGTTCTACTACAAAATTCTTTCTATATGCCTCAAGAGGTTCTTTAGAGTCTGGTTTAGACTATTTCAAAGATTGTCCATAAGACTTAGGTGAGATAGGTAGAGATGTCAAAGATAAGACTGGCTCTATAGTATATTCTCCCATACCATTTTCTTTGATATTGACCTCTTTTGCAAGATCTTCCATTTTAGATGTGGATGCTTCTTTTGTTGGCTCAATGGAAGATTCTTTGTTATTAGGCACAATTTTATCTGCACTCTCCTTCAATGTATTGCAAGTGGTGGATATGTCTACTGGAATAGTGACCTCTACTCCTTCATAAGGAAATTTCAAGCATTAGTGAAATGTAGAAGGAATAGCCTTCATCTCATGTATCCATGGTCTCCCTAGAAGAATGTTGTAAGCCAAAGGGAGATCAAGAACTTGACATATAGTATCTCTGATAATTGGACCTGCTCTGATAGGTAAGATAATGGTGCCTTTAGAAGATCTTTCTTGTTCATCATAGGCTTTTATAGTTATCCACTTTCTAGGATCAATAGCCATTTCTAAAAATCCCAATTGTGTGACCAAGCTGTAAGAACAAATGTTTAGGCCAGGGCCTCCATCTATCAACACACGTTTGACTCTATGGTTCTAGATCAAGACTTCTATATGCAAGGGCTGGTTATGTGAGTGACTCAAGGAGTTGTCATCTTCCTCTAAAAAGGAGATATATTGCGGAGATGTAAGATGTCCAACCATAGTCTGGAACCTGTCTAAATCAAGGTCATCAGGAACATTGGATCCAAGCAAAGCTTTGCCTAGAATGGCTCTATGATCTGGAGATATTTGAAGCAACTCAAACATGGAGATTTTTTGCATTAGTGTGCTGGATTTTTTGAACAATTCTATAAGATGTTGGCCTCATATCTTTAGGATTGGAAGATTTTGAAACAGCCTTCTATTTGGAAGCAGAAGAAAGATTGAAGGGCATCTTAGGGACATTTGATGAATCTAGGATTTGTTCATTCAGATGTGCCTGAGATTTTGATCGAATCACTGCATTAGCTGAAGTATGATCTCTATCTCTTCACATAATTGTGATGACATTGCAATGTTTAGAGAGACAAGGTCCAACCATATTGATAACAGCATTATTTCTAGGGTAAGCATAATTGACCTTTGCCCCCATATTAGGTTGAGAAGATGAAACTTCTTGACCATGTTTTAGAAATGGTTCTGTGAATGTTGTATGATCATTATTTCTCTTATAATTTTCAATCATGATGTCTCCCTTATCAATCAGATCTTGAATAGTATGTTTCAAGCGTAAGCAATTATTAGTTTTGTGACCTTTACCTCAATGGAAATCATAGAATTCATTCTCTCTCCACCATTTTGGTTTAGGATCAGGATCAGATTGTCAGATCTCAGGAAAAGAGATGATGTTATTAGCCAATAGAGTTCTCATAGCTGATTCCAAAGATTCTCCAAGAGGAGTGAACTTTCATTTATTATCAGAGGACCAAGATTTGTATTCAGGCTTCTTTTGAGATGGTTCAGACACCTTTTTCTCTGAAGCTTTGATTGCTTGGGTACCAATAGTTAGATTGAAAGTTGGTGCCTTTGATGGGGCATGGATAGTATCAACAATGCCATTTGTGATGATGCCTTTATTCTTGTTCCAATTTTTGTTCTTGTCTTTAGAACTGGATCTTGATTTGTACTTGTCCTTTTGAAGTGTGATGTCTCCTTTTTTCACAAGTACTTTTTCAATTTTGATCGCATTGTCTACCATCTTATCAAAAGATGTATGATCTTGCATTTGTAAAGGGTAGTTGATTTCTAGAACAAGATTATTGATGAAGATTTCTAGTTTCTCAATTTTTGGAATAGGCCTAGCATATAGAGAGAATTTCTTCCTCCATCTTTTGAGAAATGTCAAGAATGGTTCACCTGGATATTGTTTGAGATTGCAGATATCGATCATGGTGACTGGATGTTGAATATTGTAGGAGTATTGCTGATAGAACAATTTGATCAACTCCTCAAAATTTTTGATAGTAGAAGGCAATCTAGAGAACCAATGAATGGTTTCTCCCCCTAGAGATCAAGGAAAGAGATGCATCAGATAGGTTGGTTCATGCATGAACTCCATAGATTGTGTACATAATTCTTTGACATGATCTTGGGGATCAGAGTGTCCATCATACTTATCATATTTAGGCATCCCCACTCTTTTCAGGAATGGTGGCATGTACAAGTCTTTGTCAAATGGAAAAGGACATAGGGCCTCCATGGAGAACTCCTTGGGTTCCTTTTCTTTCTCAAGGTTATTAAGTTTGACTTGCATGGCATGCATCTATTTCATCATAGCTGTGAGTGGATTTTCTTCCTCATGTGTAATGATATCTTCAACATTACATTTGGGAGGAATTTTAGCTCCTTGATGAGCTAATTGTAAAAAGTATGCTTCTCTATCTTCTTTCAAGAAATGCTTCATCATTGATTTGAAGTTATCATCATTTTGATATTGAGCAATTTCTTCAGGTGTGGGTTCCTGATCTGCACCATGTTGAGATTGATCTCTTTAAGAGCCAAAGTTTGTCCTTTCTTGAGACATGGTAGGAGTTCTCCCTGGGATAGATTGATGAGGAGTTTGTTGATTACCTTCATGAGTTGATGAAGGAGGAATGTAACCAGTTTTTAATCAAAGATTGCCAACACCGTCATCTTCGTAGAGACTAGAATTGTAGAGTTTCTCAAGAGTTGGAGCTTGAAGAGTATTCAAAGGTAAAGTATGAGATATTCGCTAGATTTCCTATGAGAGGAAGCTCTAGTTTCCACAATTAACCTTGGGTGAAACAAAAGAATATGATGAAGACAACTGAAGAAGGATCTGATTCAAGAAGATCAAATGACACAACCTTGTCAAGGTTTGATTGATTGAAGCTTGGATTTAGATGTAAATGGAGGAGACTATGCCCTGGATGTATGGGTAGATTCCCAAAAGATAGCGGACATGAGTTCACAACACTTAGCCATTTTGATGATTGATTGAAGATTGATAGTTATGACAAGGTTTTGACACAAGATGATAAAGACTCAAATTGATTAAACAAAAGGCTAAATCAGATTCAAAAGGCCACTTTAGGAAAATGATTGGATTCTTAGTATTTGCTGCTTTGTTCCTGACACAGTAATTTGTTTGACAGATTTTGGAAATGGGCTGGAAAAGTCGGGTCTCTGATAGTTCTGAAAACTTTCTGACAACTTTTTGAAATTTCTCAAATGACTTTCTACAAGCTCATACGATAGTGGGTATAGCATGAAACGACAATTGAAAAACTCATACGACTTGAAAAACTCGCATGATAGTTGATAGCAAGGTTTTTGACTCTTTGGAATTGACTAGCAACAAAACTCATACAACAATGTACCTAATACCATACAACAATCTAGGGGTTCTGAAATGACAATAGCCGAAAGTCATATGACTTTCTAACTTTACAAAATGACTATTGACTCTAGAAAGGTGTTTGACATCAAATTTTGCAATTTTTTAGATTTTTAGTTTCAGTTTGTTCACAAAATTATCTGTCCAAATTTGAAGATGGTAGCAGATTGATTCGTTATTAGTAACCAGATAGATAAACAAGCACGCAAAATAGCAAGCAAGTGATTCCAAGCACGTCTGAAAATAATGAATAGGGGACAAAGAAACCATGTGCATGAACAATCAAGTGACTGAATTGTGCTAATCCCTAGGAGTGCTAACAGTGTATGTTCCAAAAAGTTTTGCAATAATGCACATATTCCTAGAAAAATGAAAATTTGGCCTCACTAGGGTTTTTAGTAATGGTTTGACTCTGCAACTTTTGTGATCTCAAGAGGGCGAACTCCAATCCAAGTGCACCAGGGTTTTGACATAGTCCAAGAATTTAATCAATCATGAGCTGCTAGGGAGATCTGATAGCCCAACAATAGACCACACATGTGGAGATTTCTTCCACAAGGACATTTATATAGCGGTTGTCACTACCATGATGAAAATGGCTATTACCGCTTGAGGTTTCATCAATGTGGTTGACCCAATTAAGGGAATGTCCACTACAGTTAACCCTCTCTAAAGGTGACTAGCAAAATATACCACATGGAGACTAGTTCCAGATTCAAGGATCTAAGTTTCTGGTACTACCCAAAAAGGGAGTAGAACATAATCCTCTAGTCTTTTCACTTTTAACCCAAACAAAGCAGATAGATTAATCTGACATGCTAAGACCAAGATTATCTCACAAAGATCTATGATGTCAACCACTCATGATCTATCAACCTCTTTAGAGAGAGAATGTATCAATCAGAAGCTAAAGAAGCACAAATCTAATAGAATGTGAGACTCCCTTAGTATCCTCCCTACCTACAAGGGTTCCTTCATTGAGAAGAGTTTCACTGGAAAACCACTCTCTCAAGAGCCATGAATAGTGTTCATAGGGCCTATTTACTATGTGTAACAAAGATGCTGAAAAGCAAATCTATGTTCATTTTTAATAGCCCAAAATGAAATCTATGATATGAAAGCAATAAAGGTCACACAAGCTTGACACACAAGAGTTCTTTTTAATCCAAATCAAAATGTTATCAGCTGAGAAGATTACCTGAATTCCTTGCAATGTGCTTAGTAGATTCTTACCTTTTTTTTAGCAATTCTTATGCTTTTCCCAATCAAAACTAGCCAAAACCAATCAGAAATAGCAAATTTCAATTGTTAATGTTAGCTGTTAGTCCAAATTAGGAAAACAAATCCAGAAAATTGCCTGAAAAAGTGAAATGACAATCAAAACCTAGCACTAAAACTCGTACGACAATGGGTTACCTCCTAGAAGATAGTCTAGAAACTCATACGACACTGGGTACAAGATCATACAATAATAGGGTTTCCAAACGACACTGTCATCCTAATGATACAATCCTTGATCAAATAAAATGTCATACAACAGTGGGTATCCTTTGATATGAGTTTCTGACAAAACTCGTATGAAAATTGTATGGATAGAAATTAAAAATCACAGCTTGGAACAAAAAATGACAAGAAGATGATAGAAATTGATAGAAATTGAATTGAAACCTGTTTCAGGGCCCCACGGTGGGCGCCAGAAATGTGTGTGTGAATTTTGTACCTATCTGTAGACACAACACTTCAGTAAAACATTAGAGGTTAGCTAAAATTGAAATCGTACAAGTAACTGAAAACTAAACTAACCAGGCAATTTACTGCCTTCTAGTAGATGCGAGTATGATCTTCTCAGATTAGACCGAGACCAGTGACATTGACAACACCTAAATGAAAAATTTGAATGCAAGATAGCAATGAAGTAATGAATGCAAATTAATCTATATTTTTGGGTTTTCTATGTAATAAGAATGATAAATCTAGATATGAAACTATTCTATAATGAAATTGATCTATGAATATGCAAAGTAAGCTAACAATGATATGAAATAAAACTAAAATGAATTGAAAACAAGATTGATCTCACAAAAAGTTGTTGATTCACAAGAAGCGTCAATTCTTCAGATGTCAATTCTCTAGAGTAAGTATGCAAATTCTGTGGATGATTTGTGAAGAGCTAAGCCTTGATTTTATAGAAATCTAGGGCTTTGGGGATGCATGAAAAAAGCCATAAATCACTCAGTTGATTTTTGAGTGAACAAGGAACTAAAGATAGTTAACTCACAATAAATCATGCAAAAATAGCTTTTTGATTTAAATCAGAAGTTGAGATCAGATTTCAACTCAAAATAGAGTTGAGTTTATTTTTCAAACAACTTGAATTGATTTTCTGATTTATAGTTTAACTATTTTTTGGATGTGCATAATTAATCATGAATTAAATAAATAAATAAAGTGATGTATCCTCAACTTAACTAATTTGGAAAATAAAACAATTGATTTATCGCTTAATCAATTATTAAATCAAACTTTTATTCCAAAATAATATCTTTAAATATGACAACTTGCTTTAATTAATTAAATAAGAATTTAATCAATTAATGATAGGAATTTTGATTTATTGTCAAATTTGAATAATAATAATTAGGAATAAATTAAATTGAATTAAATAATTAAGTGGCAGAATTAAATCTAATTAATTAAATATTGAGAATATTCAATTAATCAAACTTTAGGATAAATAGGATTTATTGCCAAATAATCATTAAATCAAAGATAATTATTGATAAATAGGAATATTACTAGGAATATTCCCCTATGCAGAATTTGAGATAATCAATTAGGATTCGATGATGTTCAGATGTGCCTTTGGTTAGGAATTTGATGTCGATTTCATTCAATATGTCGATATATGAGGTTAATGAACCTATAGCCCATTTTTGGGGTATTATAGATACTATATGCAGGGAATGTGTGATGGGCAAGCATGTGAGAAATTCATTCAAGAGCAAGTAGAATTCAGCAAAGAACAAGTTGGATCTGATTCATATAGATCTATGTGGTCCAACTCAAACAAGATCATACTATGGATAAAGGTATTTCATTTTGTTTGTTGATGATTATACTAGAATGATGTGGGCTGTGTTCTTAAAAGACAAGTCAGAAGCATTTGATAAATTCAAAAATATTCAAAGCTAAGGTTGAGAATGAATCTAGACTAAAGATAAAATGTTTGAGATTGAATAGAGGAGGAGAATTCACCTCTGACAGATTCTATGAGTACTGCGAAGAACTTGGCATAAAGAGATAGTTAACTACACCTAGAACCCCTCAGCAGAATGGAATAGCAGAGAGAAGGAATAGGATCATTCTTGATATAGCATGCACCATTATGATAGAAGGAAAAGGTTCACACACCTATTATAGAGATGCGGTCAATATAGTAGTCTATACCATCAATAGAATTCAATTAAGGCCAGGCGCTGACAAAACACCATATGAGCTATGGTTTGGTAATTTTCCCACAGTAAAATAATTCAAAATCTTTGGAAGTAAGTGCTACATCAAGAGGGATGAAGCAGTAGACAAGCTTGATACAAGAAGTGATGAAGGTATTTTTCTTGGTTACTCTACTAAAAGTAAACCTTATAGATGTTTCAATTTAAGATTGGAAAAGATCATAGAAAGTGCTCATGTAAAGATTGATGAAAATTTTATTATTCAAGAAAGATATCATGATTACTCACCCATGATTGAAGAAGAACCTAGACCCTCCACTAGTGAGACAGTTATTGAAGAAATGTTTGATAGTATTGATGTGTTATTCAATGACCCTGAGACAAGTGAAGAAAATACTCCTAAGCCCGATGAGTCTACATCACCTAAAGTTCCAAAGTTTACATCAAGAAATCATTCCAAGATAGATATCATTGGAGATCAGAGCGGCAAAGTCTTAACAAGATCACAAGCAAAGAACTCAGCTAGCAGTGAAGTGGTATGTTTACTATCTTAGATTGAACCTTTAAGTGTTGAACATGCTTGTAATGATTCAGATTGGCATGATGCTATGAAAGAAGAACTTGATCAAATTATTAAGAATGACACTTGGGAACTGGTCCCAAGACCTAGTGACACGAATGTGATTGGACCAAAGTGGATGTTAAGAAACAAGATGAATGAAGATGGTACAGTAGTAAGAAATAAAGCAAGATTAGTATGTAAGGGATATGCGCAAAGAGAAGGCATTGATTATTCAAACACATTTCACTTGTGAGCATATTAGAAGCTATTAAGCTTTTTCTAGCCTATGCTATAGTCAAAAACTTCAAATTTTATCAGATGGATATCAAGTCAGCATTCCTGAATGGAGACCTAAAACAAGAAGTATACATTGAGTAGCTGGAAGGATTCACCTTATCAGACAGACCTGACATGGTATGCAGATTGAAGAAGGCCCTCTATGGACTTAAGCAATCCCCTAGAGCATGGTATGAGAGATTAGATGGATACTTAACAAAGATTGGATTCAAGAAAGGAGCAGCAGATTGTAATCTATTCATTAGAGAGATGTCTGAATGTTTACTACTTGTAGCTATATTTTTTGATGACATTATCTTTGGAGGTAATGAAAAACTCAGTGATGAATTTTCCAAAGAAATATAGAATGAGTTTGAGATGAGTATGATCGGTCCTATTAAATACTTTTTGGGACTAAATGTGTAGTAGACAGAAAAAGGAATTTTTATTAATCAGTCGAAGTATGTGAAAGAGATACTAAAGAAATTCAAGATGGGTGATTGCAAGCCAGTAGGAAGCCCTATGATCACTGGATGAAATCTTGCAAAAGAATATGACTCACCAATAGTAGATATAACATTGTATAAGTCTATGATTGGTAAACTTATATATCTTACTCAGACTAGACCTGATAGTTCCAATGCAGTTGGCATAGTTGGAAGATTTGAGGCAGAGCCTAAACAAGGTCACCTCATGGTAGTAAAAAGAATATTTAGATACTTGTAGGGCAATATAGATTATGGTCTATGGTATCCTAACTCAAAAAATGTTGAGTTTTATGTGTACACTGATGCAGATCAGGTAGGATGTGTTGATGACAAAAAAAGTACATCAGGTGGAGCAGTGTTTCTTGGTGATAGACTTGTCACTTGGACAAGAAAGAAACAAAATTGTATTTCTCAGTCAACAGCAGAAGCAGAGTATGTTGCAGAAGCCTTGAATTGTTCTACAATTGTTTGGATCAAGTAGATGATAAAGGATTTTGGAAGTCAGATTGATTATCCTATTGTTATTCACTGTGATAACACTAGCACTATCAATATGTCAAAGAACCTTGTGATGCATGCAAAGACAAGGCACATTGAGATAAAGTATCACTTCCTAAGAGAGAAAGTGGTAGAAAAAGAATTCAAGTTGGACTATGTGAGTACTAAAGATCAGTTGGCTGATATATTAACAAAGCCCTTACCTAAGGATACTTTTGAGTATCTCTGGGAGAAGTTGGGAGTCATTCCCTTCCCTGATTTTGCTTAGAAGAAAGAAGGAAAGGCATCAGTCCTTAGGGACTAGTGGAAGGTTGACTACTCTACCTCAGGAGTCATACCGGTGCTTAAAATGAATGGAACCCTTTGCCATTGATGTCAAAGGGGGAGTATATATAGAGTCATGAAAAACATAAGCAAAAAGAGGAGTAATATATTAAGGGGGAGCAGCATTCAGTTATGACAACAGTACAATTGAGGAAATGGAGAATATTAGAAAATATTGTAGTAGATGGAGGATTCATCTTTGGGGGAGTTTTGATGAGGAAATGTAGAGTGTTATAAAATATATGTTCATTTGGGTTGCTGGTGGTTTTTCATTCCACATGTTGCCATCAATGCCAAAGGGGGAGATTGTTGGAGATTTGCCAGCAGGCCAGTACGAACTGTATGTTTGTCATTGATAACAACATATGGAAAGTAGCATGCATGGAATTCTTATGCAGTAAGCTTTCAGTATATGTATCATGGACATGATATCAGTATGATATCATGGGTGCAGAGGTTAACTGTTAGTACATATAGTTATATAGCAGCTGGTGTCAATAGTGTTCCTAACAGAGTAACAGGTAGTGTTCTATGTATGGTTGTCCATACAGTTATCATGGAGCCCTATGTGCTTAGATATGTGTTGAAGACATGTTAGTGATGTTTCATTTATGGATGCATAGTCTATTGATAAGTAGAAGTGAAATTATGCAGTCGCTATTCGCCAGCAGTAGTTTCCTGTGTTTATTCAAAAGAGCCGACAAAGATTTTATTGGTTCTTGAGTTGCACCTATCTTTAGGGTATGCACCCTTGGATTCAATCTTGGAGAAGAGTTATTGATGTTTAATTAAGATTGCATGAGTTAATTCAACTTACAGAGAAAGTTCCAGTTGTTTTGGTAGAGCCAACAATGTGTAGCGTGCGTCTGCAATTATTTTATTAGACAGGTCCCAGAATGTGTTGCGTGCATAGTAGAGCTGATAGAATTTTTATTGGAGTTTGTTATGGCTTCTCTTATATGATTTCAAGGTGGTTCTAATAGGCTAACTTTATTATATCATTTAGAGGAAAGATATTTATAGGTAGTCATTTGTGATTGTTGAAGTGTGGTTTATAGTTGATTAAGCAGAGCAGTACAGAGTGTGTGAAGTGTTGAGCCATCAGAAGAAGGTCTATGTGACCAAGTAAAGTACTTGTGATATTCATTAAAATTGATCTAGATAGAAGGTCAAAGTGCAGCTCACAAAGATCCAGATATAGTGTGTATCTATTAAAAAGAAGGTTGTAGACTTCACCCCTTTGAGCAATTAGCTCTCGAACAGTGCGTCCTCTCCCCTAACAGGGACAATTATAAAAGACTCCTAATAGGGTTTGATGCTTGACCAGGTCTACTGTACTTAATATATTGTAAAGAAACTCCTAACGGGGTTAAGGATCTTCTAACAAGGATCATTATACACTAGTACATAATATTAGTGGGTATCAAGTCCCACCGAGGTTTTTACCTATTTGGGTTTCCCCGTAAATAAAATATTGGTGTTATGTTCATGTGTTTTTTCATTGTGTTTATGCTTTATGTTTAAGTATACTTAATTGGATAAAGAACTAAATCTTGTAGATAACTTATTCACACCCCCCCCCCCCCCTCTCAGTTATCTCTTGGGACTATTCCTAACAATTGGTATTAGAGAAAAGTGTCTCGGAGAGAAATTTTAATAGCTTGAGGTTGATCAGATGGCATACTTCAGGAAATAAATTCATAATTTTGATGGAGAGAATTATCTTGATTGGAAGAACAAGATGGTGACCTATTTGCAGTGCATTGGTTTTGAAGTTTTTGATGTGACTATCAAAGCAACCAAGAAACTACCCTAGAAGACATTGCATAAGAAGATGCTACTGATAGGCAAAAGGGATTGTTTCATTAGAATGCTATTGCTAAAGAAGCCCTTATCAGTGCCCTATCTAATGGCTAATTTTCAAAAATAAAAAAGGTGGATACAGCCCACAAAATATGGAAGCACCTAGAAGACATATTTGAAGGAGACAAACAAGAAAAGGATGCGCGAAGAAAGACATGGAAGAAAAGATACAATGCATTAGAGATGTTACATGAAGAAAACATTAGAGCTTATAATCAAAGGATAAATGAAGCAGTTGCTAGAATCAGAAACAATGGTGGAGAGATTTCAGAGGAGGACATTATGGACAAGTTAATGACTACTCTCACTCCTTAATATGAAAGAAAGATCAACATCCTTGATGAGACCATGCAGCTTACATCTAATTTCAACAAAGAGACCTTGATTAGCAAAATCTCACCTTTTCAAATTTCAAGATTGAAGATAGAACCAAAGAGTGAGATAGCCTGCAAAGCAACAGTTCGTGGTAAGAAATCTACAAACACTTCTGGTAATTTTGATGATGATGATGAAGAGAAAATAGTAGATGATTTCATTTCTATGATTGCCAAAAGACAAAATAAAGGAAAAGGAAAATATGAAGGTCAATTACCATTTAAGTTTTTTTCATGTAATAAGATTAGTCACTTTGCATCTAAGTGTCCTACTAGAGCTAGAAAGTTTAAAAAGGATTACAAGCCTAAGTATTCTAAGGAATGCTACTATGTTGGAGATGGAGTTTCAGATGAAGAATCTGGCAAAGAATAAATTGGATTCATTACTATTATAGACAAAATGAATAATAAGATAGCTCATGAAGATAAGAAAGAGAATCAAGAGTTTGCATTGATTTCACAAGGGGACATAAGGACAGACTGGATTATAGGAAGTGGTTGTTCACATCACATGATAGGTGATAAAGGCAGGTTTGTTCATTTGGACAAATACAATGGAGGTATGGTCAAATTTGGAGACAACACTCCTAAACTAATAGTTGGTAGAGGAGCCATCACTTTGGATGGAAAGAACAGTACTGATGATGTTCTTTATGTTGATGGTTTGAAACATTACCTTCTTAGTGTTTGACAGTTACTTGGAAAAGGCTATTAGTTGGAGTTCAAAGATGACAAATGCATCATTCACAACAAGGATGGTGTTATGATTGCATCAGGCTCAAAGACAAGAGGTAATGTTTTTCAACTCAATTCAGAAGAAAGTTTTTTTGTTGCTAAAGTTGATGATAGTTGGTTGTGGCATAAAAGACTATGTCATATCAATTTTGATAACATAGTAAAGATAAGAAATATTAAGGTAGTAAGAGATCTACCTAGCATAGAAAATCCAATTAATACTATATGCAAGGAATGTGTGATGGGGAAGCATGTGAGAAATTCATTCAGGAGCATGCGGAATTGAGCAGAGAACAAGTTGGATCTGATTCATATAGATCTATGTGGTCCAACTCAAACAAGATCATACTATGGTGAAAGGTATTTCATTTTGTTTTTCAATGATTATACTGGAATGATGTGGGCTGTGTTCTTAAAAGACAAGTCAAAAGCATTTGAGAAATTCAAAATATTCAAAGCTAAGGTTGAGAATGAATCTAGACTAAAGATAAAAATTTTGAGATCGAATAGAAGAGGAGAATTCACCTCTGACAGATTCTATGAGTACTACGAAGAACATGGGATAAAGAAATAGTTATGTGCACCTAGAACCCCTCAGCAGAATGGAATAGCAAAGAGAAGGAAAAGGATCATTCTTGATACAGCGCACAACATTATGATAGAAGGAAAACTTGCACACACCTATTGGAGAGATGCGGTCAATATAGTAGTCTATACCATCAACAGAATTCAATTAAGGCCAGGCACTGATAAAACACCATATGAGCTATGGTTTGGTAATGTTCCCACAATAAAATACTTCAGAATCTTTGGAAGCAAGTGCTACATCAAGAGGGATGAAGCAGTAGGAAAGTTTGATGCAAGAAGTGATGAAGGTATTTTTCTTGGTTACTCTACTAAAAGTAAAGCTTATAGATGTTTCAATTTAAGATTGAAAAAGATCATAGAAAGTGCTCATGTAAAGATTGATGAAAATTTTATGATTCAAGAAAGATATCATGATTACTCTAATGCAGAGGGAAGGGTGATGGTTTCAAATGCACAAGTAGATTAGAAATTTGAGAGGTTTAGGCACTGTAGCCAATCAACCAACCTCAATGCTATAAGGATCTAACTTATCAAAACCTTCTATTACACTCCTAAATGATTTTTTGGTGTATAGGATATTGATGTTTTTGATTCAATGGATTCTAAGGTTATATACCAATCCCATACTCCATATTTATTAAAGTACTCACAACCAGTCACAGAGACCTAATACAGTAACCCAAAATAGCCCTGTTGCAAACTTGAAATTGGAAATGCTTAACCTTCCCTCAAACTACTGACAAGTTACTAATGTTTTTAAACACCCTTCTCAAAACACAACAGTATATTAACTCTCTCATGAGATTGCTTCAGGAAATCACACCATGTTCAGTACTGTTCACTATTTCAATGCACCCAAAATTGATTAAATTTGCAAAGGAAACATAATACAGCGGTCTCCTAACAATTTCAAATTCATAAAAATAGTTTCTTATGTCATAGATTGTTCAAATCTAACAAAACTTAGCCTCATGGGCTTTCCAACACCCCAAACTCCAATTTGTACCCTCCAACCCTAGTTTTGCTAGTGCTTCCTCAATGTTCTATTTCCACTTACCCTTGCATCAGATTAATGATGGATTCACCATCTATGAAACTTCATGCAATGTTCCCACACCTAAGGTATATGACTTGTGTAAACGGGTTACCCATTGCTATACCCGATCCAACCTTTCCACTATTCTCCCTTCACTATTCCTTACTAGGATCATGACTGTACCCACAAATCTGCACATGCATGTTCATTAGTATATATAAATTACATGTTAGATTTTTTCACCCTGGAATACAAGGCCTTCAAACTATTCATGGATGACTCCCATAATCTACACCCTTACTATGGCAACAAGGAGTTAAAGGAAATACACAGTTTCTGCAACTAATACAATAGTCAATTTAAAGGAATGCGAGACTCATCCAATAAATGCTATAATGATCAAGAACTTCCTTTTATTGCATATGGAAATCAAAACATTCAAATTGAAATTCTAAGGAAATGAGTCGAGTTGCAGAAACTAAGATTTGTATTGCTGAATTAACCACTATGTACCCTAGTTTTTGTTCTTCCCCCTGTAACCAAGGCACATTGCCAATTATATAAAATCTTTGATAACCAATTTCAACCAACTTTCATTGAGTTGAAAGGTTTAAAACATAACAAACTAAAACACTAACCTTCAACCAACTTTCGTTGAGTTGAAAGGTTTGAGTTTAGAACACTAATACTTCCCCAAGCCTAGTCTATTATTAAACTTATACTTAAAACATTATTAAAGTTTGGACAATTCTCAGTCCATCACACTTTAAGCTTTTAGTCCTTTTAAAGACATTACAAACACAAATGGTTCTTTTGAAAACCTTACAAGTATAAACAAAATATTTCACTATTTGAAGCCCATAATAGGTGCTAAGACCCTCCATTTGACTTGTTGTCCTTGATTAAGCATTTCATCCTCCTGTTTAGTCTTGATGTTCTTTGAAGTCTCCTTTATCTTTGACCATGGATTAAGTGTTGGAGGTGCTCCTGCACCATACTCACCCATGATTGATGAAGAACCTAGGCCCTCCACTAGTGAGACAGTTATTGAAGAAATGTTTGACAGTATTGATGTGTTATTCAATGACCCTGAGACAAGTGAAGAAAATACTCCTAAGGTCGATGAGTCTACATCACCTAAAGTTATAAAGTTTACATCAAGAAATCATTCCAAGATAGATATCATTGGAGATCAGAGTGGCAAAGTCTTAACAAGATCACAAGCAAAGAACTCAGCTAGCAGTGAAGCGGTATGTTTACTATCTCAGATTGAACCTTTAAGTGTTGAACATGCTTGTAATGATTTAGATTGGAATGATGCTATGAAAGAAGGACTTGATCAGATTATTAAGAATGACACTTGGGAACTGGTCCCAAGTCCTACTAACAAGAATTTTATTGGAACAAAGTGGATATTCAGAAACAAGATGAATGAAGATGGTATAGTAGTAAGAAATAAAGCAAGATTAGTATGTAACAGATATGAACAAAGAGAAGGCATTGATTATTTAGACACATTTTCACTTGTGAGCATATTAGAAGCTATTAAGTTGTTTCTATCCTATGCTACAGTCAAAAACTTCAAAGTTTATCAAATGGATGTCAAGTCAGCATTCCTGAATGGAGACCTAAAAGAAGAAGTATACATTGAGCAGCCAGAAGGATTCACCTTATCAAATAGACCTGACATGGTATGTAGATTGAAGAAGGCCCTCTATGGACTTAAGCAATCCCCTAGAGCATGGTATGAGAGACTAGATGGATACTTAACAAAGATTGGATTCAAGAAAGGAACAGTCGATTGTAATCTATTCATTAGAGAGACATCTGAAGGTTTAATACCTGTAGATATATTTGTTGATGACATTATCTTTGGAGGTAATGACAAACTCAGTGATGAATTTTCCAAAGAAATACAAAATGAGTTTGAGATGAGTATGATTGGTCCTATTAAACACTTTTTGGGACTAAATGTGCAGCAGACAGAAAAAGGAATTTTTATTAATTAGTCAAAGTATGTGAAAGAGATACTAAAGAAATTCAAGATGGGTGATTGCAAGCTAGTAGGAACCCCTATGATCACTGGATGAAAGCTTACAAAAGAAGATGACTTACCAACAATAGATATAACATTGTATAATTCTATGATTGGTAAACTCATATATCTTACTCAGACTAGACCTAATATTTCCAATGCAGTTGGCATACTTAGAAGATTTGCAGTAGAGCCTAAAAAAAGTCACCTCATGGCAGTAAAAATAATATTCAGATACTTTTAGGGCACTATAGATTATGGTCTATGGTATCCTAACTCAAAAAATGTTGAGCTTCATGTGTACACTGATGCAGATTGGGCAGGATGTGTTGATGACAGAAAAATTACATCAGGTGGAGCAGTGTTTCTTGGTGATAGACTTGTCACTTGGACAAGAAAGAAACAAAATTGTATTTCTCAGTCAATAGAAGAAGCGGAGTATGTTGTAGAAGCCTTGAATTGTTCTACAATTTTTTGGATCAAGCAGATGATAAAGGATTTTGCAATTCAGATTTATTATCCTATTGTTATTCATTGTGATAAAACTAGCACTATCAATATGTCAAAGAACCCTGTGATGCATGCAAAGATAAAGCACGTTGAGATAAAGTATCACTTCCTAAGAGAGAAAGTGGCAGAGAAAGAAGTCAAGTTGGACTATGTGAGTACTAAAGATCAGTTGGTAGATATATTCACAAAGCCCTTACCTAAGGATACTTTTGAGTATCTTAGGGAGAAGTTGGGAGTCATTCCCTTCCCTGATTTTGCTTAGAAGAAAGAAGGAAAGGCATTAGTCCTTAGGGACTGGTGGAAGGTTGACTACTCTACCTCAAGAGTAGTACCAGTGCTAAAAATTAATGGTGCCCTTTTCCATTGATGTCAAAGGGGGAGTATATATAGAGTCATGAAAAATAGAAGCAAAAAGAGGAGTAATATATTAAGGGGGAGCATCATTGAGTTATGACAATAGTACATTTGAGGAAATGGAGAATATTAGAAAAGTAGTAGATGGAGGATTCATCTTTGGGGAAGTTTTGATGAGGAAATGGAGAATGTTATAAAATATATGTTCATTTTGGTTGGTGGTGGTTTTTCATTCCACATGTTGCCATCAATGCCAAAGGGGGAGATTGTTGGAGATTTTCTAGTAGGCTAGTACTAATTGTATGTTTGTCATTGATAACAACATATGGAAAGTAGCATGCATGGAAGTCTTATGTAGTAATCTTTCAATATATGTAGCATGGACATGATATCAGCATGATATCATAGGCAGAGAGGTTAACTGTTAGTACAGACAATTATATAGCAGTAGGTGTCAGCAGTGTTCCTGACAGAGTAACAGGCAGTGTTCTATGTATAGTTGTCCATATAGTTATCATGGAGCCTTGCATGATTGGATATGTTTTGAAGACATGTTTTTGATGTTTTAGTTATGGATGCATAGTCTGTTGATAAGTAGAAGTGAAAATATGCAGTCGTTATTCACCAGCAGTAGTTTCCTCTATTTATTCAGAAGAGCCAACAAAGATTTTATTTGTTCTTGACTTGCACCAATCTTTAGGGTATAGGCCCTTGGAATTAATCTTGGAGAAGATTTATTGATGTTCAGTTAAGAGTGCATGAGTTAATTCAGCGTACAGAGAAAGTTCCTATTATTTTGGTAGAGCCAACAATGTGTAGCGTGTGTCTACAATTATTTTATTGGACACATCCCAGAATGTATTACATCCATAGTAGAGCTGACATAATGTTTATTAGAGTTTGTTATGGCTTCTCTAATATGATTTCAAGGTGGTTCTAATAGGTTGACTTGATTATATCATTTAGAATTAATATATTTATAGGCAGTCATTTTTTATTCTTGAAGTGTGGTTCATAGATGATTAAGCAGAGCAGAGCAAAGTGTGCAACCATCAGAAGAAGGTCTATATGACCAAGTAAAGTGCTTTTTCTATTCATTGGAACTGATCTAGACAGTAGGTCAAAGCATAGTTCACCAAGATCCAGATATAGTGTGTATTTGTTAAACAAAAGGTTGTAGCCTTCACCCCTTTGAGTAGTGAGCTCTCAGACAGTGCATCCTCTGCCTTAACATGGACAACTGTAAAAGACTCCTAACAGGGTCCAACCCTTGAGTAGGTCTACTATACTTAATATATTGTAAAGAAACTCCTAACAGGGTTAAGGATCTTCTAACAAGGATCATTATACACTAGTATAGAATATTAGTTGGTATCAAGTCCCACCAAGGTTTTTACCTATTTGGGTTTCCCCATAACCAAAATATTGGTTTTGTGTTCATGTGTTCTTTCATTGTGTTTATACTTTATGTTTAAGTATACTTAATCTGATAAAGAATTGAATCTTGTACATAACTGATTCACCCCCCCACCTCTCAGTTATCTCTTGGGACTATTCCTAACAATTGGTATCAGAGCCAAGTTCCTCGATGAGAAATTTTGATAGGTTGAGTTTGATCAGATGGCGTACTTTGGGTCAGAAAGTCCTAATTTTGATGGAGAGAATTGTCTTGATTGGAAGAACAAGATGGTGACCCATTTGCAGTGCATTGGTTTTGAAGTTTTTGATGTGACTATCAAAGCAACCAAGATACCTACTCTAGAAGACCTTGCACAAGAAGATGTAACTGATAGGAAAAATGATTTGTTTCATCAGTATGCTATTGCTAAAGAAGCCCTTATCAATGCCATGTCTGATGGTGAATTTTTAGAAATAAAAAAGGTAGATACAGCAAACAAAATATGGAAGCACCTAGAAGACATATTTGAAGGAGACAAACAAGTAAAGGATGCGTGTAGAAACACATGAAAGAAAAGATACAATGCATTAGAGATGCTACCTAAAGAAAACATCAAAGCTTATAATCAAAGGATAAATGAAGTAGTTGCTGGAATCAGAAACAATGGTGGAGAGATTTCAGAGGAGGACATTATGGACAAGTTAATGACTACTCTCACTCCTTAATATGAAAGAAAGATCAAAATCATTGATGAGACCATGCAGCTTACATCTAATTTCAACAGAGAGGCCTTGATCAGCAAAATCTCAACTTTTGAGATTTCAAGATTGAAGACAGAACCAAAGAGTGAGATAGCCTGCAAAGCAACAGTTCATGGTAAGAAATCTACAAAGACTTCTAGTAATTTTGATGATGATGATGAAGAGAAAACACTAGATGATTTCATTTCTATGATTGCAAAAAGAGAAAAGAAAGGAAAAGGAAAATATGAAGGTCAATTACCATTTCAGTTCTTTTCATGTAATAAGATCGGTCACTTTGCATTTAAGTGTCCTACTAGAGCTAGAAAGTTTAAAAAGGATTACAAGCCTAAGTATTCTAAGGAATGCAACTATGTTGAAGATGGAGTTTTAGATGAAGAATATGGTGAAGAATAAATTGGATTCATTGGTATTATAGACAAAATGAATAATAAGATAGCTCATGAAGATAAGAAAGAGAATCAAGAGCTTGCATTGATTTCACAAGCGGACATAAGGACAGACTGGATTATAGATAGTGGTTTTTCACATCACATGATAGGTGATAAAGGTAGGTTTGTTCATTTGGACAAATACAATAGAGGTAGGGTCATATTTGGAGACAACACTCCTAAACTAATAGTTGGTAGAGGAGCCAACACTTTGGATGGAAAGAACAGTACTAATGATGTTCTTTATGTTGATGGTTTGAAACATAACCTTCTCAGTTTTGGATAGTTAGTTGGAAAAGGCTATCAGTTGGAGTTCAAAGATGACAAATGCATCATTAACAACAAGGATGATGTTATGATTGCATCAGGCTCAAAGATAAGAGGTAATGGTTTTCAACTCAATTTAGAAGCAAGTTGTTTTGTTGCTAAAGTTGATGACAGTTGGTTTGGCATAAAAGACTATTTCATATCAATTTTGATAACATAGTAAAGATAAGCAATGTTAAGGTAGTAAGACATCTACCTAGCATAGCAAAGCCAGTTGATACTATACAAAGGGAATGTGTGATGGGGTAGCATGTGAGAAATTCATTCAGGAGCAAGCAGAATTGAGTAGAGAACAAGTTGGATCTGATTCATATAGATCTATGGGCTCCAACTCAAACAAGATCATACTATGGTGAAAGGTATTTCATTTTGTTTTTTAATGATTATACTAGAATGACATGGGTTGCGTTCTTAAATGACAAGTCAAAAGCATTTGAGAAATTCAAATTATTCAAAGCTAAGGTTGAGAATGAATCTAGACTAAAGATAAAATGTTTGAGATCAAATAGAGGAGAATTCACCTCTGACAGATTCTATGAGTACTATGAAGAACATGGCATAAAGAGACAGTTAAGTGCACCTAGAACCCCTCAGTAGAATGGAATAGTAGAGAGAAGGAATAGGATCATTCTTTATACAGTGTGCACCATTATGATAGAAGGAAAAGTTGCACACACCTATTGGAGAGATGCGGTCAATACAGCAGTCTATACCATCAATAGAATTCAATTAAGGCCAGGCACTAACAAAAAACCATATGAGGTATGGTTTGGTAGTGTTCCCATAGTAAAATACTTCAGAATATGTGGAAGCAAGTGCTACATCAAGAGGGATGAAGTAGTAGGCATGTTTGATACAAGAAGTGATGAAGGTATTTTTTTTGGTTACTTTACTAAAAGTAAAGCTTATAGATGTTTCAATTTAAGATTGAAAAAGATCATAGAAAGTGCTCATGTAAATATTGTTGAAAATTTTATGATTCAATAATGATATCATGATTACTCACCCATGATTGAAGAAGAACCTAGACCCTCCACTAGTGAGATAGTTATTGAAGAAATGTTTGACAGTATTGATGTGTTATTCAATGACCCTGAAACAAGTGAAGAAAATAATCCTAAGGCTGATGAGTCTACATCACCTAAATTTCTAAAGTTTACATCAAGAAATCATTCCAAGATAGATATCATTGGAGATCAAAGTGGAAAAGTCTTAACAAGATCACAAGCAAAGAACTCAGCTAGCAGTGAAGCGGTATGTTTACTATCTCAGATTCAACATTTAAGTGTTAAAGATTCTTGTAATGATTTGGATTGGGATGATGCTATTAAAGAATAACTTGATTAGATTATTAAGAATGACACTTGAGAACTGGTCCCAAGACCTAGTGATAAGAATGTGATTGGAACAAAGTGGATATTCAGAAACAAGATGAATGAAGATGGTATAGTAGTAAGAAATAAAGCAAGATTAGTATGTAAGGGATATGTACAAAGAGAAGGCATTGATTATTTAGACACATTTGCACTTGTGATCATATTAGAAGCTATTAAGTTGTTTCTAGCCTATGCTATAGTCAAAAACTACAAAGTTTATCAGATGGATGTCAAGTCAACATTCCTGAATGAAGACCTGAAAGAAGAAGTATACATTGAGCAACCGAAAGGATTCACCTTATCAGACAAACCTGACATGGTGTGTACATTGAAGAAGGCCCTTTGTGGACTTAAGCAATCCCCTAGAGCATGGTATGAGAGACTAGATGGATACTTAACAAAGATTGGATTCAAGAAAGGAGCAGTAGATTGTAATCTATTCATTAGAGAGACATCTAAAGGTTTACTTCTTGTAGCTATATTTTTTGATGACATTATCTTTGGAACTAATGAAAAACTCAGTGATGAATTTTCCAAAGAAATACATAATGAGTTTGAGATGAGTATGATTTTTCCTAGTAAATACTTTTTGGGACTAAATGTGCAGCGGACAAAAAAAGGAATTTTTATTAATCAGTCAAAGTATGTGAAAGAGATACTGAAGAAATTCAAGATGGGTGATTGCAAGCTAGTAGGAACCCCTATGATCACTGGATGAAATCTTACAAAAGAAGATGACTCACCAATAGTAGATATAACATTGTATAAGTCTATGATTGGTAAACTCGTATATCTTACTCAGACTAGGCCTGATATTTCCAATGCAGTTGGCATAGTTGGAAGATTTGCAGCAGAGCCTAAAAAAATTCACCTTATGGTAGTAAAAAGAATATTCAGATACTTGTAAGGCACTATAGATTATGGTCTATGGTATCCTAACTCAAAAAATGTTGAGCTTCATGTGTACACTGATGCAGATTGTGCAGGATGTGTTGATGATAGAAAAATTACATCAAGTGGAGCAATGTTTCTTGGTGATAGACTTGTCACTTGGACAAGAAAGAAACAAAATTGTATTTCTCAGTCAACAGTAGAAGAAAAGTATGTTCAAGCAGCCTTGAATTGTTCTAAAATTGTTTGGATCAAGCAGATGATGAGGGATTTTGGAATTCAGATTTATTATCCTATTGTTATTCACTGTGATAACACTAGCACAATCAATATGTCAAAGAACCCTATGATGCATGCAAAGACAAAGCACATTGAGATAAAGTATCACTTCCTAAGAGAGAAAGTGGTAGAGAAATAAGTCAAGTTGGACTATGTGAGTACTGAAGATCAGTTGACAGATATATTCACAAAGCCCTTACCTAAGGATACTTTTGAGTATCTCAGGGAGAAGTTGGGATTCATTCCCTTCCCTGATTCTTCTTAGAAGAAAAAAGGAAAGGCATCCGTCCTTAGGGACTGGTGGAAGGTTGACTACTCTACCTCAACAATAGTACCAGTGCTTAAAATGAATGGCACCCTTTGCCATTGATGTCAAAGGGGGAGTATATATAGAGTCATGAAAAATAGAAGCAAAAAGAGGAGTAATATATTAAGGGGGAGCAGCATTCAGTTATGATAGCAGTACAGTTGAGGGAATGGAGACTATTAGAAAATATTGCAATAGATGGAGGATTCATCTTTGGGGAATTTTGATGAGGAAATGGAGAACTTTATAAAAGAAATGGTCATTTGGGTTGGTGGTGGTTTTTCATTCCACACGTTGCCATCAATGCCAAAGGGGGAGATTGTTGGAGATTTTCTAGTAGGCCAGTACTAACTATATGTTTTTCATTGATGACAACATATGGAAAGTAGCATGCATGGAAGTCTTATGTAGTAATCTTTTAGTATATTTAGCATGGACATGATATCAACATGACATCATGGGCGTAGAGGTTAATTGTTTGTACAGATAGTTATATAGCAGCTGGTGTAAGTAGTGTTCATGATAGAGTAATAGGCAGTGTTCTGTGTATGGTTGTCCGTACAGTTATCATGGAGCCTTTCACACTTGGATATGTGTTGAAGACATGTTAGTGATGTTTTAGTTATGGACGCATATTCTTTTGATAAGTGGAAGTGAAATTATGTAGTCACTATTCGCTAGTAGTAGTTTCCTATGTTTATTCAGAAGAGCCAACAAAGATTTTATTGGTTCTTGATTTTAACCTATCTTTAGGGTATGCACCCTTAGAGTTAAGCTTGGAGAATATTTATTGATGTTTGGTTAAGATTTCATGAGTTAATTCAGCTTAGAGAGAAAGTTCCAATTATTTTGGTAGGGCCGACAGTGTGTAGCGTGCATCTACAATTATTTTATTAGACAGGTCCCAGAATGTATTGTGTGCATAGTAGAGCTGACAAAATGTTTATTGGAGTTTTTTATGGCTTCTCTAATATAATTTCAAGGTGGTTCTAATAGGCCGACTTGATTATATCATTTAGATGAAAGATATTTATAGGTTTTTCATTTGTGATTGCTTAAGTGTGATTCATAGTTGATTAAGCAGAGCAGAGCAGAGTGTGTGAAGTGTTGAGCCATTAGAAGAAGGTCTATGTGACCAAGTAAAGTACTTGTGCTATTCATTGGAACTGATCTAGATAGTAGGTCAAAGCGCAGTTCACCAAGATCTAGATATAGTGTGTATCTATTAAACAGAAGGTTGTAGCCTTCGCCCCTTTGAGCAATGAGCTCTCAGATAGTTCATCCTCTCCCCTAACAAGGACAATTGTAAAAGACTCCTAACAAGGTTCAACCCTTGACCAGGTCTACTGTACTTAATATATTGTAAAGAAACTCCTAACAGGGTTAAGGATCTTCTAACAAGGATCATTATACACTAGTATAGAATATTAGTGGGTATCAAGTCCCATCGGGATTTTTACCTATTTGGGTTTCCCCGTAACCAAAATATTGGTGTTGTGTTCATGTGATCTTTCATTTTGTTTATGCTTTATGTTTAAGTATACTTAAATGGATAAAGAACTGAATCTTGTAGATAACGAATTCACCCCCCCGTCCCCCTCTCAATTATCTCTTGGGACTATTCGTAACAATTGGTATTAGAGCCAAGTGCCTTGGAGAGAAATTTTAACAGCTTGAGGTTGATCAGACGGCATACTTATGAAAGAAAGTCCTAAGTTTGATGGAGAGAATTATCTTGATTGGAAGAACAAGATGGTGACCCATTTGCAGTGCATTGGTTTTGAAGTTTTTGATGTGACTATCAAAGCAGCCATGATACCTAACCTATAAGACCTTGCACAAGAAGATGCTACTGATAGGCAAAAGGAATTGTTTCATGAGAATGCTATTGCTAAAGAAGCCCTTATCAGTGCCCTATCTGATGGTGAATTTTTAGAAATAAAAAATGTGGATACAGCCCACAAAATATTGAAGCACCTAGAAGACATATTTGAAGGAGACAAACAAGAAAAGGATGCGCGAAGAAAGACATGGAAGAAAAGATACAATGCATTAGAGATGTTTCCTGAAGAAAACATTAGAGCTTATAATCAAAGGATAAATGAAGCAGTTGCTAGAATCAAAAACAATGGTGGAGAGATTTCAGAGGAGGACATTATGGACAAGTTAATGACTACTCTCACTCCTTAATATGAAAGCAAGATCAAAATCCTTCATGAGACCATGCATCTTACATCTAATTTCAATAGAGAGATCTTGATTAGCAAAATCTCAGCTTTTGAGATTTCAAGATTGAAGACAAAACCAAAGAGTGAGAAAGCCTGCAAAGCAACAGTTTGTGGTAAGAAATCTTCAAAGACTTCTGGTAATTTTGATGATGATGATGAAGAGAAAACACTAGATGATTTCATTTCTATGATTTCCAAAAGAGAAAAGAAAGGAAAAGGAAAATATGAAGGTCAATTACCATTTAAGTTCTTTTCATGTAATAAGATTGGTCACTTTGCATCTAAGTGTCCTACTAGAGCTAGAAAGTTTAAAAAGGATTACAAGCCTAAGTATTCTAAGGAATGCTACTATGTTGGAGATGGAGTTTCAAATGAAGAATCTAGTGAAGAATAAATTGGATTCATTTCTATTATAGATAAAATGAATAATAAGACAACTCATGATGATAAGAAAGAGAATCAGGAGCTTGCATTGATTTCACAAGCGGACATAAGGACAGACTGGATTATAGATATTGGTTGTTCACATCACATGATAGGTGATAAAGGAAGGTTTGTTCATTTAGACAAATACAATGGAGGTATGGTCAGATTTGGAGACAATACTTGTGCTATTCATTAGAACTAATCCAGATAGCAGGCCAAAGTGCAGTTCACCAAGATCCAAATATAGTGTGTATCTTTTAAACAAAAGGTTGTAGCCTTCACCCCTTTGAGCAGTGAGCTCTCAGATAGTGCGTCATCTCCCCTAATAGGGGAAATTGTAAAAGACTCCTAACAGGGTCTGACCCTTGACCAGGTCTACTGTACTTAATATATTGTAAAGCAACTCCTAACAGGGTGAAGGATCATTATACACTAGTACAGAATATTAGTGGGTATCAAGTCCCACCAGGGTTTTTACCTATTTGGGTTTCCCCGTAACCAAAATATTGGTGTTGTGCTCATGTGTTCTTTCATTGTGTTTATGTTTTATGTTTAAGTATACTTAATTGGATAAAGAACTGAATCTTGTAGATAACTTATTCACCCCCCCCCCTCTCAGTTATCTCTTGGGACTATTCCTAACACCTACTACAGCTCTTTTGTAAGCACTTCTTTGGCATTACTGTCAGGATTAAATTTTATATTTTCATCTCCCCCGGTATTATCTTTGAGCTTTTCTTTTTCACATGGGGTGGTCAAAGGACTTTGTTCAATGTGAACTTCCTCATCCCATAACTTTGAGGGGACCTCCACTTCACTTGTTTCTTTGTGCAATTAGTCCTGAGTATCATCTTCTTGAGACAAAGGGGCAGTCATTGATGACACAGTTGTTCTGGGAGGTTTGGTTTCCTCACAGGCTAGAGATTATTCCCCTATCTCAGTACTCTTTTCCTTTTCTTGTTCTTCCCCTATTCTCCTTATGGCTTCTTCTACCATCTTCATAGCCTCTTTGTGCCTTTTCCTTTCAATGGTTTCTTCAGCTAGGAGGTGACCATCCTTGACAATATATTCCTCTTCTTCTTGGTGTTGGAGCTCTTTATCTTGTTTTTTAGCACTCTCCTAGGCCTCCTCAATTTCCTCAGCCTCCTGGAAAATATATGCATCTGGTTCTGGGATTTCTTTGATCATTCTTTCTTGTTCTGTAGCACAGTGAAAACTTCCTTGTTCATCGATGTGGAAGAAATCATCAAAATTTGTCTGACATATCTTTGGCAGATCCTCTAAAGCATTGTCGGTATCAGGAGTAGAGGGGATTTTGTGGACCTCATCCTTTTTCTCAAGCTTTTGGGTTGGATCTCGATAGGGTCTTCTAGATTTTTGTTGCTTCCTCCACTCAAGGGGTGCCCCAGTAGTGGCTATTTCTACCTCATCTCCTTCTCCCATTATTGGCATGCCAAATGGGGCAGCCATCGATGATGTAGAAACTCCCAAAGTTTGGTAGCCTAAGGCTATAGCTCCGAGCACTAGTATATTTGACCCACTTTTTAGACCAACATTTCTGACCAAACATTAAAATGATTTTCCTTGGTCAGTTTATAGAAGGAAAATTTTGTTTTTTTAAATCTATTCCCATGTTGGTCAGAATTATGACCATGACAGGTGGTCATAATTCGGAGCAACGCGGGAATATAACTTTTAAAAAAAGACATGATTTTATTTTATTTCATTCTGTAATTACTTCGCACACAAGGGAGAGGTGAAGGAGGGAAGGAGGGAAGGAGGGAAGGAGGTTGAATTCAATCACCAGCATGCATTTTTGATCATCTCTTCATTGGTTTCATCTCTTAACCCTAACCTTACAAATGCTTATTAAAACCATTGGGAAAACAATGTTTAGAATTGTTTATCTTTGAACATTCAGTAGATAATGGCATTGAAAGACTTAGAGGAAGTCTAGATTATCATGTTTGTGGGCATCGCCATCAGTGCCCAAAATGTTTGATTTGAGCTCTTTTAGTTTATTTCTCTGGTAAACAAATCTGAAAAATTGAGTTTTTTACATTTTCTATGGTCCATAGTATAGTTTTAAAAAATGAGGGAAAGAACAAAATGTATCAGAAAAAATCATATCCATTCACAAGAACCATAGAGAAGCATTTTTACCATTAAATCCTCTGACTGTACCCTCACGAGTTATGCCTAGAAGAATACACTAACTTTACATGCTTCTCTATGGTTCTTGTGAATGGATATGAGTTTGTTTGATACAACAAAGTTGATAGCCCTAGTTTATAAACTATGCTATGGACCATAGAAGATGTAAACCCTCATTATTTTAAACTATAATATGGACCATAGAAAATGTAAACCCTTTGTTTTTGTGTTAACTATCCCTGAATAGTGAGTAGGGGTCACAGTCACTTGGATTGTTGCAATATTGGATTGGTATGATCCTCCACTCTGAGTATAAATGAGTAGGATGGATCAGAACAAAATGTATCAGACAAACTCATATTCATTCACAAGAACCATAGAGAAATGAGTTACTTTACATCTTTTATGGTCCATAGTATAGTTTAAAATAATGAGGGAAAGAATAAAATGTATCAGACAAACTCATATCCATTCACAAAAACCATAGAGAATAATTTTTACCATTAAATCCTCTGATTGTACCCTCATAGGTTATGCCTGGTAGAATACACTAACTTTACATGCTTCTCTATGGTTCTTGTGAATGAATATGAGTTTGTCTGATACAACAAAGTCGACAACCCTAGTTTATAAACTATACTATGGACCATAGAAGATGTAAACCCTTTGTTTTTGTGTTAACTGTCCTTGAATAGTGAGCAGGGGTCACGGTCACCTGGATTGTTGCAATATTGGATTGGTATGATCCTCCACTCCGAGTATAAATGAGTAGGATGGATTAGAATAAAATGTATCAGACAAACTCATAGCCATTCACAAGAACCATAGAGAAATGAGTTACTTTACATCTTCTATGGTCTATAGTATAGTTTAAAATTATGAGGGAAAGAATAAAATGTATCAGAAAAACTCATATCCATTTACAAGAACCATAGAGAAGCATTTTTACCATCAAATCCTCTGACTATACCCTCATAGGTTATGCCTAGTAGAATACACTAACTTTACATTTGTATTGCTTCAAAGTGGATTACATTGATCTTCATGATCTGGGATTGATTATCTACCTTGTCTTCACTCTCTCCCCTTCAAAACTGATGCAGTCAAGGATGGATCCAATGAAGGACAGTCCAACCTTGCAACCAACTAACACACAGCGGAATAACACAACAAGATATGCTCAAACTCATATTTTCATTAACATGCCCCGATGTAAGGCCTTCTAGGTTAGGGCCAATTACAATCAGAAATAGTTCTACAAGATCAACAGATCCAATATAACTCCAGCTAGTCCAGTTTTGAAATTGATCAGAAACTAATGGAAACCCTAAGGCATATCTGAACTTGTGCTCACAAGCCACCAAGCAATCTCCTTTTCTCCAAGCATTAAAACCACTAGCTCTACAAATACAACTATCAGAAGTTAATTGATCTACAAGATCTCGCAGGATCCAAGATATTTTTCACAACTTCCCTAATCTGATTCTTCCCAAAACTCTTCCCTTAACAACTACCTAAACACTCCTTAAATACTAATCTTTAGCCACAAGTCAACTGGAAGAAACAATTAACTCCTAAGCCAAGTCAGCTTCTACTAAAAATAAATATTAAATGCAATACAAGTCAGCTCTCAAATAGCCTTACAATTATTTAATTTTCCATGTCAACCTCTAGATCTACATAGGAGAATGCAACAAAAGCTACAAATAATAAATGCACTAAGTCAGCCAACCAAATCACCAAGAACTCCAGTCGATAAACCAAAACTACCGAGTGCCAGAGAAACAACCAAGCCAGTTAGGCTTGACCAAGCAAGCACGTCGACCGAGCACCATGAGAATTGTCGAGTACAAGTTCTACTGAGTGCCAGAGTTTACCAAGTTTCCTTTAGTGACCAAGCCTCCTTCAATAACTGAGACCATCAATTAAAGCTACAACCAAGTACCACATAACCAAAATGACACACCTCCATGTAGATTCACCAAGTACCCTAGAATGCCCCTGCATCAGACACCCTATGTTTGAAAAGATGTTCACATGTGAGAAGAACATCTTCTGGGATTCAGCACATAAACCCTGAACTGGTTCTTCACATACAAGTCCTCCAACTTTTCACTTTGCATACTCTTCCACTTCAGTTTCCTTTGTCTCTTCAAGTCTTTCCTTGATAACACACAGGCTTTTTCTCCATACTGATCATCCATACCTTCAAGATCCGCCAACTCAACTCGGCTACCAATACTCAGACTTCTCCTATCGAGTGTTGTATCCAACAAAGGCATTGGGTAAAACTTCTTGTCATCCTTCTCAACAGTAAAATAATTCTTCACACAATCATACATAGCTCTACAATCATATTGCCAAGGTCTACCGAGCAATATATGACAACTATTCATCTCCACAATGTCACATAACTGAAGATCCTTATACCGGCCAATCTGAATATCAACAAAGCATTGTTCTCTTACTTCTAGAGCATGAAAATTTTGCAACCAGCCAATCCTATAAGGACAAGGATGCTTCATTCTTTCCAAACCAAGTTGCTGAACCATGTCCTTAGCAACAAGGTTATCAGTACTACCACTGTCAACAATAACATCACAAAGTTTACCTCCAGACTTGCACCAAGTCCTAAACAAGTTACTCCTTTGACAAGGTTCCTCCTTTGTACTGAGCAATGTTCGTCAAACCAGCAAGTTCTCAGATTTAGGTTCATTCTCAACATTTTCATTCACCATAGCAGTTCATCAGTCACCAAGATTTTTTTGTGTACACTCAAAAGAATGGTGTCCTTCTTCACCACAGTTATAGCAAGTACCCTTAAAGATAAATCTACATGTCTTCTTCTTCGATTCTATAGGTTTATGTTCATCTTCTGCAATCAGTTTATTCTTCACAAAGTGATCAATATTTTCCTTCCCTCAAGGATTACTCTATTGTCTCCTTTTCAACTTATATTCTACCTTCAGAGCATGCTAATAAGAATCTTCAACAGAATCAATCTTCATCATACCAAGCTCATCTTGAATATTGAATCTCAAACCATTCACATACCGAGCTACCTTCTCCTTACCAATTTCTCTATGTCCAGACCAAATAGTAAGTTTGTAGAACTTGATGGGATTGGAGAGATAGGGTACTAAGAGGGGAGGGGTGAATCAGTGCCCACAAAAAATTTCAACTCATAAACCTTTCTAACCTTGAACAAAAAATAGTAGTAACCTTCAAATATTACTTGAATCCATTGCATGAATCATTCATTCATTTAACTATCAAAGTAAATAACATGAAATCAACAAGATAATCATCACATAACACAAGTATTTTGGTAACGCAGATGCCCTTGTTAGAAGGTAAAAACTGCGGTGGGGATGACACCCACAAATTCTTTACTACTGTAGATAGAAAAGGTTTTCCTATTAGGGCTACAAGTTGTGATCACTTCTAGTGATCTTACCATGTTAGGAGTAACATTTCAGATCAATTAAATCTAGCTAGTGATAGGATTTTAATAGCACTACTTGAGTGTGCACTTGGTTAAGAGATTTACAAAAATACTGTTAAGTCTACTCTATTAGGAGATTTTACCAAAACTCTGTTACAATGATTAGAAAATAATAGGTATCTATCTGCTAATGAAAACTCAACTTGTCTGATACAAATCAATGAAATACTAAATAGATATCACCTTTCTATTTGAAGATCTTTGCTCTGAACTACTTGAAAGCCTTGTTTGATTCTGCTTAATCTGATTATCTCTAAATACTATTCTTCTTTGTCTAACAACTGATAATCTTGAAGTTGGCTAATACTTCAAGAACTTCTTCACTCATACATCTCCACAGTTACATCAAAATGATGCAAAATACAATTATATAGCATACTACTTTATGCCGCTTACAAAATTAGGTTACAATGTCTTAGAGAAAAACCCTAAGATCTACGATGTACAAAAATAACCTAGATCAAACAATTACATAAGATCTTCATCGCATTTAATGAATATCTCAATAAATTATCCTCGATCTTGGTAAAATGTTTTGTGATTCTATTGTAACCGTTTGCATAGATCAATGTGACATTCCTAATTCCTATGCTATTTTTTGTGATCCTCGGTAAACACTGTATATATTGCTAAGTAATTATAATAGTGCTCGGTGTCCAATCTGCTTGGTGTTTACTGTGCTCCATATCGGTGTCTGATGCTCAGTAAAACTGTTATGTGCTTGGTGTAACAACTTAACCGACTAGCTTGAGATGCTTTCTTTTACCAACTAAGTTAACATAAGTAACTGACCAATGTCTTTGATACTAATGACAATCATTAATGCTCAATTAGAGATAACAATCTTCCCCTTTGGCATTAGTATCAAAACTCAAAATGTATATAGACAAAATGTCTCAAAAATATTTCCTATCTTCACCATATACATAGTCAACAAAAATTTGTACTCCCCCTCGATGCATGCTCCCGGTAATGTGCAGTATACTTAGCATTTTATATACATATTTGGCATATACATGTTATCCCCCTTTTTGATATTAATGCCAAATAAGAATATGTATACTTGTAGCTTGTCAAAAATGTGCTTATGGGTTTTCTTCAATGACTCCAAGAGGTTTTCCCATTCCTCTTTCAAGTTGGTGAGAGCAAGATGCTCAAGACTGACTTGTGCATGCATATCAAAAATGTTGTCCAACATAGAGATTTCTGGTGTTGTGACAAGCGTTTGTGCCTTCACAATGTGCTTCTCAAAGATTTTTAGGTACGGAAGCAACTCAATCTAAAGTTATGTGACTTGATCACTTATTTTTTCTTCCTACTTTCTGAGGTCTGCTCTTAACCACCGCAGTTCTTGAACTTTCAAGATGTTCTTTGCAAAATCTTGAGGCTCGATTAAGGCTGCATGTGCACTGGACTGAATTTCTTTCTCAAGTTGTTTTATCTTTTCACTGACCTCGGTAGTGAAATTATCCATAGTGCATAGCTTGATCAAGATTTGACTTATTAATTGAGTAATAGACTGAATATTAGTTATTAGCTCTAATAGCTTGACCTTATTAATCACCACTTCTTGGTTGATCCTTTCTGCCAATTTATGTTGTATTTTTTATTCTACCCGCTCTTCTATCCTCTTTTTTGCTTCAATATCTGGGGCATTTATTTCCTCGGTTAGTGTAGCAAGTTGGTCCATGATGGGATTATCTTCATCTATTTTTACCTCAGGTACTACTTGTTGTAAGATATCCTGGACATTCTCAAGTATCTCCTTGCTCTTGCACTCTTGCCTTAATTTTTCTTGTGTGGCCTTCCTTGTACACAATTCCCCATATTTCCTCAATTCTTCAAGGCTAAGGGTCCTGGGGTCACATTCTAGTATAACAATAATTTCATCTAAAGTGACTAGCCCTTTTCCTTTGTTCTTTTTCTTCTTTTTCTTCTCAAGTTTAGTAGATGAACTTTTAACAAAAGGTACAAGTTCCTTTACCTCTGTACTTTGTGTAACCTGGCCAGTTGACACTGTGTCATCCTTCTATTGCTCCTTAGTAGTCTTTGTGTCAGTTGATTGTGTTGGAGCTTCTGATGTAGTGTCCTGTGGTATGGCCTTGGTTACAGTTGGATTCTCTTGATCCTTTGATTCTGTGTCTATTTCCTCTTTTCCTTCAGGCTTGTTTGTCTCTATTGGTATGTATGTTGTTTGTTCCCCTATTGTATCGTGTGGTTGCTCAGGGTCTGAGCCTTTGGGTTTCTCTTGAGATAAGATTTCAACTACTTCAACAAGAATAGGAAGCTCACCTGGTAATGATGTGAATGCACACTTGGTAACTTGACCTTCATCCTATGCATTGTCTGGTGCTATGTTCACATCTTCATCCTCATCTCTATCATCAGGATCACCATTAGTGATGTCCCTAATGAGTACATCATTGTCATCTTTCTCCTTTATTTGGATCACTGCTAGATCTGGTGTATCCTATGAAATATCCTTAATTTCTTTAGAAAGTGTTGTATCAATTACCTTGGTAAATGATACATCTGACTCTTTTGTCTTCTTTGATATATCATCATCAATAAATATACCTTTACCTTTGGACTTCTATCTCTTTTTAGACAAATTTTGAAATGCATTTTTCTCATTTTGCTCTCTGATTGCAAAAATGGATGTCCACATGAGTTGACTAGTCTCATTAACATTTGCTAAATTTTCATCCAAGATTTGCATCACCCAGCCTTTTATTTTGAATCTCTGAACATATGTATCCATTAGCTCCTTAATTTCAACAAGAGATAAGTCTGGTGTAGTTGATAATAGGTCTTGTTCCCTCATCTTCCTCTCGGTATCCAAGGCATATGACCACTTCTAATTTATTCTCTCTTCAAGTGCCTCAGGAATTTGTGTAGCAAATTCTAATGGAACTTCTTGAAGCATATCATCATCTAGATAACTGCTTGCTCAATTGTATTTTGGTCCTCGGTAGACATGTTGTCAAACCGACTAAGTTTCAGATCGGTGAGATCTCCATTCTCTATGATGTCAGCATCAACATCATTAATAGTTTTTTCCTTGTTACTTACAACCTTGAATTGACTTGTTTCATTTTCATTTTCTTCTTCCTCAAGGTCTTCCTTACATCTTATTAGTCTTCTTCTTTTCCTCGGTGCCTCAGCTACAACCTTGGGTCTTCTCTTTGTATAAGTTTTGGTCAATGTAGCTACCTTCGGTTTTGCTACCTTCACAGCTCCCAAATTATATGGTGGTGAAGCTCTGGTTGTTGACCTTGTTCGTGCACCTGTTTTCACTGGCAACTACTTCTTCTTAGGAGTAGGAGTGGGAGAAACTGATATAGAATCTTTTTCTTTCTCAGACTCATTTTCCTCACTATCATATGGTTTGTCAGCAAACATTAAATGACCTTCAGTTGTAGGTTCAACTAGTGACTCCTTAGATGAGTCAGATACATCTCCAAACTATTCAGTTAAAACTTTCTTCATTTTCTTTTCTTTTCTTGTTATTTTGTCGATGGCAAGACCTATTTTTATTCTTGATTTTGCTTCTTCAAAGGTTCCAAACCTTTCTGCCTTCTTGTCCTTTGGAAATGGTAGTAAAGCCTTGATTGATTTCAAATTGAAATCATGATCCATTTCATATCCCATGGGTGCTAGCCATTTTGTCCTTGACTCTACAGCTTTAATCATTGTATGGTTGGTGTTAACTAGAAAACATATGTCAATCTCATACTTCTCGACCAATCAGCATGGAATCCTATATCTAAGATTCATCTTAATCTTAAAATCTTCAAAATATTCATCTACAACATTATTCACATTATCTCCCAGACTTTTCATTATATCATAAATTTGTGAAATGATCGGTGTGTCGGTAGGCCAATCTATGTGACCAACAGAAGGAAATAATTTCTGGAGATAGAAAAACAAACATACTAATAGTGAGCCAAACTTACAGGTATTTGACTTTTGTGACCGGATGGTTTTCATATTCTCTTCAACCTATTTTAGGAGTAACTTGGCAAGGTCTATCTGATGACCCTTCTTTATCATTTTGTAAGTCATATCCATAGCACTACACGGTACACTGTTAAGTCTGCTCGAATGAAAGAACTTATAACCTATAACATGCACTGCAAACTTAACTTCCAGATCCACAATTGATGCAATCTTTAATGCATTACCATCCCATGCTGCACCTGTATATTACTCAATATTGGCTAGAGATGAACTTTAAAATGCTTTGGCCTTGTCGGTTGTAGGGTAACCTGTAACCTTGTTAATCATTTTCTTTGTCACTTTCATCGGACTATCCAACCAAAATGTGCCATCATGATATTGACTTAACTATTATCTCTATTGATCATTTAAGGTTGTCATTAGTATCAAAGGTTTGTAAAGATATCGATTGGTCACTTACATTGAGCTAATTGGTAACATGAAGCAAAATAGACTAGTTGGTAAAGCATATATACCGAGCAACAGACAATTTACCGAGCACCAGTAGACACCGACACCGACAGACAGTAAACACCGATCATTGTAGTATACACCGAGTAGTTTACAGAGTATTTACCGAGGATCACAAAAAATGGCATAGTAATCTAAAATGGCACATACTTATATGCAAAAGGTTACAATAGTTCATAAAACATTTTACCAAGATCAAGGAACATTTAATGTGATGATATTCATTAAATGCAATGTATATCTTTTGTAATAGTTGATCTAGGTTATTATTGTACACCATAGATCTTAGGGTTATGACTATGTCGTGTAACCTAATTTTGTTAAAGCAGAAAAAATAGAACACTATATATTTGTGTGTTCGCATCATTTTTGGTGTGAGATGATATATGAATCATGGAGCACTTGAAGCAATTGCCTAACTTCAAGTCTATCAGTTAACAGAGCATAACCAAGTAAAGAGGAATTCAGACTGAGTAGAATCAGCAGAGGCTACCGAGTAGTTCAGAGAATAGATTCATCACAAGTAACGTGATATTTTATCAGAGCTTATAGATCTATATCAGACAAGTGAGTTGTCAAATAGTAGATAATTGCCTATTGCTTTCTGAAAATTGTAATAGAGTTTTGGATAAAATCTCTTAACAGAGTAGACTTAACAGTCTTATGTAACTCTCTTTACCGAGTGCACACTTCATTAGTGTTGTTAAAATCCTATAACTAGGTAGATCTATCTGATCTAACATGTCACTCCTAACAGGGTGAGATCACCAGAAGTGATCAAAACTTGTAGCCCTAACAGGAAAACCTTTTCTATCTACAGTAGTGAAGAATTTATGGGTGTCATCCCCACCGTAGTTTTTACCTTCTAACAAGGGTTTTTGCATTACCAAAATACTTGTGTCATGTGATTGTCATATTGATGTCATGTTGTTTACTTTCATAAGTTAAATGAATGATTGATACATGTAGTTAGATTCAAGTTGTTTTGGTTGGTTATTACTATTTACAGTTGTTATATATCAGAAATGTTTACAAGTAAAAAATTTTGAAGGCACTGATTGACCCCTCCCCTCTCAGTACCTATCTCTCCAAATTCCAACAATTGGTATTAGAGCATAGTTCTCTTATTGAATAGTTTAACCACTGAAGGGTAAAGATATAAGTCATGGAGAGATACAAGCTTGACAAGACTATTGAGAATCAGAAGATACAAATGCAAATGTTTGTTGAACAATATAAGCAAGCCAAGGAAGGACTGAAGAAATTACTAGTTGAAAGGAAGAACCTAGCTATTCTACAAAATGAGATCGGTTAGCATGAAGAACCTATTGATGAAATGTTCGAGCATATTGGATCTAGCTCTGGAAGCATCTCTGATGAACCTGAAAGCATAATCACTGATTTATCTTAAAAAAATCAACATTTAACTGATCAAGTGAAAGCACTACAAATCGGTCAAGAATCTCAGATGGTGAGAATGGTAGAAATAATGAACAAAGTAAAACAACTCGAGCAAGAAAGGAATCTGGCTATTGATGACCGAAGATAGATGACTGGACAACTTCAAGCTAAAGAGAGTGAGATACAAAGACTCACTGATCATCATTTTCAAGTAACTAATCAAATGATGACTGTAAATCAAGAGATAAACTGAGTAAATGGAGAATTTTCAAGAAGACTAGAAGATGTTGCAAGACTCAGAGAAGAGAATGAGAAGTTAAGAAATGAAGTGAAAAATCAACAGCAACAAAATGAAATGAAGAAACTTGTTGAGGACAGTTCTAAGAAGATTGATGCTTTCTTGTCTAATCAAAGAAGATTTGGGGGTAGAGCTGGAATAGGCTACACTAGCGAGGGAGAATCATCACAACAAGCTGAACAAGTCAACATCAGTCAAAATTAGAAACCTAAAGTGTTGGCATGTTATCACTATGGCAAACTGGGACATACATCTAATGTGTGTAGAAGCAAAGCACAAGGTAAACCTCCTGTCACTCCTAAGTTCAATGGATATTGTTACTACTATGGTAAGTTTGGACATCCTACTTATGACTGTAGAGCTAAGCAAAATGATCTTGCTAATAATACCACTATGGAGAAAATATGCTATACTTGTAATAAACATGGACACACTACACGAGAGTGTAAGGCTAACATGAAGAAAGTATGGACACCTAAGAAGAAAACACAGTGAAAGCCCTATCAACTGAAGAGACAAGGTAACTCTTATGTTTGGGATTATAATACATGGGCTAACTACACTGCTTGTGGTAGATATGGACACATTGCAGCAAATTATTATAGAAAGAGTTAGATTGGACAATCAAGTTGGACAAGCACTGGAATGGCTTGTATGCACTGTCATAGGGTCGGTCATTTAAGCAAGAATTGTAGAGACCGAGCACCAGATGAAAACCATATATTTGAGAGTGGATATACTATCGCAGATATCATGAAGTTAAGGAACACTATGTGGAAGAAGGCATCTAATGAGAATGTTGAGTCAAGTAATGTTGTTGGTGAAACCTTGTCCACTGGATTGGGTGACATCGGTACCTCCACTTAAGGTGAAATAGGTATGTATGGGACTGACATTTCAAATGATCACATTTTGCATATAGTTCCTTATGCATAATGTTCTTATACCAAATCAGCATGAATAAAGATGCACTATGGTTTATATGTTAAGATCTAACAATGTTATATAGTCGGTAAAAGAGAGACTGAGAGTTGGTTACCCATCAGTAATCACTATCTAAGGTCAACCAAGCACATGTATCAACCGACGAAGAAATTCTATGTTAACTGAGCGGATAAAAAAAAATTAGTTGTCACCGAGCTGACAGTTGTTTCGTACCAAAAGTTAGGTCAAGCATTTATTGCATGAAAGTTCGAGTGGGAATATCGAAAAGTCTATAAATACAGAGGAACATAGTTCATTTTTACATTGCGATTTCGAAGAGCGGAGAATTCAAACAGCAAAGTTTGAGCTAAAAGATTTTTAGAAGGATTCAAGGCTACTTTAGATCGAACCGACATCACTCATCACGATACCGAGTAAGTTCATTTGCTATCAAACACTTTTTATCCTACTACTTGCCGAAACCCTAGAATCGATTTATGGCATCTACATCATCTGCAAGCAAATCACAAAGTATTGAGGAGGAAGTTAATCTAATCATTAGGGAAAATTTCAACGAACATAAGTTTAAGCCACATCCCAAGGTCACAGCATAAATAGATACAATGGGCACTTTTTCGAGCATACCAGAAAGGTTTTTATTGACAGAAGATGTAAGATCATATATTCATAGCAAAATTGGAGAAGTTGGAGATTTTGAAACTATAGCAACATATCAACAACTCTGTGGCCCTGATGGTAAATTCAAAACAGATCACAAGAAGATTGAGGAATCAGGGTTATCATGTTTTATACACTTTCCACAATCATTTAAACAGATTGGATCAGAATCATTTTGAGCAGGTATCACAATGACAAATTCTGGCTAGATAAACCGATTGAGGTCAACAATAAAATGATCAGTAGGGTTATTGGGCTCCCTACAACCGACAAGGCTAAGGCTTTCCATAGTTCATCATGACCAGATGTTGAGAATAATACTGGAGCACAATGGGACGGTCAAGCACTGAAGATCTCAACAATCAAAGACCCAGCAGTCAAATTTATAGCACATGTGATAGGGTACAAATTATTTCAATCGAGCAGACTCAACAGCGTACCCTACAACGCAGTAGACATGGTGCATAAAATTGTGGTAAAGGTCACCAAGTTGATCTTGCTGAGGTATTGTTTCATCAACTTCAGGAGAATATGAAGACCATAAGGAAAAAGAAGTCTAACACATATAAGTTCGAATCACTACTTTCTTGCATATTTTTCTATCTACAAAAGTATGTACCTAGCACCAGTAAAGTAAATTGGAAACCAGATATATCGATAACAAAACAGATCAATGAAATGATGAATAAGTTAGGAGATACATTGAATATAGAGTTTGATGCATACTTCAAAGAGTTTCAGTCTAAAATGCATAAAAGAAGCAGAATTCCAAGGGAATTACTTCAAAGATTTGAGCATGATATATGTTTTGTAGTCAACATAGATTATACTTTCATAAAAGCAGTTAAACCTAGGATAAGATGGTTGGCACTACTGGGATATGAAATGAACCATGATTTTGCACTGAAATCTATTAATGCACTGCTTGCACTACCAAAAGATCCCATTTCCACTAGGTTTGGAGTATATGAAGAGGCCAAATCTAGAATTTAAACAAATATAGAGATCAGTAAAATTTATAGAAAGGTAAAGAAGATGAAGAAAAATCTCACTGCTAAATATGGAGATGCATCTGAGACATCTGAAGAGACACCAATTGAACAGGAAACCCAAGGTCAATTACAATTGGCTGACAAACCATATGATAGTGAGGAGACCAAGTCTGACAAAGAAGAAGATCTCACACCAGTTCCTCCACCTGAAATTCCTATAAAGAAGCAGTCACCTGTACATGAAGGTATGAAGACATGATCATCAACTGCAGCACCACCAACCGATAAGGAAGAAGTAGAGAAAGTAACAAAAAGGAGAGCAACTACATCAACAAAGAAATATATCAAGAGAAAGAACAAGGTTGTAGCTAAGGCAACAAAGAAAAGGAGAAAATTCATAAGAAATAAAGAAGATCTTGAGGAAACTGAGACTAAAGATGATGTCAATCAATTCAAAGTGGTCAGTAACAAGGCAAAAATAATAGATGAAATTATTGAAGACATAATTGAACATGGAGACCTCACTGATCCCTTACTAGACAGATTTGACAAGATGTCAAAAGAAGATCAAACCAAGATAGAAGAGGCTGTCATCCAAATGATGATAAAATTCAAGAAAGTTCCAATGGAATTTGCCTGTGCATTACCAAAGAAATTGGATGAAAAAATTACTGTAAAATGGGCTATTGCACTAGACACCAAGAAAAGAAAGAGAGAACACTCTCTAGTTCAAGGAGCCTCACATTTAAGCTTTGGAGAAGTTAGTGAGTACTTGACCAAATACCAAGAAAACTTTATGATCAAGAATAGAGCCTTGATGATCATGGATGAAAATGTAGCAGATATGGATACCACAACTGATTCTGTGTGGACATGAATTTTGAAGGCTGAAGAAAAAGCTAAGCAAGAAGCATTCTTGAACTTGTCTAATAAGAGACACAATTCCAAAGGTAAAGGTATTTGCATTGATGAGGGAACAGCAAAGAAATCAAAGAATATCGGTATATCAGTTACCGAGGTAATCAATATCACTGAGGACAAGGAAGAAATAATTATTTCACAGGATGCACCAGATAAAGTTGAATTTCAACTAGAGAAGAAAATTGATGATGATGTACTCATTGAGGACATCACAAATGGTGATCCTGATGAAAAAGATGATGAAGATGTGAATATTGCACCTAATAAAGATGAAGCACTAGACACTGAATGTCTATTCACATCACTACCAAGTAAACTTCTTGTACTTGCAAAAGCAGCTGAAATTCTTTCCCAAGTACAACCCAATGGCTCAGACCCTAAGCAAAACAAAGACATCATAGGGGATCGAGACACAGAGAAACCTACAGAAATAGGTGAGCCTACACAAATAGAGGCACCTTCCACCGAGGCAAAAGAAATAGAAGAAACAAAGGAAACAGAGGTAATCCCACTTGACACCACATCCGAGACTCCTACTATATCAATCAAGACTACAACTACCAATGAGCAGAAGAAGGAAGAACATGTGTTAACCGGGAAGGATACTTCGAAATCTGGAGATACAACTATTGCTATTATTGAGAAGAAATCACCTCTAGCACCGGAGAAGAAGAAGAAGAAGAAAGGAAAAGGGCTGATCACCCTAGATGAAGTGATCATTATCCCTGAGTGTGACTCGAGGACCCTAAGCCTTGAAGAATTGAGTAAATATGGGGAATTATGTTCAAGAAAGGTAGCGCAAGAGAAGTTGAAGCAAGAACACAAATGAAAAGAAATCTTAATAGATGTGCAGGATATCCTCCAACAAGTAGTACCTGAGGTGAATATTGATGAGGATACTCCTATCATAGATCAACTTGCTACACTTTTTGAGAAGATCAATGACCCGAATATTGATGCAGATAAATGGATTGAAGAAAGGGCAGAATCCAGGATACAGCACAAACTGGCACATAAAATAAGCCTAGAAGTGGCATTGAAGAAGGTCAAATTATCTGAGGTAATCACCGAGATAAAAACCATCACCCAATTAATTTTTCAATATTTATTGAAGCTTTGTACTACAGACACCTTCACTATTGAAGTTAGTGAGAAGATAAAAGGATTGGAAGTAGAAATACAGTTGAGTACAAATGCAACTATAACCGAGCCTCATGCTTTCTTAAAGCACATTCACCGAGTTCAAGAACTCCGGTGGTTAATAGAAGATTTGAAGAAACAAGAAGAGCACATAACAGATTAGGTTAGTGAGTTATAGATAGAACTCATACCATACCTGAAAAAATTTTGAGGCACACATTGTCAAAGCCGAACAACTCATTGCAACACCAAAAATTTAGGTGCTAGATAACATCTTTGACATGCATGCACAAGTCGGTCTTGAGCACATCGCTCTCACCAACCTGAAAGAGGAATGGGACAACCTCTTGGAGTCAGTGAAGAAAACCCACCAGCATATTTTTGACAAGATGTGAGTATACTACTTAATTTTTGTATTTGGCATTACCATCAAAAAGGGGGAAATAATGTATAAGTTGTTATGCCAAATATGTACATAGATGCTAAGTATACTACATATTACCAGGAGCATGCACCCAGGGGGAGTACTTAGTACTTAGAAAATTTTTGATGTGTATATGTATATGGCGGAGATATAAGTTATATAGAAAATTTTGTCTATATACATTCGAAGTTTTGATACTAATGCCAAAGGGGGATATTGTTATCTCTATTGAGCATTTAAGGTTGTCATTAGTATCAAAGGTTTGTAAAGATATTGGTCGATCACTTACATTGAGCTAATCAGTAACATGAAGCAGAACAGACTAGTCGGTAAAGCATATATACCGAGCAGCAGACAGTTTACCAAGCACCAGCAAACACCGACACCATTAGATAGTAAACGCCGAGCATCGCAGTATACACCGAGCAGTTTACATAATGTTTACTAAGGATCATAGAAAATGGTATAGTAATCTAAAATGGCACATACTTCTATGCAAATGGTTACAATGGTTCATAAAATGTTTTACCAAGATCGAGGAACATTTAATGTGATGATATTCATTAAATGCAATGTATATCTTTTGTAATAGTTGATCTAGGTTATTATTGTACACCGTAGATCTTAGGGTTATGACTATGTTGTGTAACCTAATTTTTTTAAAGTGGCAAAAATAGAACACTATATATTTGTGTGTTCACATCATTTTTGGTGTGAGCTGATATATGAATCATGGAGCACTTGAAGCAATTGCCTAACTTCAAGTCTATCAGTTAACAGAGCAGAACCAAGTAAAGAGGAATTTAGATTGAGTAGAATCAGCAGAGGCTACCGAGTAGTTCAGAGCAGAGATTCATCACAAGTAAGGTGATATTTTATTAGAGCTTATAGATCTATATCAGACAAGTGAGTTGTTAAATAGCAGATAATTGTATATTGCTTTCTGACAATTGTAATAGAGTTTTGGATAAAATCTCTTAACAGAGTAGACTTAACAGTCTTATGTAAATCTCTTTACCGAGTGCACACTTCATTAGTGTTTTTAAAATCCTATAACTAGGTAGATCTATCTGATCTAACATGTCACTCCTAATAGGGTGAGATCACCAGAAGTGATCAAAACTTGTAGCCCTAACAGGAAAACCTTTTCTATCTGCAGTAGTGAAGAATTTGTGGGTGTCATCCCCACCACAATTTTTACCTTCTAACAAGGGTTTATGTGTTACCAAAATACTTGTGTCATGTGATTGTCATATTGATGTCATGTTGTTTAGTTTCATAAGTTAAATGAATGATTGATACATGCAATTAGATTCAAGTTGTTTTGGTCGGTTATTACTATTTACAGTTATATATCAGAAAGGTTTACAAGTAAAAATTTTTGAAGGCACTGATTTAGCCCTCCCCTCTCAGCACCTATCTCTCCTAATTCCAACACTTAACACAGCCATTATCCATTCTATTTTGAAGTTCTTTAGAAAATTTATGGCATTTGTCAATCCAATTATTTCTACCTATTTATGCTTTGGTTTCAACTTAATATTTTCATCACATAATGCCTGGTATGCCACATACATATTAAAATCTCCTATCTCACCAATCTTGCAGTGAATATATGATCGGATATCTTCAACCAGTAAAACCCTAGGTGGGATGCTTGAAAAAGCACCCACTGAATCCATTTTTTATGCAACTTCCGGGTGTGACTTGTAAATAGGTTCACTATAGTTTGTTGATAGTATAAGATTAACTTCCTCTTCAACAAATTTAGATGTACTCGCAGTGGGTGCCATTTCAACAAACTAGGTTTTTGGTAAGTGTGAAGAATATGCTCGGTAGGGGTTTCAACTTACTCCGAATGAATGATGAATGTGCTTAGTTCGATCTGTAACTACTTTGAATTATCTTGAAAGATTCTTTGCTTGAACTTTTCTCTGTGAAATTTTCACTCTCTGAAATTGCTTTGTGAAAATGAACTCAGACTTCCATGTATTTATAGCATTTTTTGAATTCCCGCTTAAAACTTTATGTCATTAATGCTCGACCTACTTTTCAATTTGTGACAACTGTCAGCTCGGCGAATATTGCAAACTTCCATCAGCTCGGTGAACACATGACTTTCTCTCTCAATTGATACTGATACTCGGTTAACCTTGAATAATGATTACCGACGGGTAACCATTTGCTCAGTTTAACTTTTACCAACTGTATAACTTTGTTAGCTCATAACATATAAACCATAGTGCATCTTTATTCATGCAGATTTGGTATGTGCTCATCATATATAAGGAACTGTATGTAAAATATGATCATTTAAAATGTCAGTCCCATACATACCTATATCACCTTAAGTAGAGGTACCGATGTCACCTAATCCAGTGGATGAGGTTTCACCAACAGCATTACTTGACTCAGCATTCTCATTTGATTCTTTCCCCCACATAGTGTTCCTGATTCTCATGATATCTGCAATAGTGTTTCCACTCTCAAATACATGTCCTTCTTCTGGTGCTCAGTCTCTACGGTCCTTGCTTAGATGACTAACCTTATGACAATGTAAGCATGCCATTCCAGTGCTTGTCTAGCTTCATGATTATCCAGCCCATCTTTTTCTGTAACAATTTTTTGCTATATGTCCATACCTACCACATGCAACATAGTTGACCCATGTATTGTAATCCCAAACATAAGAGTTAACTTGTCTCTTCGGTTGATAAGGCTTGGGCTTGCTTTTCTATTTTGGCATCCATACTTGCTTCATCTTAGCCTTACACTCTCATGCAGTGTGTCCATGTTCATTACAAGTATAACATACTTTCTCCATAGTAGGATTGTTAGCATTCTTATTCAATTTAGCTCTACACTCATAAGCTTGATGACCAAATTTGCCACAATAATAACAATAACCATTAAAATTAGGAGTGGCTGGAGGTTTACCTTGTGCTTTTCTTCTGTAGACATTAGAAGTGTGTCCCGGTTTACCACAATGATAACATGACAAATTTTTTGGCCTTTGAATTTGATTGGTGTTCACTTACTCTACTTGCTTGGATGATTCTCCTTCACGAATATAGCCTAAACTAGCTTTGCTTCCAAATCTTCTTTGATTAGTCAGAAAATCATCAATCTTTTTGGAACTATCCTCAACCAATTTCATCATTTCATTGTGTTGTTGTTGAGTTTTCACTTCATTTCTCAACTTCTCATTTTCTTCCCTAAGTATTGCTACATCTTCAAGTCTTCTTAACAGTTCACCATTTACTCGATTGACCTCCAATTCGCAGTTATCATTTACGATGAGTCTTTGTATCTCACTTTCCTTTTCTTGAATTTGTTCAGTCATCTGTCTTCGGTCTTCAATAGCTAGATTCCTTTCTTGCTCAGCCTATCTGGCATTGTTCATTAATTCTACCATTCACACCATCTGAGATTCCTGACCGATTTGCAATGCTTTCACTTGTTCAATTAAGTGAATATTATTTTCAGACAAATTAGAGATTATGCTTTTACATCCATCAAAAATACTTCTTGAACTAGATCCAATGTGATCAAATAAATCATCAATCTCTTCTTCATGGTAACCAATCTCATTTTGCAGAATAGTTAGGTTCTTCCTTTCAACTAGTGACTTCTTCAATCCATCCTTGGCTTGCTTATACTGCTCAACAAACATCTGCATTTGAATCTTTTGATTCTCTATTGTTTTATCTAGCTTATACCACTCCATGACTAGATCTTTACCCTTCAGTGGTTAAATTGTCCAATAAGAGAACTAGGCTCTGATACCAATTGTTGGGATTGGAGAGATAGGGTACTAAGAGGGGAGGGGTGAATCAGTGCCCACAAAAACTTTCAACTCATAAACCTTTCTAACCTTGAATAGAAAATAGTAGTAACCTTCAACTATTACTTGAATCCATTTCATGCATCATTCATTCATTTAACTATCAAAGTAAATAACATGAAATCAACAAGATAATCATCACATAACACAACTATTTTGGTAATGCAAAAACCCTTGTTAGAAGGTAAAAACTACAGTGGGGATGACACCCACAAATTATTTACTACTATAGATAGAAAAGGTTTGCATGTTAGGGCTACAAGTTGTGATCACTTCTAGTGATCTTACCCTGTTAGGAGTAACATTTCAGATCAGTTAGATCTAGCTAGTGATAGGATTTTAATAGCACTACTTGAGTGTGCACTTGGTTAAGAGATTTACAAAAAGATTGTTAGGTCTACTCTGTTAGGAGATTTTACCAAAACTTTATTACAATGATTAGAAAATAACAGGTATCTATCTTCTAATGACAACTCAACTTGTCTGATACAGATCAATGAAATACTGAATAGATATCACCTTTCTATGTGAATATCTTTGCTCTGAACTGCTCGGTAGCCTTGTCTAATTCTACTCAATCTGATTATCTCTGAATACTATTCTGCTTTGTCTAACAACTGATAATCTTGAAGTTGGCTAATGCTTCAAGAACTTCTTTTCTCATACATCTCCACGGTTACATCAAAATGATGCAAAATATAATTATATAGCATACTGCTTTATGCCGCTTACAAAATTAGGTTACAATGTCTTAGAGAAAAACCCTAAGATCTACGGTGTATAAAAATAACCTAGATCAAAGAATTACATAAGATCTTCATCGCATTTAATGAATATCTCAATAATAAACTATCCTTGATCTTGGTAAAATGTTTTTTGATTCTATTGTAACCATTTGCATAGATAAATGTGTCATTCCTAATTCCTATGCCATTTTCTATGATCCTCAGTAAACACTGTATATACTACTTGGTAATTATACTAGTGCTTGGTGTCCAGTCTTCTCAGTGTTTACTACGCTTGGTATCAGTTTCTGATGCTCGGTAAAACTATTTTGTGCTCGGTGTAACGACTTAACTGACTAGCTTGAGATGTTTTCTTTTACTGACTAGGTTAACATAAGTAACTAACCTATGTCTTTGATACTAATGACAATCATTAATGCTCAATTAGAGATAACAAAACTCCTCGGTATAGTCTTCCACAGTCAAATCCTTATGTTTCAGATTCTGTAATTTCTTAAACAATTCAAGCTCATAGTCAGTAGGTATGAACTTAGCTTTCAATTTAGTCACCATCAACCTCCACTGATTGTTCTTCATTTCACCTTCATCTTCTCTATCTCTTTTTAATTCTTTCCACCAAAGAGCAGCATGTCCTTTTAACTTAGTCTGCCAATCTCACCCGAAGAGGACCTTCAATTTCTTCAAGCTCAAAGAAATCTTCCAATTCACCAATCCAGTCAATCAAGTTCTCAGGTTTCAAAGTACCAGAGAAAGTAGAAACTTCCATTTGGTAACTATTACTTAATTGAGCTCCAAATCTATGCAACCGAGCAGTTCTGTCTTCACCAGATCTATCTCTCTAGTCATCAGCACTAAATCTAGCAGCTTAAAAGTCTTCAACAGCTTCCTCATAACCATCCTCAGTACCAACATTCTGAGGTACACTAGTCATATCTCTCATGATCTCAACAACCATGTCATTCTTCATCAACTCCATCTCAGATCTAAAATTAGATTTCACCTTCTTTGTAATCCTAGATTCCACAGTATCACAGAGATCCGCAATCATCCTAGGGTCCAATCTTCTCGAAGGCATCCTTAAAGATAAGAAAACCCTCTACAAAAAAACCCTACACCGACCACCTTGTGAAAACCTCCAAGTTGAATGCAAGTTAGATCAGCCTCCCACCTTGCATGAACAACTAGGCCAGGATTTCACAAGTTTAGTGCCACGGATCTGCAACTCAAATCATACGATCTCTTCACCAACAAGGTCAATTTCGCAAGATCAGCCTTGCCAAGTCAACCTTCGCTCAATAAGATCAACTCAGCTCTGATACCACCTGACGCAGTCAAGGATGGTGGATCCAATGAAGGACAATCTAACCTTGCAGCCAACTAACACACAACAGAATAACACAACAAGATATGCTCAAACTCATATTTTCATTAACATGTCTGGCTATAAGGCCTTCTAGGTTAGGGCCAATTACAATCAAAAATAGTTATGCAAGATCAACAGATCCAATATAACTCCAGCTAGTCTAGTTCTAAAATAGATCAGCAACTGATGGAAACCCTAAGGTAGATCTGAACTTTTTCTCACAAGCCACCAAGAAATCTCCTTGTCTCCAAGCATAAAAACCACTAGCTCTACAAATACAACTATCAGAAGTTAATCTGATCTACAAGATCTCGTAGGATCCAAGATCTTTTCCACAACTTCCCTAATCTGGCTCTTCCCAAAACTTTACCCTTAACAACTACCTAAACATTGCTTAAATACTAATCTTCAGCCACAAGTCGGCTGGAAGAAATAATTAACTCCTAAGCTAAGTCGGCTTCTACTACAAACAAATATTAAATGCAATACAAGTTGGCTCTCAAATAGCTTTACAATTATTTAATTCTCCATGTTGGCCTCTAGATCTACATAGGAGAATGCAACAAAAGCTACAAACAATAAATGCACCAAGTTGGCCAACCAAATCACCAAGAACTCCAGTCAGTAAACTAGAATTACCGAGCACCAGAGAAACAACCAAGCTAGCTAGGCATGACCAAGTAAGCACATCGATCGAGCACCACGAGCTTTGCTGAGTTCAAGTTCTATTGAGTGCCAGAGTTTATGGAGTTCCCTTCAATGACCGAGCCTCTTTCAATAACCAAGACCGTCAGTTAAACCTACAACCAAGTACCATAGAACCAAAACAACACACCTCCATGCAGATTCACTGAGTACCCTAGAATGCCCTTGCATCAAAAACACACCCTTATCTCTATTAAATAAGCCTCTCAAGGCTAGTATAACCCTTGCTAACTGTAGCAGTCAGTTATAGGACTGTTGATAGTTGGTTATTTTCCACTAACAGTTAATTGTTTTAGATTCAAATACATATGTCATACTTCTTAATGTTCCTCTAACAATTTGTTTTCATCTTTCTTTGTTTTGAATGAACTACTACACATATGTTCCAAATTCCCTCTACAATATATTAAAAACTACCAATGAAATGTATATGCAAAAATAAAACTTAACGATACAATATTATACAATGCCTTCTCTTTTTATTTATTACAATGTGTTTAAAGGTTCTGCAATACATCACTACATAGGAAAGAGAAAACCATGTCTAAAGTATATCTAATATTGTGCCAAAAATATATTGCTCTACATCTTGTATATTGCCTCTGTTACTGAGGTTTCAATGGCCAACAACAATGGAAAAGCTAATAATATTTCTTCTTTCTTTTGTTTGTGCACATTCGGTAGGGTTAAACCGAAGCAATTGAATCCTCAAGCCATCATTATCAAGGTTCTCTATCTTCTATTTAACTCTCTTAGAGAAGGAAAATGCTTCTTACAACCATCTAGATCCTCCACTAATAATACCAGTGGAGCCCTAGAAACAAGGAAAAGAGCTTAGCATTATAATAATATGGCGATGACAACAATGGTGGCATTGAGGAGGCAATTACTAATTGAAATGTGCCAGCATTTCCATTCCACTGAGTGCTTGTACACTGAAGCTAGGTAGAGATATCGACAAAGTGGATATCGCCATATCAGATCATCATGATCCCAATATTTAAGCCATTTTCATCATTCAAAGCCATAGAAATTGAACACAATTTTTTTCTAGAACAATCAACTTCATATCCATACTATCTATTGTACCCATTGCAAAACTTTCACATTCATAGAGAATTTTACATGTTCTAATACATATATTGGAAATTGGTAAAAATTTGATAGATCCATTATATGACAAGGGTGTCATTTTATACAAAAGCATGGACAGTTGGCACCACTTAAACCATCAACACATATAGAGAAACTACAGTAACATTTTCCAACAAAAGTACAAGGCGTTGGGCCAACGATTCTATTCTAGTTCACTAGGTTCTACTTTTGTATTTCATTTCACCATCTTCCACTCCTATACCAACTAGATTAAATAGTAAATATTTTCACTTGGAAGATAAGAGTATTTGTTAATTTAAATTTAATTTGAGACCTAGATAATTTAGTTAGTGTCCATGTGTATGTAGTTTTCAATATTCTAACATTATATTATGTAGAACCAAAATCTTTAATAATATATTGATTATGATATTTGTAATTTGAAGATGTACATATGGCAGTTTTGGCACTAGATAGATTGTTAATAGTGGACTGTTCTTCTCTTCCTTTGGACTACCCCACATAAAATAAAAATATATTGTTATAAAGTTAGTGTAATGTGTGTTGTACTAATATGATCATAATCAAAACTCTTTTATGTTCTTTTGATTTGCAATAAACATAAAAATGAAAAATTGAATATAGACATAAATATTCATGAAACTACACCAAATAGAAGTTGAAACTTTCTAGAAATAATATAAAATTTTCCCATCATTTCTTGAGATAGATTTTATAATTTTTTTATTGTTAAATATATTTGATCACACACACACACACACACACGTGTGTGTGTGTGTGGTCTTAAAATAGTAGCACCCATGTTGTAGGTGTCTACTAAGTATAATGTAGGCTAGGATATCCATTGAATTTTGAATTGCAATCACTATAATATATTAATAGATTTGATAATATATTTTATTTTTAAAAAAAAATTGAATTTGTTGTCAATTTTTTGACCATCATAGCAATGTAGTTTCGACGAGAATGCTATACTCTCGACAAATGTTTCGACCATCTTTCATCGCTATTTTGACCAGCATTATGAGATTATTTTGACCAACATTTGTTGAAGAAGATGAAACATATGTCGACAATTCTTCCAGATTGAAGTGATTATTTCGACATTGGTTCAGTTGATAATTTGATGATTATTAAGTTTGCATTTATGAAAAACATATTAGTGTCGAATAATCGATGAAAAAAGTTGGAGAATGGTGATGGTCGTCTAATCGACCAATTTGAATCAAAAATTTGACTAATCCTTGGCAAAAAACAAGCTAAAATTTGTAAGGAAACTCAGGTGCAGAAACAACTTCCTACGCTAATCTCTATAGGAGAGTATTGTGCAAATTCTTATAAATCCTTACAATTTCAGATTCGTTAACTACTTTAACAAAGATATTGCAACCACATACCATACATATAGAAAAATAGAGAATGACACAATGATATACCCTGGGGAAAACCTTTCGGTAAAAAACCCCAGCACTCCAAAACCTGCACAATGTATTATCTTCAACACAAAGATTACAATACACTTGCAATGCAAGTTCTTTCAGGAAATGAGAGACAAAGCCAACAAGACTTAAATTTTTGTTATATCTCTCCCATAGGAGCAGCATCATATATATAGACTCCTCTGGACCCAAAAATAGGCACAACCACCAAGACCCATGCACAAAGCCACATGTACACAGTTGTTACATGCAATCCCAAGAATAGGTGTCCATCCCTAGAATAGACTATGACAGCTTGTCATAGAATCCGCCAAAAATAATGGTCACAAGAGAAGTGTAAGAGAATCTGTCATACCAACCTATTTTTGGCATATTCTCTTACACACACCAACCACTTCTTCTTGGGCACCCAAATAGGCCCAAGTCATAAGATGCTCTTACACCTGTCATAGCACATTCCTTAAATAGTTCTTACGCATCATAGGAATCCATCATGACCGTTTCAGTCATGATCTCCTTACGCACAAGATGCTGACACATCAAGTGGAGTGACACATCAACATGCCAACTAGACATGTACACTCACACTTAATTACATTATTTTCAAAAAATACATTTACAAAACAAATAATAAGAATAGGAATTATCCAAGGTTGAGACACCTTATTCCTAACAAAATTTACTAGTGAAGGCCAAACCTCACACCGTACTTTGACACCTCCTGTAATTTTTTGGGATTTCCCCACCCTTTCATCTAATTTTCTAATCAAAACTTCAAGCACCGGGCCAAATGGCTAGGAAGAATTAGTAACCTTTTCTTCCATGGCCTTGAGTATGCCCTCTTGTTCGGGGTCCAAAGATATCATCTTCTCTAGGGTACATGTCTAGGCAGACACTCCTTGGGCATACTTTCTCAAAATGAGCATGACTTCATTCAATTATTGTCTTTGTTATGGCCTCAATGCTCAAAATCTCTGGGGAATCCCAATCTACTGGAGAGAGACTAGACTTGTCAATCTTAGCTTCTTTAAAGTCAAGGTCCTCTAATGGACCCTTATCTGAATACTTTGGAGGGAATGTCTAGAGACCCAAACAGTCCATCATATACCCATTGACATTCTCACATACTTCCTACTTCGAACCTCAAAATCATCCTGGCAATCTTCCCAAAAATCTTCTATATGTGTCTCATGGGGTTGAGATCCTCAGGGCATTGCTTTCTCGAGGTGGACACATGGATCATAATTATGGTGCCTGGGTAAAAATTTACCTAAATTTAGGTTGTTTAACTCATTTTATGCTTCCTTGGCAGTGGCAAGGGAGTAGGTGTATCTCCCGCAAGTGACAGGGAATGAGATGGAAGAAATCTTTTTGGTCGCCAATAGGGTGTGTGCCTAGAGGACTTACTGAAAAAATTCTAGCAAATCAATCTTGTCTCCACAGTGCTTTGGAAACAAAAATGGTTCTCCAGAGAACCCAGTGACATGAATGTAGGTGAATTGTTAAAATTGAATAAAATAACACCCCCATAGGGAAATAATGGCAATTTCCTCTTGGGACAATCTTAAACCTACATCCTTGATCAACATGTTAATCCCATTATCTACAAAGGCGTCATTAACCCTGTAAAAATTTTGGAAACACTCATCCCACCGGATTTGAGGAAAATAATCCCACGGGGAAGATTTTCTCACTTGTGTCCCAAGGACACCAACTGTGCTCAATCCCTAGACTACTCTAAACTTTAGGCTAATGACCACAAGATGAAAGAAGTCATGTAAAACTTATTATCTCCTTCCACCTTCCTCATTTGTGCATCTAGGTGGTTGGCGATGGTAGAAGCCCAGTCAAAGAATTTCTTGTTGGTGGTCATGTAGTACAAGAAGTAGTACATCCATGGAGAGAATTCTCGGGCATGAGGTTCCCTGAAAATCCTTCATGAGTAAATAATTTTGGCTTGGATCAGTTCCTTGAAGTCAATGCGGGGAATATACATCTTCATTTTGTTATAGTCTTGGTGAGGATTTTGCAACCATGTTTTATTCAAATGGCATTGGGCAGCATCCTATGCCTCCATGAATTGCTCCAGAGAAGAATCCCTAGTCATGATGACTACGTCCTTGAAGTGAGGTATTCTCCAGACCACAACAATAGTATCATGATCCAAGGAGGAAATGGAAATCCCACTAGATAGCGTGGCAGCTCGAATGACCGCATTGTAGCTCTTGGCCATGAGAGTGGGGGAAACATGTAGCTTGCACACTGACAATGGGTCATTTTCCCTTTTTAACTGATATATTTTTAGTTGCAGGCCTCTCAATTTGGCCTAGGTGCTGAAGTCTATGTCTGAAACATGCACAGAGTGGGGGAAACATGTAGCTTGCACACTGACAATGGGTCATTTTCCCTTTTTAACTGATATATTTTTAGTTGCAGGCCTCTCAATTTGGCCTAGGTGCTGAAGTCTATGTCTGAAACCTCTCGAAGTGTAGTTTCTATTTGGGACATGTGACCTGCCCCCTCTTTCTTATATTTTATTACCAACAGGAGCTTTTCCAAATGCCTCTCTTCTTTGGACTTCTTGGTCAGTCCGGTGAATGAGCTTGGGAGCTTCAAACTTCTAGGAAGAGATCTTGTTGCTTCCATCTTTATAACCTATTTCTTGCAAGACCATACAGCTGTTAGAATGGCATAAAAGTGTTTACAAAAGTTTAGACTCTAAAAGTCTGAACATCCCAATCTTGAAATGATGGAAAGTACAACGGCTAATTGATGTAACATTTTCTTTAGTGACAAGTCACTTACAAGTGGGATGCATGTATTCCTACGCCTACAGAGTTAAGGCTTTTCAATTAATAGCTAGCATGACAGTAGTGGTATTAATTAGCCAACTAGGATGGATTTTAAATGAAAATTCATGGGAAGTCAGTATAGTCATCAAGGTGAATGTGATGAGGGATGAAGTTGTGACTGTAGAGAACCAATCACCCTTCCATTAGGACTCAAGTTGGTGAATGTGGTTATTCCCTATGACTCGGTGTGGCTCTTCGTAATCACAACATGCCACTTACAATGACTGGTCTTAAGATCATAAAACAAGTTTATTGTTCAAACATGACCTGACAGGCCTTGTAAAGGATTGAAAACTCAACTCTTCACACCTATTATTTAAAAAATTTTGCATGGCATAGCCAGAACAATAGTTTATAAAAATTCATACCAGACATAGGTCAGAAACTACACAAGTCCCTACAGGGGAACCTACACAATAATTTACATAACCCACACTATATTACACTGAAATCATGGTTGAGTTCAACACTTGACATCTTGCGCACCAGACGGGTTTGACCAAAGCTAAAACTTATTTACATCACTAAGGACTAAGACTAGACATTATCAACAATCATATACATTAGCTTTACAACTAATTACAAGGAAACAACTACTAGCACTATGTTATACCTATTTACATTATTTCATAGAAACTTACATGAATTTACAGGGGCTGGACAAGCTAAAAGGGATGAACCAAACAAACGGGCCAATAGACAAACCCACCATCACTCCATCCTAACCCTTTTTATAGGGAGAAGTGTTGGCACAATGCAAACAGAAAGCAAACAAAATTGAAATAGAGCATAAAAATGAAACAAGACAAAAAGGAGATGAAGAGAACCTACCTAGAATGAGAGAACACTAGATAGGACAAGAACTTTCACCCACCCACTTGCTAAGAGGCTTAAATCACTTTCCAAAACATAGAAGTGTGAACACGCACGAACTAGCTTAGGAAACTTGGGCTCAAGGGATGAATTTGTACTTCACCGATTTTATCACTGAGAGAGTAATTATGCTTTGGATAATTGTAAAAATAAGGGGTAAAAGGAATTTTGTAATGCCTAGGTAACCACATTAATTTTGGATTGGACTCTCAAGGCAGATATATGTAAAATACCGGGCCTAGTGGCACCTAATGTTTACTTCTTTCACGGAAATAGAAGTGACACCATCAGAGCCTCAAGGACCAGAATTCTTTGACAACCAGAAAACTAGAACCCTGGGAGGAGACTTCCAGAGGGGGAAATAAATGACAGGAAACAAAAACAACAACATGCGAAAAACAAAACAAAAAAAAAGACAAGCAAGAAAAGAAAAGGGGACCCGACATTTTTCCAAATAAAATTGTAGGGATGGGTATGCAGGGCATAACACCTCCTTTACCAATCAAAAGGGGAATCAATAAAATAGACCATTTATTTTTTACTATATCATCCCAATTGGTAAACTTCCTTTCTTTATAGCTTGTTGAATGGTTCATTCTATTAACTACCTCTACTATAGCAGCCTCAATCTTATTTGTAAGACTTTTCTCATCCATTTTCTTTTCTTGGAAAATTATTCAATTTCTCTCCTTCCATAATTACCATAATGCTAGAGATAGTGAAGTAATCTATAGGAATCCATACGAACTTGTTTGATATAAATTTGGTCATTCTTGAAATAAGGCAAGAATGTCATTGGGTAAGGTGGAGAACCACCTCAATTTAGCACATAAGCATTGCCAACATTTCTAAGAATAAGGGTAGTTGAATAGAATATGATGTATAGTTTCTTCATCAATTCTACATAGAAGACATATTGATGGTCCTTGAAATCCAATTTTTTAAAACCATTATGCAATGAGCATCCTATCTTGGAGATTTGTCCATGAAAAGATGTCAGCCTTTGGTAAACACATCTTATTCCAAAAAAAAAAAATTGGAATCTCTATTTTTTGAAATCTCTTTTTTCTAACTATGGATCTATATCCATCTTTAGCATTATAATAAGTTTCCTTGGAACCATTCCAGCCAATTTCATCCTCCCCTTCCCAAAATGGGATTGTCCTTTTTTCCAATATCCTTCTAAATTAGACTAGATCTACTTTTAGAAGAGGAAGGTTTTCAAATGATTTCCATTTTCATCTAAAGGAGGCTCTATCAATAATTTCTACATAGTCCCTTACATATGAACCTCATATATATTCCAAAGAATCTCTTATTATACTAGTGTACATCATGTTGTCTATGATTAGACATCCCCCCATCCTTCCAAAACAAAGCTCTTCTACCATCTGAAACATTCCATGAAATCTAATCTATAATTAGATCTAAACATTTGATCTAGAAGTTCCAAATTTGTGATCCTTTTGGTTAATTTGAGATTCTAATATCTTTTATTGTTCTATGTCATCGAAATGTTTATCTTTAATAATCCTTACCCATTTTAGATGTGGTTCTCTATGCAATATCTAATAAAAAATTTATCCTAGAACACTATTTTTCTATAATTAATTCTTAGCCCAACTCCTCCATCTTTTATGGGTCTAAAAATCTTTGTCCCATGATATAAGAATTAATTTTTATTTTACATATTTCCCCTTCTAGAAGAATGATCTCATTTTTTTATTAATTTTGCATATTCACATGTTGATTGGGATAAGCAATACATTAGATAAATAGGAATTGTTGAGAGAGTTTCTTTAATCGTGGTAAGTCATTTAGTTTTCCATGATTCCATATTCTTATACTTCTTTTCACCTATTGGATCCCAAACCTTAGTAGACCTTAACCCCTTGTCCAAAGGAAGGCCCAAATATATCCATGGAATATTTCCCTCCTTAAATCCTAAACAATCTAAAATGTCTTTCTTAACTCTTGCATTAACAAAGAAGAAAAAGACCTCTAACTTATCTTGACTAATATATTTGTGTGTGTGTGTTTAACACCTTCATGAAATTAGGATAATCAACTACAATTCTATGAAAATACAATGCAAATTTAAGCTAAGAATTGAAATTAACATCCATGACGTCTCATGGTTCTCTATCCAAGTTTGGTAAGTAGAGCTCTCAGCTTATTCTCTACTAGTGACAATCCTAGAATGAGAAAATGATAGTATAATGCTTAATCTAGCTCTCAAACTCTCAAATGTGATACAAAGACTAACTCAAATGCTCTCAATTGCTCTCAATTTCTCATAAATTGCCTATAATGATGATGCTTTGCACTTGAATTCTCTAGTATATTATTGCTCTCAAAATGACTCTTATTTATAGTAAAATCCCAAGGGTAGGGGGTAGAGTTATTTAATCATGATTTATCCCTTGTTGAGTCAAAAAATTTGCAATGTTTTTAAATGGGGGGACAATTTAAATGGTTGTCTCAAAGGTTTGGACAAAAAGACAAAATTGAGTGGTTGAGATTCAAAGTTGAAATGTGTGATTGAGATTCACCTATTTTGGAGTGATCCATGTGCTGTTGTTCCTCAATTCTCATTTTTTGCTCAAATTGTTGTTGAAAGATATTAGGATTAATTAAATTCCATTAATTAATTAAATTAGCCATGTAAGGGAATAGGTTCAATTTGATTTTTGATTTAAAACTATACAATTAATTGATTAAAATCAATTATATAGTTTTTTTGACCCCTTTAAGCTTGTATTTAATTATTTAATGTCATGACTTGATTTTTCCTTTGATTTTAATGATTTTGTCCAATTTTGATTAATAAATATCCATTTAAAAATTAATTTGATCCATTTTGATGCGAATTAAAAGCATTTTGATAAGATTTTGCAATTTGATTGATTTTTAAGCACTTGCCCATTTTTGAGTGTCTACAAATGCCCCTCTTTGAATTAATGTGCGAAGCTCATTGATTCAAAGAAAATTTTAAGTCTTGATCACTTTTAGGTCCTGATTAACTGATACACAGCTGATTTAGGTCCTAATTTGATACCTGATATGATTGATGATACTACCTGATATGATTCAACATTTGATATGATATGCCCCACTGATAATAGTTCAAAAATTTTGATGCCATAGATTCAATGATGTTTTGATGCCAATTTGATACTCTTATGATGCCCCCTCAGAAATGAAAACAAATTGATCGCTTGATAGAAAAATATGATGAAATTGATTGATTAGTTGATCTAATATGTTTTCATTTTTGAAAAAAATTGATGATATGCAGATTTCAACAAATGCCCCGGTTTGATTGATATGCTGATGAGAAAAGCTATGATTGAGAAAATTTTGTTGATGTTTGAGATAATTTGATGATGTTTGGATATCACTTGATGTCAGTTAGAATCACTTGGTTGATGTTGTATTGATGTCAATTGGATAGGGTAGGTATGCTGATAGTAGAACATTGATAGGATTGATACTGATAATTTTCTCTCAAGACATAGAGACACGAACAAATGGATTGATTTCCCTTCCTCACGATCTAGAGTTAGGAGATTTGATATGATCAAGATGAGCAAACGGATGATAGGATAACTTGATTGACGTTAGATGATCAATTGGATGATTCAACTGATTGATATTCAATTGGATTGGATTTGATAGGGAGGTTAATGATGGGAGGCTGATAGATAGGGTCATTTGATATGAATCAGGTGCAGATGTAGATACATGTAATGAAGAGAATTAGATTTCCCTTAATTGATTAGATGATGAGGTTGCCCCTAGGTGAGCAGATGCACAGTAATGATAATCTTGGATGTAGCATTGATCAATTTGATGAGCCAGATATTTGAAGACATTGATTAGGACATTGATGATGTACTCATTTTTAACTTCCACCCCCTTGATTAAGGAAAATCACATAAACATGCAAGTAATCTATCATGAAAATGCAATGCAATACAACTAATTGTCACTGGCTTTTAGCAAAGAAATGCCATAGAGAAATATTTTCATCATTGAGCATTGTGGGATCAGAAAGAAAGTACAACCATCACTGACCACATCATAATGATATGAATACCACTTTATATTGCTTTTTGGTAACTCCCTTTAGGAAACTAGTACAACCCTCACTACTTGAATGACCAACTACGAGAGTATGAATACCGGTTTCAACGGATTTGATGTTGCAAACAAAGGTCAACCCTCCACCCTATATGAAAGTCCTCGATGATTCTTTGATGACCATGTCATTAGATGAATTCACATAAGTTGTTGGATCTCCCTCAAGATAGTCACTCAAAGGCAAGAAAAATATCATGTCTCCATCATCGCTAATCTAGTCAAAACATCATCGATTAGCTAAAAATATGTGATAAAAGTCAATTCAATAAAGATCATCAAAAAAGCTTCAAGTGTTTTGCAATGTATCAAGATTTTCAAAAATAATTTCCAAACATTTTGATCTTTTAAGTGTTGTCAATTTTTAATCCCAAATAATAAAGTCAATGAAGGTTCAAGGATCAAGTTGTAGGATCAAAATAATTGGTTGTGAACAATGATATCCATCAAATGTTCAACAAAAATCTCTCTCTTCTAAAGCTCTGATATGTGACCGAATGTAGCACTATTGAATCCATTTGAGTTTAATGCATTGTGTCATGTGAATTGATGCCTATTTGTTGAAATCCGTTGATTAAGATCAAATGCCCCTAGTTGGATAGGAAAAATGTTGGGCTTGGGAAAACTTCCAAAATATTACAAAAGCTTGGTTTATGCAATATGTAGCTCAAAGCACTTTATGCAAGAAATTACCAACTCTCGAACAAGATCACATTGATTTGCCCCCAATGTCTAGCAAGATATAGGACATGAATGATGGATTTGCAAGCTAATGGATTAGAGATGGAAAGACCATGATGGATGAAGCATGTGAATGTGACCCATAGGACCATCTCCTCAAGAGTACCCAAGCTAAGGAAAAATGATATAGAAATGTGAAGCATGTTTTGGATAAGCCATGGAAGCCAATGATGCAGTGCTAGATAGCCTATAGGATAATGATCTACTGTCATGAAAATGAGGGATCCAAAAGAGTGGACATGTCAAGAAGTTTTTGATAACAATTTTTGTACTTTAAGTTCTTCATTTTGATCAAGACCAAAGGATCAATTTGGGTAAGATGTGGATAAGATAACACAATCTGGGTAAAGGGGTGATGGAGTCTATGAAGGGATGTTTTGAGATTATGGAAATACTGTCAAGGAATAATGAAGGTGAATTTGGGATAAGCAAGATCATGATAGGGTAACATGGATGCAACAAGTACATAAGCTAATGGAAAGAATAACAGATGTCAAGATACTTAATGCTCATGGATGTGTTCAACCTTGTCAAGATGAAGGTGAGAGAGGAAATATGGATGAAACTTGCCCCCAAGTGTGGAGTGCAAGAAGGAGGAATTACACATGATGCATGTTTGCCAAGTTTTCATCATGGTATTTGTTTCTCTTTACTTTTGCTACCCAGGTGCCTATTGCTAGGTTTTCACCAAGGCACTTTTTTTTTTTCTTTTTGTTTTTTTTTTTGTATTTTTCAATATTTTCCCAACATCGGGATCTTTGGACAATGCTCTTATGAAAGATATGCTATAATAAACCATGTGTATGGCTAGGATGCTCAAAGCTATTGATAAGAGGGATGGAAATATGGAAAGTAAGTATTGGAAAATGAATGTGAGGATAAGAAGAAGGTATGTTGTAGATGAAAATGTTGGCAAGATCAACTTTGACACACACTTTGAAGAGTGGTGGAATGATGGAGGAACAATAGATGGAGGTAAGGATCTTCTTGGGGTAGTGAATTTTGGGATAGAGGAAACCAAATCAGACTTGGAAAGTGGAAGATGTTTGGAAGGGGATGAAATGGGCCTTTGGAAGCTTGAATGTCAATTTTGAGTTTTCTTTTGTGTGCAAGTCTTTCAACAATGACTTGGGAATCCACATAGTCTTTGATTTTCATTTCTTTTGTGATGCTATTGAATGCATTTCTTCAATGAGGGATTTAGGAACCCGCGTTTTATTTTTTTCTTTTTGCTTGGTGGACCTTTGCGGCCTTTTGGATATTTCATTTTTCTTTTCATTCACATGTCGATTAGATGGGACATTGTGATTTTTATACACATATGGATTCTTGGATTTATGATTTTTATGTTGCACATCAACATTGCTTCCAAAAGACTTAAGAATTATGGATGAATAGGAATAATATGGAGGGTTCATATGGATTGGTGTTTGGACATTCTTCAACTATGTGTTCCTTTGTTGATCTTGATACATGGTAGGGTAAGTGAATGGAGAGCTAGGGATCATAGGAATGGAGAATGGAGAATTATATGGACCTAATATGGATGGAAGGGATGAAGACTTTTGTTTTGGGACATAGGAACCCAAAATGGATTTGGAGGATAGTGAAGGCATATGGTTGTGTTTGAATGGAGGGATATAAGGTGTGAAAGGGATATCAATATCTTTGAAAGGAGCTGCATTGCCAAGGTTCTCATCTTTAATATTTATCTCTATACCAATAGGCTCATGAGTAGCTTTGATAGGAACACATTTGATAGGATCAACTGAAGCTTGAAGGGATTTATTATCATGCAAGGGATTTGGAAGAATGATGGTTTCTTGAGGTGAACATGGAGGAATATGACAAGGAAATGATGGGATACTTTGATCTTGACAAGGATCTTCGAATGGTGTAGAAAGGGTATTTTTCTCTTAATTTTCAATATGCTCATTGGAAATTGTGGAAGGGATATCTTGATCTTGCTTGGGAAGTGGAGAAAATATGGAACTTGGAAGGATATTTGGTTCTTGGAATGGAAGGATATCATCTTGGAAGACATGAAAGAATGTAAGGGGATCATCACAAGGTTCTATAGATATGGGACCTTCATCAAATATGGGAGGGGATTGTATATAATCTTGATCTTGATCTTTATCAACATTTGTTTCTTTTCTCTTTGGATTATCCTCTTGACATGGAGCCACTTCTAAGGACAAGGTAGATGTTTGGATATGTGTGGGGGATGTTTGGAAGAATAATGTAGGATCCTTTTGAAGGGGTATAATAGGCATTGAAGCACATGAAGCTTTGAGGTCCAAGATCTTTGAAGCATGGAAATGATCTACAGCAAGATGTAAGTTAGCTTGGGTTTCTTTTAGAGATAGCCCTTGAGGGTAGACATAGTCAATGTGAAAAGTGTCATCATTAGGCTCATTCTTTGATGGAGGAATTTTGGATAGTTGTGAAGCTTTGTGAGATGAATGAAATATGAAAGGAGTACAAGCTATGGGAGAAACCTTGCTAGATGGAGGTTTGTGAGATGGACGAAGGATAAAAGGAGTACCTTTCTAGCTATGGGAGAGACCTTGCTAGCTGGAGGTTTGTGCATTAGATTTTGCTTGAGAGTGGTACCTTTCTCTTCATACTCTTTATTATCTTGATCACAAATAGGATGATCATGAAATTTCCCTTGATCCAAGATAGGTTTGTTTCTCTTAAATGCTTCTTTTTGTGAGGAAGATGAAGATACGGATGGCCCATCATCATAAACAAAAGGACAAATTGATCTTAATGATTGCTTTTCAGATGATGTATCTTTTGTTTTTCCTCATTCTTCCTCAAGGTTGATGTGTCAAAATTATTAGGAAGCTCAGCTCCTGATTGAGCTAACTTTATGAAATATGCTTCTTTATCCCTCTTCAAAATTAATCCCATTGTTTCCATAAATATGGTATCTTGGATTGCTTCTAAAACTTCATCTTCAGACACCTCATCATTTTGATTCCAATGGAGATTTTGATCTTGATTTTGATAATTATGTTCCATAATAGGATTGATTCATTTCTCGAATAGAATCATCATTATAAATGTTTTTCAAGAATATGATCTATTTGTTGCACTGATAAGGAATATCTCCGAAAAGGGTATCCAAAAATGATTTCAAAATCTTTCCAAAACTTCGGGAGATGTTCACTATTTTCCCTTCTTTATTTTTGGGTGTCACTTGCTAGTGTGTAGGCATGACGTAACAACTGATACGTGGTTACTGGAATATTCTTAAGTGGCGCTCTGCAGGTCAGCAGGTGGATTTTCTTTGTTGATAGGTGTTTCTTAATCTTTTCCAGGTGTTTCTTAGAATATCACAGGCATGACTTCTTTATTAACAGGCATTTCCTGAATAGTCACAGGCATGACTTTACTGCTTATACGTGGTTTTTTTTTCTGTGTAGGTGGCACTTTGCAGACCAGGTTGTAAATTTTAAATTTTAAAAGTTGTAAGATCAAGTCTGCAGAATATTCTTGCTTTAAAATGAAGTACAAACGCAACACACACATCAAATTTGTACCATATCCCTAAAACCACACTAAAAGTGTATGTTCTAAATCATTTTCACAAGTATGAACAAGAATATCTTCCAAGCAATCTACCTAGAGTCAGATTTGGCTTTTTAAACATGTTTGGCTCTATAAGGTAGCTTACTACTTATCGGGATTTAATGAATACTTCTGTTCTAAATCATGTCAAGCTCTTTTTCCCACTTGTGGGCTTCCCACATGCACAAAAGCACAATTTGGTGCAATCCAAAAGGACTACTAGAGGAAGTGAAGAAAATTGCACACAACCTAGTCACTCTCCTATTAAGGAAGAGTGTATTTTTTTTATAGTGGGTTAGATAGTACCACAGCTAAAGAGATTGTCTCCCACTTGGGTCGTTCCCTCTCACTGTCATCGTAAGGAAAATCTCACGAGGTAGGCCCTTTAAAGATCTAGATTAACTAGCATGTATAGAAAACAAGAAATTGAACTTAGTTCAACAAGTTTGGGAATTTGGTTCACTTGGAAAGTGAAGAGAATATCCCTATTGTTGTTCCTTGTTCAAAACACTCCAATCAGATTTTTGTTCTTTTTCAACCTCTTAACAAGGAGATTCTTATAAACGAAGTGTTTGGTTAATTCCTCCCTTCCTTTCTACCAAATTGAACTAACATGTTTGGGTTTTTGATCCACTTCAAAAAATGGAGAGCATATGCCTAATGCTTGTTCAATTTGACAAATAGTAAGGTTGTTCTATTAATCTAGTTTCAATGAATAGCCATAATTTAAGCAAATGCAAGCTTGATTTGATGAATACCTCTTTTTGTAGCTAGCAAAAGGCTAGGCGCTTTTAGGAGGTTTTTGATATTTATTTTTCTCACTCGCCTAGTAGCGATCGTTCCCGCTCCCTCCTCCAACAAATTAGTCCATCAAAGCCATACAAAATGAGGGAAACAAAAAGGAACAAAGTGCAATTGCAATTGAGTGTTTTTTTTTTGACAAGATTTTTCCAAGAAATTCCAACAACTTAACGTAAGCAAATTTAACTCAAAGTAGGGAATTTCATCTTGTATGCATCCAACACTTTAATGTAATGTTTGTAAAGATCTTCTTCAAATTTCAAACTATCCAAAATCAAAGCAGTATGAATCTCTTTTAAACGTTTATTTTGGATTCTCACCTCTTTACTCTCTTGTGTGACTCTGCTTTCTGGTTTCCTGACTTTCCTGTGTTTGCTCATTTGTGGGAAAAACATAGAAAGAGAGTTAGAAAACCAAATTTAATAATCTGACAGCAAATTTAAGTAAAAAATGTTAGGCGTCATTTATCAGCTAAAGCGTGTCAATTAACAATTAGCAGGCGTGACTTTAAAATTCACAGGCGTCACTTTCCAGTAACTTGGGTGATTTTTAAAGATCAGTAAACGTGACACTTTAACTGACAGGCATTAAAAGTATTGAAAATTGCATATGATAAAGTATTCAAAGCGGCAGATAACAACTACTAAGCTTCAATTAAAGAATACTAGGCATGACAAATCATAGTAAATTGCGAAGTAGAAGTCATCACAGGCGGAAAAGTTCAGCTGATAGGTGTTAGTTCTCAGATCACAGGCGTTGCAATTTATCTCACAGGCGTCAGAAGAATAAAAGACAGAAGAAGAAAGAATCACTTAGGCGTCAGTCAACTACTGTCAGGCATCGGCAAAATTCTTAGGAACGTCATTGAATCTATCGTAGGTGTCACTTCTCCTATTTTCTGCAAAATTCACGTAAAAGTGAAGACAAAAACACACAAACTTGATAAAAATGATAAAGATGAGGCTCAAAGCCCCCACTGTGGGTGCCATTTTTGTGTGAATGATTTAACACCTTCATGAAATTAGGATAATCAACTACAATTCTATGAAAATACAATACAAATTTAAGCTAAGAATTGAAATTAACATCCATGACATCTCATGGTTCTCTATCCAAGCTTGGTAAGTAGAGCTCTCAACCTATTCTCTACTAGTGACAATCCTAGAATGAGAAAAATGATAGTACAATGCTTAATCTAGCTCTCAAACTCTCAAATGTGATACAAAGACTAACTCAAATGCTCTCAATTGCTCATAAATTGCCTATAATGATGATGCTTTGCACTTGAATTCTCTAGTATATTATTGCTCTCAAAATGACTCTTATTTATAGTAAAATCTCAAGGGTAGGGGGTAGATTTATTTAATCATGATTTATCCTTGGTTGACTCAAAAACTTTGTAATGTTTTTAAATGGTTGTCTCAAAGGTTTGGACAAAAAGACAAAATTGAGTGGATGAGATTCAAAGTTGAAATGTGTGATTGAGATTCACCTATTTTGGAGTGATCCATGTGCTTTTGTTCCTCAATTCTCATTGGTTGCTCAAATTATTGTTGAAAGATATTAGTATTAATTAAATTCCATTAATTAATTAAATTAGCCATGTAAAGGAATAGGTTCAATTTGATTTTTTATTTAAAACTATACAATTAATTGATTAAAATCAATTATATAGTGTTTTTGACCCCTTTAAGCTTGTATTTAATTATTTAATGTCATTATTTGATTTTTCCTTTGATTTTAATGATTTTGTCCAATTTTGATTAATAAATGTCCATTTAAAAATTAATTTGATCCATTTTGATGCGAATTAAAAGCATTTTGATAAGATTTTGCAATTTTAATGATTTTAAGCACTTGCCCAGTTTTTGATGTCTACAATATTGAATTAGGGCCTTAGAGTAGTTTCTTAGGAGATTTTTTAATTCTTTAGCTTCCATTTTATGTGTCTAGCCAAATAGCATTGTGTCATCTGCAAATTGTTGATGAGTGATTGCACCAACTCAATTGGTTATCTTGATCCCTTTCAATTTACCATTTTTGTGTTCTTTAGTTATGGATTTACCTAAGGCTTCTACCATAATAATAAAGAGAAATGGTAAAATTGGATCCCCTTGTTGAATCCCTCTAGAGCTCTCAGAAAAACCTTTTGTTGTGTCATTTAGCAAGACCAAAAACCTTGGACTAGATATACAATAGAAAACAAGATTTATACATGCTCTACAAAAGCCAAATGCTTTTAAACATTTACATAGAAATCTCCAATCGACCTTATCATAGGCTTTTTTATGTCCAATTTGATGATCATAAAAAATTCCTCATTATTTTGAATTAAATTAATAGTTCATTGACCTGTGATAAATAACTCCATCAAATATAGATCTTCCTACCATGAATCTTGTTTGTTCCTCTAAAATAATGGTAGAAAGAATTGTCTTTAACCTATTTGCAAGAGCTTTTACCAGAACCTTATAAACCATGTTGCATAAAGATATTGCTCTAAATTCATCAAAAGTCAATACAATTTCCATTTTTTTGGAATTAATACAATGAAAGTGTTGTTGATTTCTCTCAAACATCTTCCTAAACTTCATGTAGATTCTAAGGCCTCGGGCATTTATGTCCCTACAATCTACTAGCACTTTTGGAAGAATCCAGTTGGAAAATTATCTGGTTTTGGAGCTTTATCAAGATGTAATTGATTAGGAGATGTAGCTATTCTTGTTCTGAAAACTTTTTTGTCAATATTTTAGTTTGTAATTTTGTTACCAATTTTGGAATGTTCTCCACTAGCAAACTATGGGTATTATGTTTTGATCCCTCCCAATTGTTTAACATTTCTTTGAAGATCACCATATTTTTCTTGCCTTTTGCTTCTAGATCTTCAATCATATTCACATTCCCCCTTTTAATCTTATGGATTATGTTAGTAATTCTTCTTTATCGTGTGCTATTATGAAATAATTAAGATTTTTTGTTGCTCTCTTGCAGCAATACCTCTCTTGATTTTTGTCTTCAAAAAATTTATTCTTTTACCAAAATGTCCTCATATTCCTTTACTATTTATTTAACTATGAAAAATAAAATGGGATCCATATCTTGTTGAATTTCCTCCTCATTTAGATCACTTAAAGCATGTTCAATATTTTTTATTAAAGAAAAATAGGTTTTGAAGGGACCTAAAACCCTTTACAATTTGTTCATAAAAATTTAACATGAAAGCCCTCAACAAGGAATGGATCAAAACCAAAATGAGGGTTTTACCAGTAAGCTCCCACAACTTGAGAAAAGTATTGCATGCACAAAACCAGTGTGCAACCCAAAAACAAGGAAAAGGGGACTAGAGAAAAACCCAACCCCAACACCTACAACCAAAAAACCATTAAGATATACCGATATCCCTACCCTTGTAGGAATGAAGGGTCATATCAAAAGAGGGCGTAGACATCTTAGATTTTTTTCCTTTTACAATGATCCAGCCCTCTTCCACCTTAGTAGATGCATCATGCCAAGCCAATGAAACTAGAGCTGGCACCTCAGAACCCAGAGAGGAGAGACCAGTCACCTCCAAAGGACCAGAGACAGAGTCAACAACTCCCTGAGAGACAAGTCTAGAAAAAATTAGATAGATAGTACCAACATCACTCTTAGCAATAGCCCTAATAGGGGAGGCAATTTTTGAAGACACAACAAGAGTGGATCCAGTAGCACCATCCGTCCCAGCAACACCAACGTCAGAGGAACCAACAAACCCATAATCGCCCTTTCTGCAAAAAGAGGAAGAAGGGGAGCTATAAAAATTCTCAACCACCAAACCTCTAGAAACAACAGCTTGAGAAGAAGCAGAAAGATCGAAAGGCACAACCTGAGAGAAGCTCAAATCTAATCTCTTGTCAACCGCATAATGTTGATTTGAGGTATCAATCCACCAAGAAGCCAACAAGCCCTTCTTATCGAACCAACAATTCTCAGTTGCATGTCTAGTTTTAAAACATCTATGACATCTGAAAGGCCCTTCAAAGTCCAAAGGTTGAGTCCAGAAACCCTTAGAGGACTTGATCAAGATCTCAGCCAATAGCCCATTTGAGACATCCAAGTCAACCAAAATACAGGCATAGGTGGAATGAAGGACATCTGAAGATTCTTCATCTACCAACAAAAAATCCCCAAGAGCATTATCAACATCCTCAAGAAAAGAGTCAACCTAGAGATGAAGGGGGAGGTAAGAGAGATGTACCCAATTGTAAACTTATCAAACCTTTTAGAAGAAGGATTAAACTTAGGGTTTCGGGGTTTAACCATAAGAAAATATTTCTTCTTAATTCTAAAAAAATGGTCACACAATATTTTATTTTTATCCTCTATTATTTCAAATTTTACAATGAAAAATCCTCTAGCCATAGGGTAGATATGAATTGTACCAAAAATATTAGGCTCCCAAAACATAGTGATCCAGTCATGCAGTTCTGGGAAACTATGCCAATAACCCCGAAACCTCCAAATGACAGCATGAGAAGAAAAAATAGACACATTGTAGTCTATTTCCTCCTCAGTACCCACGTTCAACTCCAAAGAAGTAGCACATGAAACTAGAATAAAATCCCTATCCCTAGCAAGATGAGAACGCATGGGTGCCTGCGAGCCACCCAAACCACCCAAGCTAGTAGAAATGATAGAGAATGAAGGGCCAACACCAATCCCACCCAACGCAGAAGGGGTGAGTCAAACGCATAGTAGTCGCAGCTGGAAGAGAACTAGAAAGTGGGCAGGAAGAACAGGTAGAGTCGAGCACAATTGGGCAGGAGCCATTTGAGGCTGACACGTCAGAGTAGGCCGCTACATGCCCCTCAAATCCTAGCACCGAATGGGCCTGTGACACACTAATCAAACCGTCGGTAACATCCGAAGGGAAAGGAACAGGTCGAGTGGGAAGTGCAGAATTTGAAATTTGGAATTGAGCGAGAGCCATTTTTTGTTCTAAGCTATTTTCGTATGTTCAATGTTAATCTTAGAAGAATAGATATTTCTAAAATGCTCCATGTTCCACTTTACCATATTATTCTTTATTGTTTTCAATTTGGCTACAAAGAAAATAATTTGGACCCCTCAAAATGAGATTATTTCCACCATTTATCAATGAGCTCCATAAATTTTGGATCCTTCATCCACATATTCTCAAATTTAAAGGGACTATGAAGTGGTTTTTCTTCCCCAAGAATTTCTAGTTGGACTAGAAAGTGATCTAATCCATAGATTGGTAGAATGGTTGATTTAAAATCAAAGAAGAATGATATTAGATCCCCCTTATAAAAGAAAATTTTTAGCTTCTCTTCCATATGGCTAAATCCTAGTCTCCTATTATTTCAAGTAAATACTCTATTCTCCACTTCAATCTCCATCAGATTGCTTCTTGTTGCCCAATTTCTAAAATCCACTTGAGGTTGGAGTTCTCTTCAAACGCCTCCACTTTTCTCTGGTAGGTGAAGGATTGCATTAAAATATCCACTCTAAAAGAAATACTAGGAAGAACCAAAGTGATATTATCTATTCCCTTAAGAAGTATTCACCCTAGGTTTGAGGGAGATGGAACCTAAATCGCAATATAAGGTGCATTGTTGAGAAACCACTAGAGCAACCTTGTTGACCTACACATGAATTTGCATAAATACATTGTAGATCATTATGTATCTAGATTAAGTAGGAAAAATGTCTGTGGGCGTGTGCATGTGTGAATAATAGTATTGGATTTGTTTGTAGGATGTGTAGGATTATATGTGACAATCAAAGAGAAATTATTTTGTCTTTTGGGAATAGGAGAAAATAGTTAGATGTCAGATTTGGAATCTTTTATTTTGAGGTTCTTGGACACTTGACCTGATTAGTAAGTGCATGCATGGCATTATGGGTCCCTATGGTAATCTTATGAAAAATACTCCTATGCTAGTCCAAGGGAGCCCAAATGCTAGATGCCTACATGAAAATTGTAAGAAGCATCTATATGAGGCTAGTCTTGGAAGTTGGTGACTTTTTCCACGTGGTTTTGTTTCTTGTTGCTTGGTGATACCACAATGATATCCATCCTAACAAGTTTTTGTAAATTGGGGCATTGAGCTAGTGTTCTTTATCAATTTTTGTTCAACTGTATAGGTAACAAAGTGTTTCTAGATTCAATGGAGTGTTTTAAAGAAGTCTATTTAATTTATAATCTCTCTTTAGAACAGTAATATAATTCCCTTTCTTTTTATGGTGGATATTTTTTCTCGAAATGGTTTCTCCATGTAAATTTGGTGTCATGTGTTATGGTTTTATATTTCTTGTATTGATTTTGCAATCACTTTCTTGGGGTTTAATCTTAGGTTTCAGATTTGCAATAATACTCAATATAAGTTCATATTGAAAGTTTTATTCACATTATTTTACAACAATAAATCCAAAATTTACAAATGCATGGAGAAATCACATGGAACATTAGGCTAGAGATTAAAAAAAAACTTAGGTAGTCAATATGTTCCGCAATGGAATGATTATGATGATGAGAAAAAAGTTTTTTTTAACAAGGAGGAAATGTGTGTCCTCAATCACAATGTGAATAATCTGGTTAAATCTTCCTAATAATCCACCATTTACATACCTCCAGTTGTGGATCTCATACAAAATCCTATAAAGGATAAGAACATAGGAATTCAAGAATAATCCAAGATGCATGAAGTAGTTATTGTGCAAAATATTCCCTAGGTTATTAAAATAGGGAACTTGTGGATGGAATCAATAGGCATCTCACAATAAGAATGATCTAGAATTATATTCCATGTCATTAAGAGTTCCTCATGGAAAGTGTATTTTGAGGATTATCTGATATTTGTATGGCTTTCATCAGTTGAAGATTAAAATTTGGCAAATATGTTAATACATATCTTCTTGGGTATTGAGCTTTCTAGTCTTGTAGATTTCAATATTATAGGCAATCTTATTTTGAGGCATAGTGATCTATATTGTATATTTTATTATTAAATGGATTTATATATTATTGTATAATATTTTACAAATTATTCACAATGAAATTAGATCAAAATATCTCATCCTAAGGCATATAAATAGGACAAAAATTGAAGTATAAAGAACTGTAAGAAGGCTATTGTCCTTTCACCTAACCAAAGAGAGCATTATCTTCATCCTTCTCATTTTGTTGGACTTTTCTAAGAAGCAAGCTATTAGGTAAGTCTCACCAACATTATCAAAGTTGTGCCTAGGTTATGGTGGAGACCACACTATAGATCTTCCATTTACTATAAGAGGTGATTGGTGACCTTAGCTCTAAGAGAAACACTAGGAAACACCAAAGTGATATTGTATTTTCCCTTAAGAAGTATTCACTCAAGGTGTGAGGAAGATGGAACTTAACTCACAATATAGGTGCATTTTTCAACAACCACTAGTGTTGTCTTATTAGGCTAGAGATAAAAATTAATTTGAAGATTATTTTTCCAAGAAGGATATATACACAAAATAAAATAATTGTGTATACCACACAATCGAATGATACATTCTCATCAATGAAATACATAGTGTAGGAATTAGAAGACACTTGTGTAGATAAAATTTTGGCTATGTTGGAGGAGGGGTATCCCAAGATGTCAAAAGATTTGTTAAGAGGTAATATTTCTTATTAGTTGAAAAAAAAAATATGTGATTTATTTCTTGGTAAGTTAAATGATGCATCCAAAAAAATTATTGATTTATTCTTGAAATATTGTGATATAGATTCTAAAGTTGATTTTTTGTTCAATAAATTAGTGAATAGGTCTACAAGAAAGATATTTTAGATTATTAATGAAATTGTAGATAATATTTATGTTTGGCCAAAAATCCTATGTATCATGCTCGTACTAATCATATTTATGTTCAGTATCACTTTGTATGAGAAATGGTTGAGAACAAATAGATCCAAATGGAAAAATTCAACACCTTGGATAATGTTATAGATTATCTCATGAATCTAGTAACCATGGATAAGCTCCCTTGGTCTAGGAAGGCCATGGGCCTTGATCATTGTACTTAATTATATGTTTATGTATCTCTATGGGGATATTTACACCATACGATGTCAATTGTGAGAATATTAGGATTTAGATGTCATCAACCTTGTAAATCCTTTAATTTTTTTTTTTCCTAATGTTATTTATAATTTACCCATAAGAGATGAAACCAATTAATCAACTGTGGTGAAAGAACTCATATAAAGGCAAAATTACAATTATTTTGTCTTTTGGGAATAGGAGAATATAGTTAGATGTCAGATTTGGAATCTTTTATTTTGAGGTTCTTGGACACTTGACCTGATTTGTAAGTGCATGCATGGCCTTATGGGTCACTATGGTAATCATATAAAAAATACTCCTACGCTAGTCCAAGGGAGCCCAAATGCTAGATGCCTACATGACAATTGTAAAAAGCATCTATATGAGGCTAGTCTTGGAAGTTGGTGACTTTTTCCATGTGGTTGTGTTTCTTGTTGCTTGGTGATACCACAATAATATTCATCCTAACAAGTTTCTATAAATTGGAGCATTAAGCTAGAGTTCTTTATCAATTTTTGTTCAACTGTATAGGTAACAAAGTGTAGATTCAACGGAGTGTTTCAAAGAAGTCTATTTTGATTTATAGTCTCTCTTTAGAATAGTAATATAATTCCCTTACTTTTTGTGGTGGATATTTTTTCTCGAAATGGTTTCTCCATAAATTTGGTGTCATGGGTTATGGTTTTCTATTTCTTGTATTGATTTTGCAATCACTTTCTTGGGGCTTAATCTTAGGTTTCAGATTTGCAATAATATTCAATATAAGTTCATATTGAAAGCTTTATTCACATTATTTTACAACAATAAATCCAAAATTTACAAATGCATGGAGAAATTGCATGGAACATTAGGCTAGAGATTTAAAAAAACTTAGGTGGTCAATATGTTTCGCAATGGAATGATTATGATGATGAGAAAAAAGTTATTTCTAACAGGGAGGAAATGAGTGTCCTCAACCACAATATGAATAATCAGGTCAAATATTCCTAATAATCGACTAAACATACCTCCAGTTGTGGATCTCATACAAAATCCTATGAAGGTTAAGAACATGGGAATTCAAGAATAAGCCAAGATGCATGAAGTAGTTATTGTGCAAAAGCTTCCCTAGGTTATTAGAATAGGGAACTTGTGGATGGAGTCAATAGGCAACAATAAGAATGATCTAGAATTATGTTCCATGTCATTAAGAGCTCCTCGTGGAAAGTGTATTTTGAGGATTAACTGATATTTGTTTAGCTTTCATCAATTGAAGATTAAAATTTGGAAAATATGTTACTACATATCTTCTTGGGTGTTGAGCTTTATTTACACTTGTGCTCACTTTGTGATGTGCTTGTTGAAGTTTTCTAGTGCATCAAAATATCCCATCCTAATAAAAGTGGATCAAAATATCCCATCCTAAGGCATATAAATAACAGCAGGAAGGCTCTTGTCCTTTCACCTAACCAAAAGGAGCATTATCTTCATCCTTCTCATTTTGTTGGATTTTTCTAAGAAGCAAGCTATTAGGTAAGTCTCACCAACATTATTAAAGTTGTGCCTAGCTTATGGGGGAGACCACACTATAGATCTTTGATTTACTGTAAGAGGTGATTGGTGACCTTAGCTCTAAGAGAAACACTAGGAAACACCAAAGTGATATTGTCTTTTCCCTTAAGAAGTATTCACTTAAGGTGTGAGGAAGATTGAACTTAAATCACAATATAGATGCATTTTTCAGCAACCACTAGTGTTGTCTTATTAGGCTAGAGATAAAAATTAATTTGAAGATTATTTGTCCAAGAAGGATATATACACAATAAAATAATTGTGTATACCACAATCGGATGATACATTCTCGTCAATGAAATACATAGTGTAGGAATTGGAGGACACGTGTAGATAAAATTTTGGTTGTGTTGGAGGAGGGGTATCCCAAAATGTCAAAAGATTTGTTAAGAGGTAATATTTCTTAGTAGTTGAAAAAAAAAAGATGTGATTTATTTCTTGGTAAGTTAAATGATGCATCCAAAAAAATTATTGATTTATTCTTGAAATATTGTGATATAGATTCTAAAGTTTAGAACCAACACAATGGGATTCCATATTGACACAAGGATTTTTTGTTCAATAAATTAGTGTATAGGTCTACAAGAATGAAATTGTAGATTATTAATGAAATTGTAGATAATACACAAAGAAATTGTAGATAATACACATTAGTGCTGATGCAGAAGACTTTGAACAGCACATGATGGAGTTGCATGGACAAAATAAAAAGCACTTAAAGAGTAGTAATGATAAGTATAAAGCCAATGCAAATGAGCATAAAAGAGATAAGACTAAGATAAAGAGTTGTTCATGGCACATTGAGAAAAGAAAGGTTTATTAAAGATACTTATAATAAGTTGAAATCTAAGAAGGCATTGTAAAATTTTGAATGGATTTTCAAGAATGTGAATTTGAGTTGCCAAAAGGTTTGGATATCTCACCTAATTAAATGTTACTAGTTTATATACTTATTGTGAAGCTGAAGATATTTCTAATAGAAAACCATTATTACAAGACGCTAATTGGAAGAAATGAGAAGCAAAGATTACAAGTTTTAGGCATGTACATAAGTAAGAAAAATAGAGAAAAAAATACAATAAATTTTTTGTCAAATAGAAAGAAAAGTACCAAAGGAGCATATGCATAATTTTTTTAAAAGATATAGGTAGATTGTTCATGGCACATTGAGAAAAGAAAGGTTTATTAAAGATACTTATAATAAGTTGAAATCCAAGAAGGCATTGTAAAATTTTGAATGGATTTTCAAGAATGTGAATTTGAGTTGCCAAACGGTTTGGATATCTCACCTAATTAAATGTTGCTCGTTTATATACTTATTGTGAAGCTGAAGATATTTCTAATAGAAAACCATTATTACAAGACGCTAATTGGAAGAAATGAGAAGCAAAGATTACAAGTTTTAGGCATGTACATAAGTAAGAAAAATAGAGAAAAAAATACAATAAATTTTTTGTCAAATAGAAGGAAAAAGTACCAAAGGAGCATATGCATAATTTTTTTAAAAGATATAGGTAGACTTGGGTGACCAAAAATAAAACTCACTCCTCACTTCCACAATTTTGAACAAGTCAAAATTTGGTTACCTAACTTGTTTGATGTTGGAGCATCTTAATAGTTGACAATCTTAAATCGCCTAATAAAAAAATTGATGTTTGCATTTTACAAGTTTTCTTAGTTGTCTCATTCTTGTTGAAAAAAATGATTTTCACTCGCAATCATCTCTTTGTGCACAAATTCTTGTGTAATAGTACATATTATTCATAGAAGCTTCCACATTGTAGCCAAACATCATGGGAGCTTTGAATGTGTCTTATTGTCAAATTTGATATTTTGTTCCCTTGTAAGTTGCAATGTGATAGTTTACTAAAATGACTTATTATAAGACTACACGACAATTCAAATGTCACCCTAATGATCATTCTAATAACATTTTCAAAATGAACACAAGGCCAAGTAAAAGCCCTACACAATTTAGCATAAGTAAACATAATCCTATCCCTTAGTTCTCAAACACGACAGATACAAACATGGTACTCCATAGAAAGTAGATAAACACCAAGAGAAAAATCTTACCAAAGAGTCGAAATATAGGTAGAGAGATTAGTGAATTATGCTGATTAAATAACCAACAAGAAGCTGAATAAATAGCCAATGCAAGATGACTTTCATAATTAATGTTGCAATGTAAGAATTTATTTGAAAAGAGAAAATCCAAGTGGAGCTTAAAAACATACCCAGGGAGGTATGTTATTTATGTCATTATATGTTAATTAGATTTAGGGGCATTCAAGTATTGGTCACTCCGAGGTTCATGGTAGAAGCCACATCAAATTTTGAAGTTTATATTTTATTACAATCATGTTAAAGGGGATATTTTGCAAACATCAAAAAGAACTTGTGATCCTAAAAGAATAAGATTTGGCATTATTAATAGTGGCATCACAACCTTTTTGCTCAACGTTGTATTACTACACCAAAGAATCTCTAAAAAGTGGCAATTCTTTGAAATAGGGTGGTGAAGGAAAAGATATAATAGATCAAAATTCGAATATCTCAATTTGTAGTGGTTCTTTGCATGTACTGGTTCGAAAATGATTTGTTTTATACACATGATTTAACTCATATCATAGATATACAAATAACAAGTCTACACTGTTTTTTGAATTCTTTTATAAGGGAATTCAATTTCCATATGTACTCTTAGATTGAGCTTTTAGTTTCTTCGTTTAAATGATGTGGATAGATTGATTTAGTCTTAAGTGGCACACTTGAAGGAAATGAGCACCATGGCCTAAGTAAAAATGTGTGTAATAGGGTTTCTTCAATTATCGCAGAGTTCCAACTTCCATAATTGTAAAGTGTGGATTGAATAGAAAGGTATGTCACCAGATTGTCTACATTTTGTGTTGATAGACTGTAATTTCTCAAAAGCAGTTTCTGAGATTTGAATAATTATTTATAGCCTCCCCTGTAAATTTTGTGCTTTTCTAGGGCTTGTATCCTTTTGGCACTACACATGCAATTAGTTTTATTGTAATTAGATAAAATCCCGCTTATACAAGTGTATGTATTTGAAGATTTTGGTTTGTTATCTTGCTGCAACTCTGCTATCAAATTTCTAGCTTAATGAGGGCACGTGCTTAGTGGCTTGTTACAAAAGTCTAATCTTGAAAGGTTTAAACCTCATTTCTAGTAACGATGCATCAGTCAGAATTTGCCATTGACATGGGTTGACACTAACATAACTAGCCACTAATTTCTCAGAAAATCATGCAAGATAATTGATGAGGTGACATTTCCACCACCTTATAACCTTTCCCATACATGCAACTCTGGAAGGCCAAAGTTTAGAAAAAAAATATGTATGAATAGCTCTGAAATGAAAAATAATAAGAATTGTGCTTGCAATGAACCTGCATAATGCAATTGCATACAGAATCTGCACAAAATTCTTTCATGAGATCAAGTCCTTTGCAACGTTCATATCAAATGAAACTGGAAATAACAGTTTCCCAAATACTATGGATTTTGAAGAATACCAATCCATTGACAAGAGCCACAGAAAACAACCATCTTGCTTGGTCAGAAGTTAGGAAACCACTGTTGTGGTATTGCATTCTTGAAAATTGCCGTAAAATGACCAAAGGAAAATCAGATACCATCTACAAGTTGGCAATAACAGATCAGAGAGAACCTTTTTCCATTCTATAAAATAGCTTCCAACCAAATGTTCCTTTAAAGCCGTTATTTTGGCAGAGAATAATTGGAAGCACAAGTTAGCTCAATTGTCACCTAACACTTCAAACTGAAAGGGATTATCAAAACAAAAACAAAAAGGCTTCCCACACAACAGCCTCAGACCTTTGGGGAAGCAAGGTTGTCAATGCCCGAGTCTCTTTTACTTGAGCAGTTTCAAGCAAGATATTTGAACATTTGAGGATTGGTTGTATCACGCTCCAAATATTCCCGTGTGATCAAGTCTTCAATCCGCTTTTTGATTGCCTTGAAATCCGGCTGCCAGCCATGAGTTTCATTAGTTTTGTATAGTTAGTTATATGAAATGATCAGACTTGAGCAGCAAATCAACAATTCTGAAGGGGCTTACCTTGAACATTCGTCCAAGCTGCTCTACGCACTCTGTTACTAATTGTGAATGAGATAGAAGCTTCCTACTCTTCATAATTCGAACAATAGAAGCATCAATTGCATAACGCCTATCCTTATCCACATCCTCAATTACTTTCTTTTTCTCATCCACAGGAGGAATTGGAATCTACAGCCAAGAAGTATTGTAATTGTCAAGAAATCTTTTAATTTTGTAATTTTTGAAATGAGAATCTAAATAATTTCAGCTTTGACCGAACCTTAATCCTCTTCATTTTGTCGGTAAAATTTGGATTGAATTCAAAATAATCAGTTTGTGTGACATTTTTTGTAGTTGGCTCCTTTATAAGGATTTTATATTTTGCACAGGCAAGTGAATGCAGCAACCTCACAATATCTTCATCTGTCAAATTCAGCTGTGATTTGATTTCTGCGTAGCTCAGTTTTTCTGAAGAATTGAATAAAAGCAATGCAGCCGCCTGGACATCCACACATAACGAGAAACAAATAAATTAATGCTCAAACAATCAACTTTGTCAATCCAAGCCATCTAAGCCTGAAATTAATAACAGAAACAAATCATCAGCCCAGGAAAATATTAAATAGACTGCAGAAATTAATGTGAAAAAATTACAAACAAAAATAAAGCAATTCTTAACATTGCAATGATATTGCAAAAAATCCAAATGCATCAGCACAAATCAGCAACATTATCTTCTGATAGTCATTCCTTTCATATTGCGGAAGCAGCAGAGTATCTGAAGGAGATAACAATAATTAAAGCACAGAAAGCTCATACACCATCAATATGAACAAAGAATACACCTACCTGGTATGTGGTCACAGTAAGGTCCATCGTCTTTTGACTAAACTTCCCAGAAAGATGGCATTGCCCTAGAGAGTATATCCATGTAAGCTTTCTATGTTTAGTTTTTGTCTGGTAGAACTCTCTGAATACCTCTACACACTTCACCTGCAAAGGAAGGAAAGGCATGAATTCAATTAAATTGCTGAACATACTTCAAAAGTTGCAACAACTTATATACAGCTATCAAAAACATACCAATTAAATTATTAAAGTATTCCTTAACAAAGGGTTAATGTGTGATACTGATAACCCATAGCTGTATTTAGCAATGAAAATTATAGCAGCATCATTGAAGTGGTGCCACTACTGCACCTTGTTTGTTCACTTGAGCACTATAATTAAATATGATTTGCTATTTTATCAAAAAAAGTTTATATATAATGACCAAAATTAAGCCTAGTACTAGTTCACAGAGAATTTCTCCCAGCCACTAAATCATTATGAACAGCAAATCAGTTATTAACTTTAAAATATCTCTAATTTAGAAATTGTATTCATGTCCACAGATACGTAAAAAGGTCAATGGGACTCAAAAGTAAAAGCAATAACTTGGGGTAAAACTTGTGAATAATTGATAATTATTTTATTTCATTATATAATTATTACGATTTTATTATTATAATAATCGAATCGAAAATGTTATTATAATTATAAATATTGGAAATAATATAAAGTTCAAATATAAATCAAAAGAAAGACAAAACAAAACTTGGAAAAGTGGTTGTTTGAGCCCTTCTGTTCGGTAGGTTGAGTGATCTCACAAAAACACCAGTTCAGCAGAAATCTCAGATAGCAAGTATGCCTAAATGCTTTGGGAAGTAGCCTATAATGGATAAGGATGGATAATGCATTCTCGGACTACGAGGAGCATGCAGATTGATTTGTTGTGTATACAGCCACAGCCACATTGCCCAGATTTTTTGGCTGTTTTTTACTCAATTTTCCCAGTTTACAACATGTCTAGACACTGATATCCCTCTGCATATCATGGGTCAATGAAATCACAATTTAATGAGTGAACAATTTTAATAATTTCTGCTTCTATGGCTTTTACAATACATTTCACTAGGTATATAGACTTTTACCTAAGATTCAAAGGAACCCCAAAATATTAGAAATTAGAGTGCATGACATAGAATAATATAATAAATAATGTTAGTTTATTATATGTTAACTGTTGGGTAATTGTGGTGTACGGCTATATAAAGCCATTGATGTAAGGATGAAGTGTTGACTATAATTGACAGACTCTGCTGTCTTAGAGCCTTGTGCTCTTTGTTTTCTTCACTTCGATACAGAAGTTGGATGACACACTAAGGCAAGTAAACAAAATGCATAAAATTAAAATATGTACTAACACAGAAAAAAACATGAAGCAAAGGAGAAGTAGAACTCTATTCATACACCAAATGATTATTCTAAGTCTGTCAATGTGGTAAGTACCCCAAGTTGAGTGGTTTCTGCATAACTACCCAAAGAAGCATTAAAGTACTCTTCAAGGAGGAGAGGACTCCACTTTGACAGTCATGGTTGAAGAGCTCTAGAGGAACCGACACTAGTTATAATGGCCCAGTCAGAATACAAGATACATAGCACCTTGAGATATATTAAATATATGTTGACAGCTACCTCCATTTGTCACATCCACCACATATCTGGGTGCATCTACAAGCTACAACATGCATATGTATCAGATGGACTAAATAATCTCTTCACAGTAAAGAATCTAAGCAGTAATGAGGGTTTTATGAACTCAGGAAAACGGCTTTTAAGTATTATTATTGAACTGCTGATTTTATAGTGACAACTTGAAAAAAGAGGAAATATCTTCATCTCCTGCCATCAAGGTATGCGTTTAAAATGTCATTTCTGCATTGCAGACTCAGAGGAAACAGACAAATTTACTAGCCTACATGTTTTTACTAATTTGCCGGTTCGGATTTGGGTTCAGAGTCGGGTTCGAAATTCATTCTAAAATTTTTTGGGGCTCGGTTTGGGTTTGTTTTGGTTTAGTCCATACAAAAACATATGTTTTTTAAATGTGTATATATATATATATATATATATATATATATATATACAGCAGCAACATAGCAAAATACACCATCATATCTATGTTTCAGTTCAATAGGATATTAATTGCATCATTTAGCTACACATAGAACACGATACACATGCTTGGTCACATGCATGGAACATATTTCCAGATCAAGGGGACAGGTTGAGAATGAAAAGAATCATTAGAAGATAAGTGCAGTTATCTGAATTTTTATTTTGTATTGGTTAGAGGATTTCTAACCAAGCTAGATCAAATGTTAAGACTCATATTTTAAGCCCTGGATTCAAAGATATCATAGCTTTTTTAAAGAAATTCCTCTATAATCGTCAATTTGGATTTCCCCTATTGCCAATTCGGATTTCCTCTATAAGCAAGTTTTTTTTTTCATTCACAAATGCACAAATGACATATAAACCATCCTTTTTGGCCATTTTAGTGATCACTTTTAGGCTTGGAGGGTCGAACAGACCAAATTAGGAAAAAAAACACTATAAAAAAGTCAAAAAAAATTTGTTTTGAGACCAAATTTGGCACGGGTTCGGCTGCTGGGCAGAAAATTCTTCCAAATTCGCTCCAAAGTCTGCCTGGGTTCATCTGACAGAATTTGTGGCTCTACGGGTGAATTTGGGGTGAAGACAAGGACCAGACTTTGTCAAATCTGGTAACTTAGTGTTTTTACATTCAAATTTTCTGTAAGAAAAGAGATTCATTGAAGGCAGGAACTTTTGGAAACCTGGCTTCTGTGTGAAGTGGAACTTACTGATATAGACAAGTTATAAATAGATACACCTAGGTTTGATGCAAAGATTTGGTGGTATTATTTAGTATATCCATTTTGAGAAAGTTTATAGTTCAATGTATCACATCGATAATTTTCATTCTAGAAAAGCATTGGAATGGTTGAAGAATTCAGATAACATAAACATATTCTTTGAATGCAATTAAGAGTTCGGCAAGAATGCCCAAGAAGCCTGTAAGGGATCAGTGAACCTAGGGAGGCCATGGATGCAAAGGTTCGGTGCCTTGGTTTGTCATGCCCCCTTTTACAAACTTTGCTTAGACAGTCATCTCAACAACAGGAGGTTCTTCCCTTTGACCACTTGAACCCATGAATTATGCTCTTCGACCTATTTTTGAATAGATTGTTGTTTGGCATCTGTTGCTTCCTTGAGATGTTTGTGATGAATAATAATCTTAGATTGTTTGTTTTGAATTTCAGAGACCACATCATTTAGCTACTTAAAACGAAGGGAGTCAAAGGCATTGGCTTGAACCTGTTCAAGGTGGTTAATTGTAGCCTACAAATAAGCAATGTTATCATCCCTTTCCTGTAGCTACTTCTGAAACAATGACAGTCCCCGAAGTTTGTGGCCTAGATTTTCAATCCCAAAAAGAATTCAGCTAAAGCTGGAGTATTTGTTTTGTAGCAACAATGCATTGAGAAGACAGGGAGCTTTAAGTTCCTAGTTTAGTGGAAACTCCACAGGCAGCAACCAAACAACCACATGCAGCAGACAGCCACATATAACAAAGGCTCACATAGGAATGGAAAACCCGCCTCTGCTTGACAGGATACTGCAAATCACACACAAAAAATGCATGTGTATTTCAAATGAAACCCCAATTATAGGTAGATATTTATTATTTACAGATTCACTCCAGAGGCCTTTGATGCTATTGGGTACCCACCTCAAATGCCATTGTTAGAGCTACTAAAGCTAAATGTGAGCACAATAAGTTTCCTTAACCACAAGAAGAATCGTAGTTTTCTAAAATATATTTGCCTAGATAAAGATAGAAGCATCTATCAAAGTGAATTTAAGGAGTTTGTGCAGACAGCTTTTGCTAAATCAGATAGTCAAAAGTAAAAAAGATGAATTTTCACTGTTGAATTTAGCTCCATGGTTCTTTGAGGAAGCCAAATTGTTCATCAATCCAGCATTATCAATGACAACTTGGCTAACCAGATGTCATCATGGGAAATTTTGCTCTATGCCCAATTCGGTCTGTGCATTATAGACAAGATGAAATTATGGGTAGTAATAAGTCTTGTTGGAATCGGCACTCCCATTGTCATGTCCCCTCTTTTCCAAATATAAAGAATAGTTATTAATAAATAAATAATTAGTGTTTTATACACTAGTTCAATATAGTAAATAAATACTAAATATTGAAGTAAAAGAGTAAAATTTAAATTTTAGCAGGTCCCATGTGTTCTAAATTGATAAAGATCTACAAGCTCGTTCTGCATTTTTGCATCATCCAATTGAAGTTGTATGTATTCATTTGAATCTCAAATCTGAACGCACAATCAGGGACAGAAACCCCTTGACTGCATCCTTTGAGGTTAGGATGAAACCACTATCCTCTTGCTGGTCAATTCCATGCAGGAATTGCAGGTGAATCTAAAATTTACAAATCTGTGAGTGATTCAGGTGGGCAAGCCCTGCTGAAGCAAATCAGAGATTACCACTGCTCATTACCAGGTCAACTAATTCATTTGTACAGAAGTCAAAATTCACTGCTGCAGTGGAGATGGAAAGAAGAGAAACTGTTCCATGACCTAAGTCGGATCTGAATGAAAGGTTGAGGATGCCCAGAAGTGCTTGTGAGAGTCACGCTAGCTGTAAAGATGTTGACAGCTGAGAGCAATCTTGACTCGGGCCGTCATTGGCAGATCACACATCATTCTTATCAATCACAGGCCATTCAGCTCATTGCAATCACTCGTTCATCATTTGTGAAGCAGATCTTATTACTACATTGGGAGATGCTTTTCCCAAAGGGGAGTTAATAACATCGTCAACCTTGCCTGACAAGGCAACCCCTGCCCAAGTGATCATAGCCAATATACCAGCTTAGGCAGAGTTATGGAGTTTGGAAAATTGTGGAGAACTAGCTGCATCTAATTGAATCAGCATGTGCTGGAAACTGACACACTATAGGTCACCAAATGGAATCAAGAGCCCAGGGGCTGGTTATGTATGAGATCTACAATTGCATACATATAGTGAGCTTGTTTTGTTGACAGGTCTAGACTGAATATGAGGGATAAAACCCTACTGTTTAGTTTAATCACTGCTGAAGTGTGTCAAACTATTTATGTGATCATTTAAATATCCAGAAGATAGATGTTTCAGATCTTTGAAGTTTAATTCCAGACTTGAAAATCAGTGATTTAAAAGCACGTAGATTTCCACAATCCATAAATATTTATTCTGTTTCTGGATTCAATTGTGTAAGCAAATTTTTCATCAATGTTCAAGATCACACTCTGTGATCCATCATCCTGATGCTCTCTATCATCCAGAAACAGCAAACAAAAATCAGTGATTTTTTGAGTTTGCTCCCCCCAGGTGCAATATGAAAAAGTAAAGGCTCATTTTTGGCATGTCAAAGTTGCCTTTGTTCACACAATTAGTTTGGCATTAAAGTTTTGCTTTAGGAAAAGAATGTTTGAGAGAGCTATTAAAGAAATCATGAGTGAGCTAAAGTATTCATATTTGTTAGCAGTCAAGTATTTCTCGAGACTACATACATAAAAAATGCACCAATTTCTACTTAAGCATACTTCCCATTTAAGATTGGCTTCTGTTCCTAGGAGCATCATGATATTTGGCAAGAGAAACCTCAACCTTAAGTTTCACATAGCCTGGGAAAGGCAAAAATGAACCAATTCTTGCTATACATGTCCATGTAATCTGGTCTGAAGGTTTTAGTGCAAAATGCAATGATGAGCATGAAGTGAGGAAAGAATAAGCAAGAAGGTTGTCTTTACAAAAAATCAATATGTTTGATGCTCTGGCACAATCAGAGGTATACTCCAATATGTACTCACTCAGTCTAGGACAGAATAAAAGATTTTCTTTGCTAGATTAAGTATGGAAAAGCGTGATTTCACTTGGATCTCTTACATTTCTTTATTTTGACAAATAAAGCTCCAATTACTTCATGGGAACAATTTTTAGAATTGTTTTAAGTCCACTTTATCAATGTACCATATAGAGGAAGAATCTATGGAGAGGCAAATTTTTGAAATAGAATAAACAAAATGTAAGAATACACTATTAAGTTCGAAGAAGGCTACCCAAATGGACAAAAAGGTGCAATTCCCTCCAAACCTGAGGACATTGATGAGGCATACTCAATACCTCGACAGAAATGGTATGCCTTCCTCTCCAAAGGCCCAAGGAGCAGCCAAGACCAGGAAGGTGAATGCCATCATTTCAAAACCTACAAGAGATTGTAATCATTTAGATACTAATGAAAACTGCTAGGAGCTATGTCCAGGGAAGTGTCTGCATCAAAAGGGTAAGAAAAGTTTAAAAAACCCTACCCCTATTGTTGATGTGAGTTTTATGCCACTACAACATACAGAATCAAACACTTAGTACTCCAAGATGAAACACAAGATCTCCAACTCTCTCTTGAGGAAGCTCATATGCTAAACAATGTATCTGAATTGTGTGATCAAATGATCTGTGTATGGGCGGATTCTACTGCACCTATTTGCTGAGTGATAGGCATCTCCCTTAGCGTACCTATGGGCTTTCATTATGAGGTGACTCCTTTAGCACCATTGGTATAGATTTGTTACATTTTTTGAATAGTAAAATTTCCTGCTGTTTTTTCCAAAAAACTCTGAGCAAGTTGAAATCATGCTGAAGTAATAAACAGTGATCAGTTATTGTGGATAGTTGTGTTATTGAATTGAATTGAGTAGAAATCGTATAATATCCCTAACAAATTAACAATGATATTATACAATTTCTCTTCTTTGTATTTAAAATTTATACCAAGTAGAAATTTCTACAAAGGAGAGATATGGAGAGCCTGCCAAACCAGAAAATTTAGAATTGGTGAATAAGAATTATTAAACAATGTGGTACAAGATAAAAAGTTTCTCTGTCTCTCTTCATCCTATTTTATTAATTCTTCTTTATAGACTATTTAATTTAGTTTATTTGACCTTTTAATATTTGTATGAACTCTAATAGTTATTTAAGGAATAAAATCTATATATCTTTTGACTCCTTCCAGTGTGTGCTGATTACCATAAACTGCTACACAAAAATATTTCAAAATATTTCCAACCAATATGGTATTATTCTATTTATAGTATTTAACCTGTGAAACTGAAAACAAAAGCAAAACATAGAAGTCTTACCATCTCAGCGGGCAAATTAAGATCAAATGACTTGTAGCTGGGCCAGAATCCGGTAGTCAAGACCGTTACAGCCAAGTCAATTCCAGGACGTATATGTTCATTATCAGGATCCTTAAGATAGTCATCGAACTTAGATTGGTTCTCCTTTGCAAGCATCAAATCAGTTACCTGAGAAAAAATATACAAATCAAAAGAACAGCATGTCAATCAGGGTTGCTGCCTAAGAACAGCTTTTGGTTCTTCCCAAAGCTCATAAAATCATGGATGTGCATATTATACATACCATTCCTTCCATCTTTGAAGTAAACTGGCCTCCACATTGTTGCTTAAGTTTTGTTAAGATACTCCGTTCATGATCATCATTTGCACTTTTATCAAATAAAAGCCTGCGGGCTAGTTTTTTCCTAAATAATTGAAAACAGTTATTAAACTCGTTGGCAGAATGAATACAAAAGGTTTAAAAAACCCTATACCATTTGCAATGTCAATATCACATATTCTATGAGACAATCCATTTTTTTTTAAAAACAGTACATTGATTGACTTTAAGTTTCAATATACTACATGAAAACACCATTTCATAACGCATGAAAAAGAAACCATGACTCGATATATGTAGAGATGCAATTGAACTGTCAGTGACCATCAAAATTCTACCTTTTGAGATCTTTTTAGGAATATGTTCCTAATATAGAAGAGAAAAACAAATGCTTGTTTTCAATTTATATTTAAGAAAAGATTGTTCACACAACATAAGGTAATGTCACTCATACAAGTATCGTGTGTCTAAGTTAAATAAAGAAATGATACAAAACACCAATTTATTTTCCAAAAGTTCAGTGATGTTTTCCAACAATCCTGCAGGAAATGTCTCAAGAAACAATAATCCAGAGTTTCAATTTCAAAAGCTCTTCCACGTAAAATCGCAATTGACTATTTAAATCAAATATCAAATATGTATTCACAAATATGAATATATTCTTGTGCAGGTATAGCAAATTGTTTTATTTTGTATTAATTTTTTTTTCTGTAATTTTTTAGCACATTCTGTCAAGGTTCACAAGTTTCTGCTGACTCCTGAATCCCAACAATAAGAAACACATAGTCTTCAATTGGCTTTAATTGGGCTCACAAATCCCTACCATAAACTTATTAGTTGGAAAGTACTCACAAACCTTCATGTCTATCAATAAATATAGACCATGTACACAACTTCAACCTCTTTCCACAAAAGAAAGTTAAAATAAATTGGAAGCATTTTGGAAAACAGTTTACTGTTGCTGCTCAAACAATACTGAAAATATTATCACAGGTTAGCTTGTATAGCCAATGGGTTCGGAAAATGAATTCTGAAATTCTTCAGAAAGTAAATGCCAGAGAACATACCTATAAAATTCTGCAAAGAGATCTTTATCACTAATGTATGCAAGAAGCTTTACCACCTGTAACATTTATAACTGATGCAATAAGAACTTGAATAAGATAAGTCCTTTGTAACCTATATAGTTCAGAATAAAAAAGAGCCCTCTGTAACCTATATAGTTCAGAATAAAGAAGAGCCACCTTCTCAAGAGTGTCTTCAATGGTTTCATCGCTTAGTTTTTCACTGCCACCTTTTTTCAATATGTTGTCACAAAATGTGGCCAGCAATTCTGCACTTGTGCTCCCTGCAACTCCTTTATTACAAAACACCTCGAATGCTTCTTTTAGTGCCTAATCAAATTCAAGAAAATAAAATAATTCAGGTATAGCACATCAATAATGAAATTTACTGTAAAACAAACAAGTAAATAGGAGCACAGTCAATCATCGCTTCAAACTAACCTTATGAAAAAGGGAATGGTTAACAAAGCACATACTGACATACTGCATGTACTTGTCATGTAATTCAATAACCTTCCACACAAACGCCTGAAAATCAATAGGGAATTAAAATAATAAGTAGACTTGGAATTTGAAAACCATAATATTATAAATTTATTAGTGATACAACAAACAGAAATGACTACAATATAATATTTCGAAAATAAATACTGCTTAATTTCTCTATAATGAAACTAAGCACATCATTGTCCAAAACCAGCAAATCTATAGATTATATTTATTGGAGGTGGAATTCAAGGATAGATTAGTTACTAGCTATCAAAATCAATATTGTAAATAAAAATCTGCTTATAAAGTCAACGATTATTTGTTTAAAAGTAATTTGGTTCAAACCTCTAAAGCCATTGTTTATAAAGTTGTTATCAACGTTTACCTTTTACATTTGTCCAAATAAATACCAAATAAGCAGCTCCCTTCATTGGAAGCTATAGAGACAAATCTCTTTGGAAAAACATTTGCTACTTTCCATGAATTCCATAGGCGGGCCATAAATAAAGTAAACTACTACTTAGAGTCAAATCGCCCACAAAACAATTCTTATCACCTATGATTGTGTGGATTCTCTGACCTAACAACTATTTTTCCATAGTTTATTTTTGATAAAATTATTTTACAATTTTCTTCTTCCCTTATATGTATGCACATACTTGGCACACTCTCTCTTCATCTTTAGTGCCATAATTAGTTGTGCATTATGGTTCAGCCCATGCCGTACATTACCAATATGTACAAGCCTAAAGTTTAGTGTGCTTTCTCACAAGCATTGACAATTTTATGGTCAGTCTCACAGAGATTCACTTACAGCAAGATGTCTAAAGCTTAGTGTGCTGTCTCACGGAGATTCACTTACAGCAAGATATGTCTAGCACTCAATCTTATCATCCAAACACAAGAATGCGGAACAACTGCATCGTTATATCTGGCAGACCTTATGAAATTTATGGTCAATCAAAAAACCTTTCACTCTTGCTAGTATGTACAAGCCTGAAACTGATTATACTGTCTGACAGGCATTAAGAATTTTATGGTCAATCCAAAAACCACAAATTTTCACTCAGAAAACTAGAGCACTTGATCTTATGGCCCAAATCCAAGACTACTCAGAACAATTGCATTACATCATTTAATTTCCTTGTACTGAACGAAAACTGCAAGGCTAGTTTTAACCCATTCTTGGATGCTTTCCATGAGATGGTCCAGCAACTGGCAAGTGTTCCCAAGAATATACCTTGATATAAATTGAAAAAATCAAAAGATGTTAAAAACATCCTTTTTGGTTACATAGCATGCCTTTGGGGTAGGCAAACTTTAATAATTATTTAATCAACACTGTCCTATTTATATTGAAATTATTTATCTATTTATAGTACATCACATAGTAAACATGATTGATGAGATTAAGAATTCCGCCCTATGATTATTAATTTTTTTCTCTTGTTCCATTTCTTTTCTTTTCATTATTACATGTTTTGACTTCTCCTTTAGTTTATACTCTACCTCCCTCTTAATATCTTGGTCTGCAATCTCCATCTCTTTTTTTCCTCATCTTGATGATGGACCACAGAGAATGATCCAAAACATTGATGTTAAAAAAATATGCACTTATATCCAGAAGTATACTTAATCTCACTAATATAGACCGTAGCAATCTCATTTCTGTTATACTTACAAAAACATTATGGGCACTGAGTGAGGACTCATATCAAGTCTCCCTCCATTAAAAACCTTTGGCAATTTGAGATTTTTGATAGAAATAAACATGCAAATCCTCCAAGGAATTTCAGAATATCATCCTGCTATCTGTTCCTATCATACAATCTCTAAAAGCTAAAATCTTACCCTCACAGAAACAAGTAATCAGTCATTGGTGGCTTATATCCATAAATTGCACAAGTGATATTTTACAGCCACTGTTAAGGGGAAGCCATTTAGCAAAACCTAGTGCCAATGGAGAGCAACTCTACTGAAAATTTGAAGTCACGGTTAGAGTCTCGGGAATTATATAGATTCCTCTCAGTAAATGTTAAGTATTACATGTTTAAATCCAGAATTCACAGTGCACTACAGAAACTTTATCTGTAAGGAAAATTGAAGCCATGATTCGTAAAAAGAAATACAGGAATCATGCTATGCCCATGAGTGTCCAAAGTAAGTCAAAAAGACTTGTAAGTACATCCACTTACAATAGGGTAATACTAGTTTACAAAAGAACCCTAGAAGCTGAAAAAGTGACCAAGATTAAAGCTCAGATCCAATCAAAAATCTCAAGAGGGGATGTAAAGTGTAAACCCTTGGCACAATGAAGCCAATAATATTATTATTAACCAGTACAACTGCAAACCAATTCAAGATCTGGTAGCAGCCATAAAAGAACGCCCCAAGCTAAGGGAGCTTGGTTGAAGTTTGAACAACCCTAGAAGGAAGCACAACACATCTACCGAAAGCAAGTATCCTTGGATGGGAAGAACTAGCATTACTCACCTCCATATATATCTCAGGCTACAAACTAGAGAACAGTAAGGCCCATAGAACCAAGATATACTAGTAACAAGCAAAGGTAGGTACTGTCATGTTGATTTAGCACCATTTGTGTAGACTAGTTGAACCAACAAGATGATTAGTACCATCAATGTCATAATTAGACACAAAAAATAGGTAATCCACCTAGTTGCCTAGACTATCTCAGTACTATCCTTCATTTGAGGTCATAGCTTCCTAAATCAAAAGAACCAAATGTCTACAGTCAAGATAAAGGAAGGTGGTGGGTAAAGAACCTCCTAATCCTTGAATAATCGTACCTCCCATTGAGCTCATAGTAAGCAAAACATCTTAAAATAAACTATTCCTCATTCTCCATCTCATGGAGAGAGCAATAATGGTAAATCCCATGTCCACAAGGGATATTGTGATCTAACTAAACTCATAGTAGGTAGGAATAGACCTTTAATTGTCCAAGAGTTATACTTATGCTCAAGCCATGAGACCAATGGTGCTAGAGATAGTTGAGTCAAAGAATAATCCCAGCTACAACTTATAAGAAGCATTTTTCCATAGATTTCTGAGCATGGGGGATGTGGGAACTTCAGCAATGGGTAACCAGGCCGGCATAGCGACTCTAGTCCTTTCCAATCGAGTCATCTTGATTCCAATCCGGCTTGGGTAAGACCATCATCACTACCAACTAATCGGAATCACTATTCGGCAAGGGCCCCCGCCCCCTTATAATAGTAGGGCAATTCTAATGCCCTCGGGCCATTATTCGCTGATTCCCTACTGGGGGACTGTGGACCCAAATCTGGACACAGCAGGGAACAATGACTAGTAGTGCAAATATAAGTGGGGACAGGGCTTTAGGAGCAGTACCCCTGATAGGGATCTAGCGGCAGCAATTTTTCATGATCTTATCACTTTATTTTCTTCAACACCAAATCCTCGTTACTCCTGACCAAGTCTTTGTTCTTCAAAGAACTAAAAAAGTGTCCATCAAGTATCAATAAGGAAAAACAGTAACAGCTGTTTTAAATTTAATGGTCTATTTTGCTTCTGACACCATGTAAATATTCTTCTTTCAATAGTCAACCATTTGTTGCCATCATGTTGATTGTCACACATCCAAGAATGTCCCAGTTTTAGAAACATGGCATTTTGAGTGAGGTGCACATCATTATGCAGCTATGTTAAAAAGGTGAAGTGACCTAAATACGCTGTCCATAAATGTCCTCTATAACAACAAGTAAACTCTATTAATCCCATCCTTCAAGTAAAGAAGTCACTGAAGCATTGACTAAAAATTTTAGGAGGAAGCCAATTAATAGGGAGAGCAATTAACCATACCAGCATAATGCAGTAATCAAGCAAAGCCCAAGGAAGCAACACTGGACTACATACCAATGCTTCTCAAAATGTCAGAAAAAAGGAACACTGTTTTGAAGATAGTAGATTCAAAACAGTCCAAGGAGTTGAGCTTAATTGGCTAAAACATTGACTTCTCATCATGGAGACACAAGTTCAAAACCCAAAGGGATATCTAAGTTGTGACTCTGTCTTGCATTGTTGGCTTCTTGTGTTGAGGTGGTTTCTAAATAAGTGGATTTCTAAGTTGTGACTCTTGGTCTTCCATAGGTGGATTCTAGCGTGGTTGCTGAAAAGGAGCAATACTCAGAACACAGGTTTATGAAGGAATGACTAATCATCCTCAAAACAATAAGAAGGTTCTAGGCTTTTGCTTTGTATCAGTTCAATTATTTTTAAAAATGTTGTCTTTTTTTAAGTAGTTGGGTTGTTGAGGATGGCCAGGGTTCATCTCCTGGCCATCCCTGGGAGCACAAAAGCATCCCAAAAATTCAGGAAAAAAAGCCAGTGCCCCCTAATCCACGGAAAGTGATGTTGTACACAGTTTGCATTAGATTTTCTAAACGCTTTAATAATAAACAGTAATACAGAAGAGAGAACTTTGCCAGAAATCATATATTTTATTTTTGGGAACCAGATAACAGAATTGCATTCTTATTAGTCAACCCCACATGTGGTCCTCAAACACCCCGATAAAGCTTATGAATGCTTAAAAACCTATCACAGAGAAAAATAAATTTCTTCTAAATGACAAGAACTTTTGCATCAAATTTTTTTTTCAGCATTCTCATTTAAATGTTTCTTATTGTTGGAAGTATTGAACTTTCAATTAAGGCATTTTTCATGGCCACCATGTTTAGCTCAAAGTTCACAGTGGTTTCAGAAAATATTTATTTTGGCATATAAGCACTGCATGTTCTTGTGTATTACTATTCACATATGACTACGTGTGTTATAATTTCTTAGTCGTGCAACATCAAAAACCTAGACCATTATATTTTTAATTTCATGTATTTGGTGACTCTTAGAAGTAGATTGCATCAACATAGCAACTCACAAAGAACAAATGTGTACACACCTGCTCCTGTGCCCCAACTGTGTCTTTTTTCTCAGCCTGCATCACAACAAAAATTATTTTGATAGCATAATCAAAGGCTAAATGATAAATAATTTTTCACTAGTTTCCATGCAAATACAAAGCATGTGAAATGGTCCATGTATTGTGAAGACACACAAATGTAATAGCACTCAGCAGCCCACAGAATATTTTCCTTTCTTACACTCAATTAGAGATTTAGATATCATCAAATAGCATTTTAAAATATTTCACCTTTTTATTGCTGGCTGCATCTTCTGCTTGTTTGACAAGCATTGTTCCTTCATCAGTAACATGCTGAAAGGAGAAGTAAAATAGTCAGGATTTGGAATGCTTAAAATGACAGAAAATGTCCTGTTCTCCTATTAAGTGATTTCTCTTTTTAAGAAGATCACAACAGAAAAGTTATAATCATAAATTAGCAAAGCTGAAAGGAGAAATACCTGTTTAAATATGTGTGCTACTGGCTCCAAACCTTTCGGTATCTTATGAAACAACCTATACATTCTTGAAAGGTCTTCCACCTGCAGAAAAAAATCAGTTTCAATTCAAATCATGCATTGTAAGCATACATTATAGGAAACAGGGTCAAATTTAACACTGATCCATAATCATACCTTATCATCTCTAAGCAAGGAATGACAACCTGAATGTTCCTTTTCCAGAAGTTGACTTTCATACTGGGAAAGCAATTCATGTTGTACTTTCTAAAGCGAAACATACAATCAAAAAAATTAAAAAAGAGATACAAATTCAGTACAAAGCAATTGAGTAAAGAAGGGTGTTATGTTCACACAAAAACAATCAAATGAAAATTTTTATTATATGCAAACTCTGTGATTCATACAGCCTAAACACAGGAATCCTACCTCCAATAACTTTTGCTCACTCTCTGCATGCAAATAATGATCAACTCTTTCTTTCTCTCGTTTTAAACATTCTTCTGCCTGCAATCAGTAGCAATTTTTTCCTTTTAAATTTGACTCCCAAGGGAAGTTCAACAGGGAAATTAGCATTGAAAGTATCAAATTTAATCACCTTTAGCATATAATCTGGACATGAATCTTCCAGAATCCATGAAGCAGCCTTTCGAGAATAATATGCAGCAGTGTCTTCCAACATGACTACTTCGAAGTCAGTCTCATAGTAATCCATATTCCCCATCCCAATCTCCACAAAAATGCCCAAAATATTTTTCAGCAAATAACGGTTTATTTGTTCTCCTTCACGTTCTCGATCAATCTAAGACAGTCAATGTACCCAATAATTTTAATGCACCAAAATCACAGTGAAATATTGTGAGTTAAACAACCAACAGTGATGCTATCACTTGACCCTGTGTGGTGTAAGATAGACAACACAAGTCCACATACCAATGCAATGACAGCATCTCTTACATTAGTCTTCATTTCCTGATAAACCTGCCAGGAGAAAAAATGAATGGAAGTTTCCATTTCTAGCTGTCATTTACAGTTTTAAAACTTGACATTTCATATTACTGGAGGTTATCAACAATGCCCACTTGTTCAGATAAAAATAAATATCACAAGTAGGCTCAGAAAGACAATCAAACACTTGTGTACAAAAAGACAATTACCAGTTCACGAAAACATATAAGGCCAACTTCATTAAGAGCTGGAAGGGAACGCCTCGGAATGAAATAACGATCCAGATAGGTAAAGAAACGAGATAACCATCGGACCATTATTTTATGGTTATCCCATCGTCTCACAAGCTCTCTCAACATAAACTCATCATGTTTTTCCCTTAAAGCAGATAACACCTGAGTACAGCCAAGAGTTTAACAAAATCAGCTCTTATTCCAACATTAACTAGCTGCCAATATGAACTCTCAGAAAATGTCAACTTCCCAAGTACAAGACAAAATCAGGCCTTCATTGGTGAAAACAATAGAATCTGTTAAATCTCTAGAGGTAAAATGAGCGGCAGAATAATTAAAAACAACATTGATAATCCTAGCAGATGTCTCTTCCTCAAATGTATTTCTAATAAATTTGGCACCTATCTCCACCAAACAAAGAGACAGTCTACAAATTTAGATAACTAAGCAATGTGACAGTTTCATGTTTACTCATTAGTTTACCCATAGACTTTACTAGGTTCCCTTTGAAGTGAATAATGAAACAATCAGTTTAACTGTTTAAGCCATCTAGATCTCAATTATCAGCATCTTACTTTACCTGCCTTCTATTATATAGACAAGAGCAAGCTGTCATTGTTTCATATTCAAGGGGATTGAAAATTCTGTTCAAGGGGCATTGAAAAATAACATTTTCAAGAGTCATTTACATTTGCAATTACAATATGACATACAGTAAACAGGTCATTCTTGTCAAAGACTTTTGAACTCAGATCCTCAATTGTTAACAAAATATGGAACCCTAAAAAATCTATTCAAGGATGCTACCTTGTTTTGAACAAAAGAAAAGCAGGGAACTATGGACCCTTTCTGCTTTAAACTTCGAAAGGTCTGTCAAACTAGTCATATATGCCCTATATGCTTGTACCAGATGTGGCTGTCGCTGACTATGCTATTCAAATAGATGATTATGAAAATGTTGCTGAAGAGCTTCAGGCTACTATTAATTGACAACAAGAATACTTACTGGGACTAATGAAACACGTTGGCATAGCCAACAATATAAGGAGTCATTGATTAATCTTGAGCATTGTTCTTTCAGCATCATTGCGTTGGATGGAACATATCCGAGCGAGAGTGTGTGTTTTGTGCAAGTCTTTTCATACATCCACCAGCCATTTGTGAGAGAAGAAGAGAAATAAAAGAAGGATATTCAAAGCAGATTTAGTGAAGTTAATGCAGATTCAAGAGGAGAATAATAGCAATTTTTGGAGCAGATTTATTAAGAAGTTTTTACAGCAGAATTGAAGCAGATTTATAAGCATAATTGGAGCAGATTATTGAGCTTTGAAGCATATTGGAGCAGATTTGTGAAGAATTAATGAGTAAATTTATAAAGATACTGTCAAGGAATTGCAAGCAGATTTGTGAAGGACTTGCAATCAGAATTGAGAGTTAAGGTATAAAAGTGGAATGATACAAGATTGAAGGAGGAGATTGTATTGTCCATCATCCATTGTAGTAGCAACATTCATAAGGAAGAATTTGGTTTTGGAAGTTGGTGCTTTGATACAAGATTAAAAAGGGGATTGTATTGTCCATCATCCATTCCAGAAGCAATATTCCTAAGGTAGAATTTTGTTATGGAAGTTGGTGCTTCCTAAAGGAGAAATTGGTGTCTCTCGCTAAGTTTATGGAGGTTGGTGTCTCCAAAGTAAATTGGGCCCTACGAAGTTTGTAAGACAAGTTTATATAAGCAATATTTTGCCATGGTTTTCTCCTGCAAGGGTTTCCACATAAATCATGTGTTCTACTTGTGTTGCTTGATTGTTAAACCTTATGTGAATGATATTGTGCAATTAAAGTTATTGAGATTGTTAAGTTGGAAAAGTAAAAGATTATATTATACTGAGCTCAGTGATCACAAAGAAATCAACAATCTGATTGAACTCACATTTAAGTATCAGTATACAATACTTTTAAGGTGTTGAAGGTTTTTGGCCAAGTGGTGTTTAAGGCAACTCTTATACAAACACTCGTGTCAACAATGTTGCCAACACATATCAAAACAATTTCAATCCTAAGGAAACCCAACTTGTCAAACTTGTGGCAAGTTGTCCCATAACACCGAAGACTTAATATAAATAATTCACACAGAAAAATTGAGAAAATATTAAGGGCCCCAAAAGATATCAAAATCTACAACATCAAAACAATATTAGCAATAAGATTGATAATAATGATGTCAAAAATGCCAAAAGTAATGATGAAGTCATCCAAGGGCTGACCTTGTTTCAAGAAAGACTAGGCTCGCAACTAAAACATCAGCCAACAAGCCCTTCTTATCGAACCAACAATTCTCAGTTGCATGTCTAGTTTTAAAACATCTATGACATCTGAAAGGCCCTTCAAAGTCCAAAGGTTGAGTCCAGAAACCCTTAGAGGACTTGATCAAGATCTCAGCCAATAGCCCATTTGAGACATCCAAGTCAACCAAAATACAGGCATAGGTGGAATGAAGGACATCTGAAGATTCTTCATCTACCAACAAAAAATCCCCAAGAGCATTATCAACATCCTCAAGAAAAGAGTCAACCTAGAGATGAAGGGGGAGGTAAGAGAGATGTACCCAATTGTAAACTTATCAAACCTTTTAGAAGAAGGATTAAACTTAGGGTTTCGGGGTTTAACCATAAGAAAATATTTCTTCTTAATTCTAAAAAAATGGTCACACAATATTTTATTTTTATCCTCTATTATTTCAAATTTTACAATGAAAAATCCTCTAGCCATAGGGTAGATATGAATTGTACCAAAAATATTAGGCTCCCAAAACATAGTGATCTAGTCATGCAGTTCTGGGAAACTATGCCAATAACCCCGAAACCTCCAAATGACAGCATGAGAAGAAAAAATAGACACATTGTAGTCTATTTCCTCCTCAGTACCCACGTTCAACTCCAAAGAAGTAGCACATGAAACTAGAATAAAATCCCTATCCCTAGCAAGATGAGAACGCATGGGTGCCTGCGAGCCACCCAAACCACCCAAGCTAGTAGAAATGATAGAGAATGAAGGGCCAACACCAATCCCACCCAACGCAGAAGGGGTGAGTCAAACGCATAGTAGTCGCAGCTGGAAGAGAACTAGAAAGTGGGCAGGAAGAACAGGTAGAGTCGAGCACAATTGGGCAGGAGCCATTTGAGGCTGACACGTCAGAGTAGGCCGCTACATGCCCCTCAAATCCTAGCACCGAATGGGCCTGTGAGACACTAATCAAACCGTCGGTAACATCCGAAGGGAAAGGAACAGGTCGAGTGGGAAGTGCAGAATTTGAAATTTGGAATTGAGCGAGAGCCATTTTTTGTTCTAAGCTATTTTCGTATGTTCAATGTTAATCTTAGAAGAATAGATATTTCTAAAATGCTCCATGTTCCACTTTACCATATTATTCTTTATTGTTTTCAATTTGGCTACAAAGAAAATAATTTGGACCCCTCAAAATGAGATTATTTCCACCATTTATCAATGAGCTCCATAAATTTTGGATCCTTCTATTATATAGACAAGAGCAAGCTGTCATTGTTTCATATTCAAGGGGATTGAAAATTCTGTTCAAGGGGCATTGAAAAATAACATTTTCAAGAGTCATTTACATTTGCAATTACAATATGACATACAGTAAACAGGTCATTCTTGTCAAAGACTTTTGAACTCAGATCCTCAATTGTTAACAAAATATGGAACCCTAAAAAATCTATTCAAGGATGCTACCTTGTTTTGAACAAAAGAAAAGCAGGGAACTATGGACCCTTTCTGCTTTAAACTTCGAAAGGTCTGTCAAACTAGTCATATATGCCCTATATGCTTGTACCAGATGTGGCTGTCGCTGACTATGCTATTCAAATAGATGATTATGAAAATGTTGCTGAAGAGCTTCAGGCTACTATTAATTGACAACAAGAATACTTACTGGGACTAATGAAACACGTTGGCATAGCCAACAATATAAGGAGTCATTGATTAATCTTGAGCATTGTTCTTTCAGCATCATTGCGTTGGATGGAACATATCCGAGCGAGAGTGTGTGTTTTGTGCAAGTCTTTTCATACATCCACCAGCCATTTGTGAGAGAAGAAGAGAAATAAAAGAAGGATATTCAAAGCAGATTTAGTGAAGTTAATGCAGATTCAAGAGGAGAATAATAGCAATTTTTGGAGCAGATTTATTAAGAAGTTTTTACAGCAGAATTGAAGCAGATTTATAAGCATAATTGGAGCAGATTATTGAGCTTTGAAGCATATTGGAGCAGATTTGTGAAGAATTAATGAGTAAATTTATAAAGATACTGTCAAGGAATTGCAAGCAGATTTGTGAAGGACTTGCAATCAGAATTGAGAATTAAGGTATAAAAGTGGAATGATACAAGATTGAAGGAGGAGATTGTATTGTCCATCATCCATTGTAGTAGCAACATTCATAAGGAAGAATTTGGTTTTGGAAGTTGGTGCTTTGATACAAGATTAAAAAGGGGATTGTATTGTCCATCATCCATTCCAGAAGCAATATTCCTAAGGTAGAATTTTGTTATGGAAGTTGGTGCTTCCTAAAGGAGAAATTGGTGTCTCTCGCTAAGTTTATGGAGGTTGGTGTCTCCAAAGTAAATTGGGCCCTACGAAGTTTGTAAGACAAGTTTATATAAGCAATATTTTGCCATGGTTTTCTCCTGCAAGGGTTTCCACATAAATCATGTGTTCTACTTGTGTTGCTTGATTGTTAAACCTTATGTGAATGATATTGTGCAATTAAAGTTATTGAGATTGTTAAGTTGGAAAAGTAAAAGATTATATTATACTGAGCTCAGTGATCACAAAGAAATCAACAATCTGATTGAACTCACATTTAAGTATCAGTATACAATACATTTAAGGTGTTGAAGGTTTTTGGCCAAGTGGTGTTTAAGGCAACTCTTATACAAACACTCATGTCAACAATGTTGCCAACACATATCAAAACAATTTCAATCCTAAGGAAACCCAACTTGTCAAACTTGTGGCAAGTTGTCCCATAACACCGAAGACTTAATATAAATAATTCACACAGAAAAATTGAGAAAATATTAAGGGCCCCAAAAGATATCAAAATCTACAACATCAAAACAATATTAGCAATAAGATTGATAATAATGATGTCAAAAATGCCAAAAGTAATGATGAAGTCATCCAAGGGCTGACCTTGTTTCAAGAAAGACTAGGCTCGCAACTAAAACAGCATAGGACAATTAACACCAGAATGCTCTCAAAATTAGAGTTAAAGATATGTTCCTTTGACTCATTGCAAAATAATATATGTGTGTGTGCGTGTGAAAACAAACATATCTTGTTCCTTCCTCAAATAAAGAAGAACCTAATGTCAATGAGTCACATGATCAACATGAAAGGATGTCAAAAATCTTTCTTCCATACATACAAAAGAGAAACTCTTTAATTGATCTAATTATAGAATATGAGAATGACAAGAGTGAACCAAAAAGATATAAATTCATTTCAGAAAAGAACATTGCATTTAAGGCCATAAATGTGTGTCATGCTTCTAATTGTCATCTTAAAATGTGGAAAGATCACCCTTTCTTTGACTCTAAAAGATATACATGATATTGTGCAAATGTTGGGTTAACAGAATAGGTCCTTTGCCAATATAAGTGATACCAAAAGAGAAATTGATTCTCTGGCTGATGACTTACCAATTTTCAACTCTTGGTTATGTTATTGAGAATTTTGGGGATATTTCACTTTGGATTAAAGGTAAAGGCATATCCTGATTCAAATTTGTAACTTGAAACAATATCAGAGTGACACAACAGAAGTTCAAATGTGAGATAGACTTTCAAAAAGCAAAAAGTTAAAAAAACCCAAAGGCATTTTATATTGCAAATCATCTTTAACACTCTCTCCATTATCATTTCTTGAGGACAAACAATCTTGGTAAGGGCGGACTGTCATGCCCCTACTAGAGATCGCAGTTTTGATAAAAGAAACATGGTGAGGCAATAACAAATAGCAATTTATTGTAAGGCTGACCAATAGTAAAGTTAAAATGACAAAAAAATTTAAAGGGGCTGATCAGAATTAATTAAATAGCAATTTATTTTAAATAAGCCTACTGAGTGATTACTTGGCAGTGACCAGCATCAAATTAAAATTAAAACAAAGCGTAGCACTTGGTACTTATTATGTAATAAAGGATTCGTTTAATAATCTATTTTAAATTTAGAGAAACAAATTGCAAATAGGAAGGACGGCCAACCTTTAGACTTCACGAGAACCAAGTATGCCAACCTGAGATGATTGTTATGCTCCTGGGCTTGAGGTCCCATCAAGTACGTGACCCCAGGATACAATGGATGACCAACCTTCCATGCCCAGGAGCTAGGAGAAGGAATGGAAGACCAGTCTTCCATGTTCTTGGGCATGAACAAGGACAGCCAACCTTCAATGTTAACTGAGGTATGGAAGGGCAGTCCACCTTCCACGCTCTCACAGTATAAGGGCTACCAAACTTGAGACTGTGGTTTGCAAATATTTCAACAAATTCTTAATAAGGTTATTATGGGAATACACATGGGAATACCTGTTTACCTTAATATGATTTTTAATATGAGAAATGTTTATATGATATCATGATGTATACTGACAAATAGTCAAAATAGATGTTATCTGGGCTTATTATTTAATGCCAATTTTCACTGACCAATATTGTGTGCAGGACCTAGACCAGGAATTTCTTATAAAGAGCATTTCAATTGCTATATTTACTTGCTATATTGTGGTCTTGGGAGAAAAATTAGGTATATCCCAAAAGGGGATATTACATATTAAAAGAAGTGCACAAACTATAGATGTAAGTATGGGTCTATGAAGCGAGATGGGAATTCAAGTGATATTCAAAATATTTCTGATTTGGATTTGGAGACATTGACTCATCACTTCATAGCAGTAAATTTAGATCAGCAATTCTTAACCATAGTAAATTGGAACATCAAGGAGAGTATTTCCACAGACAAATTCCACATCACCTCCAAACAGGATACCAAACTCAAGGAAAGAGTCCTCAAGGATGCAAACTGCCATAAAAAGCTGGAAACAAGCAACTCAAGGAGTTTGTAGCCCCAAGTCAAGGCTTATGACGGAGGAGATCTCAAAGATGGAGTGCGGTGCGATTAAATATTTTGCATCCTACAAAGATTTTATACAAAAATTGAAAACTGATAATGGATATATATATCCCTTATCCCTAATGGAACTCAGATATAATCTTATGTAAATCAGTATCTACTCATAGATATGTTACAGCATCATTTGCTGTCACACAATGCTTGCCAGCAATGTTAAAGATTCATTTCCTTTCTTTTCTCTTCATTATGAAGAGTAACAAATATATTCCTTCATATTCTCTTATTCTTCAATGATCTTCTGAATCCCTTTGGTAGCATATTAACATATCTCTAGATATATACTCTTTTCCTTTGAGTGACTTCCAATATCCAGTTCATTCCATACCTTCCTTGAATGGCTGAAATGTTTTCTTATATCTTATGATAAGACATGTCTCAAGACTCTTCTTAATTGTCTTTTTTTATAAAAACTCATAACCCCTGCAATCCAAATTGACTTTGCAAATAATAAACACATGTTTTCTAACCCATTATATTATCCTCAGAATCGCTATTTTGCATCTCATCCCTTCATTCATTTGATAACACTTAATACCTTTTATTTATCAATTTGATGATTGATGGTGTATTTGTTGTTTGTTTACCGCTGCGGGTAAAGTATTTTAATGTTGCATCCTACCCATCTGACTTGGGGCTACAAACTCCTTATGTTGCATCCTACCCATCTGGAATTAGTAATGATTTATCTTTGGCTAGGATGGGAAGTAGCAGTGCTGGGAGTAGCACAAAGGATCATGAAAGTACTTTTCAAGGTGGCAGCCCTACCAGTACAGGCAACATCTACCTTACTGGAGCATCATGTTAAAAGTACTTTTTCAACATGTCTAGTGGGAATTTTTAGTTTGCACGCTCTATGATTTGTTCACTTAAATGACATGTCCACTTACAAATCTAAATGCCAATTAAAACTAAGATGTGAATTGAATAAAAGAGTAGGTTGAGCTGTAAAATAACTGTTGTATAATAAGAACTAACAAATTTTGATATCAACATTTTGGATCCCAATCCATGAATCACAGGTTCTACTTTCCCTAATATCATGCTCTATATGCCAAGAAAGGTGGGTTACCTAGGTAAACGTTGGTTGAGATTAATAGTAATGTGAATAAAATTTAAAAGGGGAGTTGAAATCTAACGGGAGAAATATGGATAAGAAAATAAACTTGTTATGTGTGTAGTAGAATACACATAATAGCGCAAAACTAAGGATGTTTATTTGGGAGTTGATTGCATATTGTAGTATTAAAAAAGTGGCAGATTGAAAGTTTTCAAACGGTTTGATGAAAAAAAGAACTGGGATTAGTATTAAACTGAATGCAAGTTTATAAATAAACTAAGGTGTAAAAGAAGAGAAGTAGGCAAGATAAAAATAAAGAGAACGAAAATGAGAAAATCATCAATATAGTAAAGATAAGGTGAAAGGAAATGATATGAAAGTAATAGAGAGTTAATTAAGAAGAATTTAGATACATAGAATGGATAGAATTGATAAAATAGAATCTAACCCAAAGTAATCTCGAAAGAATGCAGTAAAGAGATTGGGAAAAGACAAGGATTAATCTGACTTGCTTAAATTATAAGAGGAAGAAGAAGAGAAAGGAAAATGGAATGTTATTAAGGGAAATAGGTGGCTTGAAAAAATGGGAGGAAAGAGGAAAAGGAACACACATAGGAGCTTAATAAAATAAGGTGAACAAGGGAGGAGATGAGTTGGGGGGGTCAACATAACAAATAAAAAATCAGAATATCTATTGTGAGAAATGGTTTTTCTCTGAGGGGTACGCCTACTGCACAAAAACTATTAGTCCAACTTAAGGCTTTATGTACCTTTTGTAGCTGAGTTAATAAATATAACAAAATAAATTAAGTTCAACTAAAGTGCATAGCTTCCTAAACTATTCAAACACGGAAAAGCACTAGATCTGGTCATTCAATTGAGATATAAAATGCTTGACTGTTCTGGTTTCAAATTTTAACCTTGCTATAAAGGATAATCAATGTGGGTACTTTGGATGTTTGTATACAAAAGTCACACTGCAGTGAATGTTCCTTTGAATGATTCTAAATGAAACTAACAGTACAGTGAATATTCTTGGCAAGTATGTATAGGAAAATCGCATTTACCATTGTAAATTTATATTGTGTATGTAAAATAAATTGGAGACTCCATAATACTATGTCTAATTAGTACTTACCATCTTATTAATATACTCTTCAAAAGACTCTTTATATCTGTCATACAGCTGTTGGGAGTAGTCATGTGGATGCTTCTGCGTGCACATGTTGTAGATAGTTCTGAGAAGAAGTTAAGGAAAACTTCCCCCAACTCAATTGACCAAGATAAACTAAAATGCTTCAACATTTAGATTGAAACAAAGAATAAGCTACCGGAAGAATATCAGTCTTTCAAAAGGATACGTGTAAAGGAGTGCCCACTGATCTGCATCGAAAGGGTCCTCAGTCCTTCCCTCTAATATATTCTCTAACTTTTTGATACCACTGTCCATAAACTGCCATCCTTCCTCTAATTCTATAATTTTGCGTTCACTCATTGTCAATCAAGTCCTCGTATTGATCAACTTCAGTTAGCCCTCCTACCAAGAGATTCTTGCCCTGTTTTCCAAGACCGAATGCTAACTTTGTACAACAGTAACTTCTGCAAAAGCAAGAGACCATAATAATTATGTCATCATAAGTCATAAATACAATAACAAATGTTTTTCTATAGTAGCTTCTTTGTAAAAGCAATGCGAACATAATAACCAACATCAGAAGCATATGAAAGATAACAGAAGTGAACAGTGGAGAGGATTTGCTACATGAAGGTCAGAGGTTCAAACCAAATGAAGCCATTCTAGTCACACAGTTTAAAACTATGTGAGATAAGAAGACTTAAGTATCCTTTAGGCCAAATTGATCTATAGGAAGTTGGAACCATTAAAATGCATCTGGTTATTCATGTGATTGTTTCAAGTTTTATACTAGATTTTTCACACATTGTTCACTTGTCTTGATTAAAGATTTTCTGTACTAAATTGTTAACTTTCAAAAAATTATTCAATATTTATTTAATGTTTTTATTTAAGATCTCATGCATAACAGAGATTATACATGTGTGACAAGCTATAGGAAAAATAAGAATAGCAGACTGAGTGAGCTCAGCAGAGACAAATCATATTTATAATTGTACAATTGCATAGGCGGGTATAGAAAAACTATCATGCCCCATCTAGTAGGTGACTATAAGGTGAGAATTTTCTGAACCGTTGTCAGTATTTCAAATTAAATGAAGATATTCTCTCAAGGTTTGTAATTATGAGAGATAGATGACTTTTAAGGCTCTTTAGAATGTGCATCTACTTGTTTACATGATTGTTTCTAAGGATGTTAAAAAACTCTTCAAGCTCCATTTGATTATCTGACGTAGGATACCATGTACCACGTTATCAGATTTTATATCTGTAGCACAAGCCATGTGAAACTAAGTACAATATGCCAATATAAACAAACTAATACGCCTGATAATGAGTGATTGCCGAGAAAGATCTTGCTTCTGCAAGTTTAGGCCATATTCCACAATAGGATCTATCAGAGTATTAGGTCGTGTTTTGAAAAAATAAAATAATATTTATTTGATTTTCTCTAAGATTTGATACTGGATGTTGAATTTAAAGAGCACCGGTAAAACTAAAATGAAGACAATAAAAAATAATAGCAAATTACATGATTGACCGTTAAAAGCTACATCCACAGGAATGCAGGACGATATCTTTATTCAGTTTTTCTCAATTACACAATACATGATCTGCATGCTCCTTTTATACAAATGTTTTAACTCTTCAAAGAAATGAAGAGACGAAGAAGTGAATGGTCAGATGACCGTTGGACTTCACATTCTCAACACTTAGCTATTAATGCAAAGATAGTATGGTTGTTCCTATAAACATCATATTCTTTGTTCCTAATATCATCATATTCTCTGTTCCTAATAGCATCATATTCTAAAACATCATTCAGTGAGGTCTGTTTAATTCGATTAATAAATAGCCATTATTGGCGAGATATCAGATGTCAAGCCCCTTACAGTTAATATATTGTTTTATTTGTAGACCAATATATAAATTCATTTAGTGCTCCCAAGCCCACTAACGATACCCAATGAACAGAAATGAATAGGGATTTTCAGATGTAAAGAAAGAATGTCTGAATCCCTAATCTAACAGGAGCCCTTACCACACACAATGGCATACATGACGACCATAATCTGATATGGGTAATGCGCCTAAGTCTTGGTTACAAACAAAACAGCACGAAATTAAAACATAAAGAAAGGATTGGATCACTCACTTGTATCATCCAATCATTTCTCCAATGGAAACAAACTGGGGGTCCGCACAACACAATCAATCTTCTTCTTCGTCTGTGAGAGCCTCTGATTGTTTATGATTCCTTTGAGTTTGTTTATACTCGCACTTTCTTTATTCTGTTTCTCTGTACAGCATGACAAAATATATATGCTGTCTTGCGAGCAGTCGCGGTGTTTAGATGCTTACTAGCGGTTACCCCAACTTACAACTTCATAACCTTACTAACTAAAAACTCTTTTATTTTAACGGCAACAGAAATCGTTAAACAATTTTTTAGGAAAATTAAGTCATTATAGAAAACTACATTGTTAGTTAAGTTAGGTGCAACTCCGTTTTAAAAAGTTGTTTTTATTGTTTTTTGAATAGCAATCGTTAAACAATTTTTTTAAGAAAATTAAGTCATTACAGAAAACTACATTATTATTTAAGATATGTGCAACTCAGTCTTAAAAAGTTGTCTTTTATTGATTTTTGTATAGATCTGTATTATTTTTAAAATATATGTATCAAATTAAAAAAATTAGGCAAAAATAATTTTGTATTGTATTGTAGAAAAATATATATCTTTATATATTTCCTTTTATTTTATTTCATTTTATGTTGAAAATTTTAGTACATAATTCTAACACATCATAATTCTAGCACATTTTTAAGTTTTTTTGTCAATTTACTAAATCAAAACTTATTTCAATACTTTGCTTTGTCTCATTATTTTTTTCAAAACATTCTCAATATATTTTTGAAATACTGTGTATTCTAGATAGGTTCATAGCTGTAGTACTCACCTACATAAAACTGCAACTATAATCTCATCCTCATTTTCCAAAAGTTCAAATTGTGTGTCTCTGGCATTATTTAAAGCAACGTTATTGAGTCATTTAATTATCAAAATATTCAACAACTAATTTCTCAACTACAACTAATAAACTCAATTGTTATCTAACCACCACCTCAACAAATGGTTGATCAAGTTGCATGGTTAGGAGGGGGAAATTGCCCATAAAGCATAGCAAGTGTGGTTCATGATTTACTTAAATTTGCCCTAGAAAATCCTATCCAAAATATTTATGTAGTGGAATTTGAACAACAAAGAAACATATTCAAGACTTCAAGGATGTTGTAATAAGAAAACAAATTCAACATGAACATGTAGTGTGTTGATTATTTTGATGTGCATAAATGAAGTCACTTATAATTGGTATCTTGGCATACTCAATAGGTCCATAAGATCTTGGGAAAATCTAAAAACTATATTTGTAAATCATTTCAAAATATCAATTTGTCACAACTCGAAGCGAACTAAATAGGTCATGAGCCAATCAATTGTATGGTTTCACGAGTTATACACTAGAGATCAATTATTACTTATAACATTTTAAAGTGTGTTGTTGTGCACACATATTTGAGAGTATTGGATACATTAATCTTTATTTTTGTCAAAGAAGTTCTTGGACCTCTTTCATTAATTAGTTTATAATGAAGCTATAACTATGGAGCAACAAATGACACCTTAAAGTCATGGCTTAGAATATTTGCATCCATTGTGGCACTATGTCACATAGAACTAGATAGCTTTCATAAACCAAGCTATCTCGCAAAACATGTCATTTCTAAACCAGGTTCCAAGAGCAACTACTAGGACTAGGGTGCCTAGTTCCATTGTCTTGGTGGACTAGAGCACCCAACACCCCTATCCAAGCAGTTTGGCCCCAAATTTTGAATTATAATGATCATCTTTAAAGTAGTATAAAATTGCTCCCTAATGTTGTATGTCCTTGAAAAACAATTCTAAAAAGGTGTAATTGTCTATAAACACTTGAATCCCTCTCTCATTAAAGTCTATCTATCAATATTGTGCATTAGAATTAAGTATTCAATTAAACATATTCAATGCAGTTGAGCAAGGAATTGTAATGTACGAGTCAAGCATTTGAGTTTCAATAATCATAATCAATTTTTATGTGTTAGTTGATGATGAATGCATGCATTAACACCGTTCAAGCAACATCAAGCCATATTTGAGGCTTTAAGCCAAGGTATTCGTATGTAAGGTAACATTTGTCAAATCAAATATTCCCTTTAAGGTTTTACCCTTTGTCTTTTCAAAGGATAAGCTCTATTTTTCATCAAACATTGTTATAATTGAGGTGGGAACACCAATGTGGGGTTTAACTTAGGCAAGTCCCTATCCAGCACCCAGTTTTCTCCATTTTCTTGTGCACGAGAATCCAAACATAAATAGTGCTACATTAGTGCAAAGAAGAAATCACATCAAACTTCAAATAGGTAGAATCACCTAGACTACAGTGCCATCTAGCCATGTTTGACAATTTTTTATTGAGTTTTAGAGAGAAAAAGCTACATGAATTTGGAACTTATTGTTGATTTGGAGACACTTAAACTAGGGTGCCCTATTTGGAACTTTTCAGTTGTGATTGGAGCTACAAGTTCCTTATTGTCCCCTCTTTCCAAATCTAAGCTACTACATTAGTTTCATGTATTATATTTTACTATTATTGTTGAAAGTTGTCAATTTCATATCATTTAACCTAGTTCATTTATATACATTTCCTAATCTCAATACCATTGCAATAAATTAAAAAAAAAATTCAAGTATTTAGCTCCCCTATCAGGACTGCAGTTGAACCTAGATTTGTGCTCCAATATTATGCAATGGAAGTTTAAGATCTTAGTTTGCATTCCTAGGCTAGGATATCATTTCCATTTCATCTCATTTTGGTGAACCTGGTATTGTGCATTATTTATAGTTTGGATGTTTAGATCTAATTCATTTTGCATTAAAATTTTAGATTTAGATGTAATTATCTTTGAAATTACTACTTTTGGGCCTGCATTCATTAATTAATCATAATATTGTTATCTTGCATTGCTTAATCAAGTGGTTAATTAATCATAATAGAGCTATACCACATATCTTAATCAATTGCATCATTTCTATCATTACATATCATTGAATTAACTAGTTAATTGATTGCACGTTATCATTTGGTTTTACATTTGCAATGAATATTATGAGATAAACCAAGGCATTAAAAGCATAATTGATTTCCCTATCTTTGCCTATAGTTTTCATTTATTGTTTTATAGGAACAAGTGTGTTCTTTTGGAGCTCATACTTGATTATGAATTTCATAACCTTTTGTTGAAGGGCATATAATATATTGGGAAGTTAGTGAAAACTAGTGTCCCAATTTCAACTTAATTGAATATTAATTACCATAAACAACTTATTCAAGAATAAACATTAAAACATAAAAGAATCACTAACAAATCTTCTCAATGATGTAGCAATTAAACAACACATAAAACACACATCCACACTTAAAACACTAAATATACATGGAAACCCGTGTTGCGATAACCCACATGGGAAGAGCTACTTGGATCTAGCTTCACAAAATAATAGATCAATTACAATATGAAGTAGGCACCAACCTACTAGCGACACAAATCCCTAATTGTAGTTGTAGGACCAATCTCTAGAAGACACCACATACACCAACATCTAAGTACCAACTCAGTAAAAAGACATCAGTCTCAACAATATGAATTGTAGACCTTCAAAATAGAACAACCAACTTGCTTTCGATTTGATCAACCTTTAGAACCTCCTCACACAATGTATATAATTTTTTAGTGAAACTACACAATGATTGAAATGCAACTCACTTTGCAAAGATCAAACTACACATCAATTATAACATGTATGTTTAACACTAATGGGTGTTGAGAGGGGGTGAATCAACACATATAAATACTTAACAATTCTGCCATAACTCTTATCAATTATTATTAATCCTACTATCCATTAAAAAAACATAAAATTAGTGATAACACATACACATGAATACCATATTTACATGGAAAATCCAAGATGGGAAAAACCACAATGAGAAATATAATCACTATATGCAATTAGTGAATTACATTTTTTTAGGCCAAAAACTAAGTAAATCATTGTCCTTGGTGAGGTAGGTGCACTTCCAAGGACCTAACTAATCCTCAAGAAAATAATAAATATAGATATCCACAAATCTGTAAAATAAACTCACTACTTCCTAGCAAACATAGTGAAAGAAATAAAACAAGATCTCGCACAACTTTACCTTTTTACCTAATCCACTCAAGATTTGCAATCATCTCAACTCATTCATACTCATCTCATCCTTTTCCACTCAAATATATAGATATTTGTCTATCAAAAACATCAACAAAGTTGGCCATAAAAATATAAGCATTGATAACACAAAGTTGACCACCTTGAGCACAAATACTCAATGTGGTCCACTCCTGGAGACAAAGGGGACCCAAATCCATCATAAAATCTCTTCCTTAAATAATATAATTTTATCCACATATATCACAACTTTCTCTAGAGCTCCAATCCCAAACTTGTAGCTTGTAGAAAAGCATTAAAAATAAGTTACTAATCAGCCCAAAAACACTCTCTAAAACATATAGTGTCATCTAAAGCATGGTATGCTACAGTACAATCATCATAAGAAACTTAAATATTCTCTTAACCTGTATCAAGATAAATAATATTTAAATATAGTCACCACAAATAGATGAGTCGACCAAGAGCTAACACAAACAATAATGTAGCAATTCTGACAAAAACCTTCACTTTCAAAGAAAACCAATAAAAGATATTTGAACTAAAACATTGCACAAACCATCTAAACATGTCCACCAAACTGCATACCCTGAAATCCCATTGTAGAGAAAAGCATTCTCTAAGCTTTCCCAATCCTTCCTAACAACCAACCTCATTGGTAGCCAAACAATGCATCATATCTTTGTCAAATGATTAGTTGGAGACCTAAAAACATGAGAGTGCAATTTTCACAAAACCTAGTCATTATAACTAGAACTCTAAGTTGTCATCATCTTATGCAAAGGAATGCAGAACATTCTCCCATAATGTCTTCAAATACTCTCTTTGCATATTTCTACCATTCATACTTATGTCTTATGAATATACCTCGAACTGTGTCAATGCAATTATTAGAAAATATAAATAATAAAAGTCAAGACTCAATATCATAATTAAATATTCTTCATTAATCAATATCATAGCCTTTTCAATTAGTCTTCAAATCTTCTTCATCAATAAATGTCACAACCTCATCAACTTTCCAACTTCAACAAGCTGACATCAATGCCACATTAGAGATTGACATCAATGACAACATAGGGTGTAATGCTAACAATCTCCCCCTCTGTCATTTATGGAAATAGGACAAATGACACTAAACAACCTTTTTGAACTTCCTTCTCCCCCTTTGACACCAAGGACAAAGGGCACAAAGTTTTCGACCCCTTTGATTCTACAAGAAATAATCTCAATTTATTCTAAAACTCTCCTTTTTAGGGAAACTAACTCTCTACAATCCATTCTGCAACCTTCTACCTACACTACTCCCCCTAAGAGTAGTCATAACATCAATCCAAGAGACAAATAATAGACAATTGTTCTCCCCCTGAAAAGATGTATTCCTCTTATGCATTATTTTAAAAAGGAGGGGTAGTAACCCCCATTTTTTGTCTAAGATACTCAAGAGTATCCTGCTAGAGCTTCAGTGAAAATATCTACAATTTATTCCTTGGTAGGCACATACTATGGAACTTAAGTTCCTTCTCAACAAATTTATCCCTCAAGAAATGATACCAGATAGAGATGTGCTTTGTCTTTGATTGCATTATTGGATTCTTGAAGATATTAATGGTACTTGCCTTATCACACATTATCAAAATTGCTTCATAAAAAAACTATTTTCACATCTTTAAGTGTCTACTTCATCAAAATTATCTAAGTATAGCAAGATGCTCACTACTAGAAATATTGCAAATAAATGACCAAGTGACCAAAACTTGTAGTCACGACAAGTAAAAATTACTAAATTCTAGTCATTTTTTATAACACAACTATAAATGAATAAATAAATGACCAATTTGGTCGTCGAGTAAAAAAACACAACTAAATAATTAGTCACACAAACAAAAATGACTAAATAAATGATTATTACTCATCTACACCACTACTACATAAGAAGGCAATTTAAGATGTTTTTTTAAGATAATTAATATTTTGTCTCAAACACTTAAATTATTATTTTAATTATCTTAGATTAAAAATTAAAATAATATTCATTGTCTTAAATTAAAAATTAAGATAAAAGAAACATGCATTTTCGATTCCAATAGGTGGAGATGAATGGTCTAATGCATTTTTATTTTTTATTCTATGGTTGCATTTCATCAATTCTTTAGGGCCCAACATTTTCTTAGGCTACAAATATTTTTGTGGCTAAGATTTGGAGGAGGAAATGTTAATGCCCTCTCATGAGGGGGGTGGGTGTGAATGATGTAAGAGATGTTTGTTGTGGTGGATTCTATGTTGTTTGCTTCCATGGAGGTGTGATAGGGCTTTCGTGCATGTGTGTGCAATTACTAGGGAGGGGAGGGGGTATAGGGGAGGGCACGCCCACCATATTGAGATAATATATAATATAAGTGCCCTACATTCAATAATATTCCCAACCTATAATTATCATCAAGAGTTGGAAAACTAGGGGATTCCCATTATGATCGATCCAAAGGAAAAGAAAAATGCTTTATATTTTGTTTCATAAGGAAAGGGGATCTCAGAATAAAAATTCCTCAAACAAGAGTTTCAAAATAGAATATTTTAAAACTAGGGTTTGTAGATTTGTAAAGCAAGAAAGGGCGAGAAAGTCATGTTATCCAATTCAAGTTGTTGACCTTAATTGTATCACTTTTCCATCTTCTTTTGCATATGACTATTGCCTATTTTTTACTTTTAGTTCAAAAATAGGCTTTGAAGTGAGTCTTGAGTCTCATTTAGTGAATTTGACAAGATAAGAGATGACATTTATCATTTTTTTTAAATGACTTAGAGTCTTGTGAGAGAAAAAAGGAAATATCCATGTTTTTAATAGTGGTAAAATCCAAAAGGTATCAAAAGGGCATGCCTTCTCCATGTTAGAAGTCAAAGGGTTGCATCTTTTATCTTTGGAGGGAAAACTAAAGTTAAATTTTTGTTTCTTCAAAGTGTTCCAAATCTTAATAAGATTTTAACTCACCATGAGTTTAGGGAAAAGAGCCTTAGCTATGCCCATGATCAAATACAATAGTATTCCAATGATGCTAAAAATGGAGGCTAAGAGGAGTGAACAACAAATAACAAGAATTAATAGTGGTTTTCATTGTGTCAAGAGGTAGATTTTTAGGTTTGAATAGCACTCTGTTAGAGTTAAAAGTCAAGGAATAACAAATGAAGTGAGAATACATCATACAGTTGTAATAGAACACAATATTTCTCATGGAAAGCGGTGGTCAATTAAAAGGAACATCAGTATAAAAACATCAGCTAATGCCAAAAGGGGTTTTCTGTGATAAGGAACAATGTATGGAAATAAGATAACAATATATTGGAAATCAAGAAAATGAGTTTTAAGAGTAATAACTCTATGTTCTAATCATTAAAAACACAGATGTAGGCATGAAACAACAAGTTACATAAGTAAAGGGTAGTATTAATGAAAATATGAAAGAGAACATCAATTTGTAATGATCAAATGATAATATTCAATGCAAACAACACTTCAACAATGAGAGAACAACAAGATGCATAGTTATAGCTAGTAATTAGTTTTCAATCAATCCATAAACTCCACTATGAATAGTAGTGTATATTATTGTTTATTGGTGTTTTCATTTTGGGAAACAAGGTTTTTCAGACTTTAGTTATAAGTTCTATTTAGAACATGTTGATTCAAAGGATAATGAACATATTTGAAAGAAAAAAACCCTTACCAAAATCTAATAGCAATCGTATCATTTAAGAGCTCATTCACTGCTAGGCGATTTTATTTATTTGTTAAAAGCACTCGCCATGCTAAATGATTGCATTTTAATGCATGGTATGACAAAAAGATGAAAAATGATACAAAAAGCAGCAACACCTGATACATAAAGGGCATTGTGTAATACCCCTCCTATAGTTTTCTTTTCACATTCTTATTGCCAAACTCTTTTAGGCCACTTGTATGTGTGTGTTGGTTATTTTCGTGATGCTAGTTTATTGATGTATGACTTTATATTTGATTTGATATATGAGTCATTGGATGGTGTGTGATATCATGTGTTTACATGTACATTTATGGTTATTTTCATGATGGTTTTCTACATGTTATGATGTTATTTATATTTAAGATTTTACTAACTCCATACTTGCATGTGTATGGTTAGTGTGTATGTTTTATATTTATGTTTGATGTGCCTGATGTGGTTGAGGGACAGAGTCGTAGTTACTTTCTTGCGAGATCCACACGATTGGTCGATCCTCACCATTGTTTGTTATATATTTATAGATGTATGTACATGCTTGTCTTTTATGCATGATTTCATGTATCGAGCATTGACTTCTCTAAATTGTCAAGATGAGCATTCTCTATCGCAATATCTCAATGGTAAGAGAGGGGAGCTAACAGAAATATCCAAATCTCAATCCTAAGCCAATAATTATTCTGAAATAGTGGACAAGTATCCTTTTTACTACCCTTCGAATTTGTCAAGCTGATGTGAATTCATGAACCCTCATTTATGTTTGATTTAAGTATTTTGATGTAGTCAGTTCTTCAGGTTTGCATGGTTGTGGCTTGATGTATTTTTTGTGTTTAAATAAGATAAATGATTTAACTAAAGTTGATTAAGTGATTAAATAATTAAATCCTATTAAATATAGTAATATTAATATGAGGGTATTTAATTAATGATAATTAATTAAATACATTTGTTTAATTTAAAAGGCTTCGTTAAAAAGTCCAATGTTGTAAATAAAAGATTTAATTAATTATTAAATCTAAAATAGAAATTAAAAGCATAATTGATTAATTGATATTTAATTATCAATTTCATAATTATTGATATGCTAAAATATTTTTTGTTAATAAATTATTAATATGCAATTTAAGTTGCACGTTCAATTTAATAAAATTAAATTAGAAATTTAAGTTGAAAGTTGAGTTAAGGCTTATTAAGTGAAAAGTGCATATAATAATTATTATAATTAATTAAATATGCAAAAAGGAAATTGATAAAAACAAGGTTAGGATGTTGAGTTCTAATTCCTTACTGGGTGTTGCATGTTGAGTTCTAATTTGTGATTGGGTGTTGCATGTTGAGTTCTGTCTGTTGGGTTTTCTATATGGGAGATCCCTTTAGCCATTTTGGAGGACACAACTTTGGAGATCACAGGTTTTGCTTGCAATTTGGGGTTGAAGAATTTTCTTGAAATCTTGGATTTTTGGAAGCTTGAATTTTGGACTGGTATCGTCACAAATCTATTGAATTTGAGGTAGGGTTTGTATTTTCCTTTGTAAATCTTCTTTTCAAAAAGGTTATTTTCTTCGTGTTTGCTAGATTGTTGTAGGGTTTTGAATTGAAGTTTTTATGGTTTTATTGTTGGGGTTTTTGGATTTGAAAAGCTTTTTGGGTTTTGTTGTGTGAGAAGAAATTCTGGTATTTTATTATGCATATGAGCATACACGTATAATTTTATATATAAGCATAATCTTTTATAGTATTCTATAAGCTCTTATATTTTAAATTCTAAAAGGAAATTATGTTTTGGTTAAAACCCTAGGTTGTTCAAGGAGAAAACCTACAGAAAATTGTTTTAGGAAAATATGAAATTTAGATCCAATAAGGGTTTTATTGAATTATTGAGCAGAGTATTTGAAGGAACAATAGAAATTGAAATCATCAAAATGATTGAATAGGAAAACCCAATTGAGATTAAAAAAAAAATAGCAAAACTAGATTCTTGAAAAGCAATTGTTTAATTAATAGAAAAGAAAATTATATGTATATGCAATTTGAAAAGTTATATCTATATCTATATATATATATATATATATATATATATATATATATATATATATATATATATATATATATATATATATATATATATATATATATATATATATATATATATATATATATATATATATATATATATATTCGCTAGAAAAAGTATAGATGAAATATCTGATTATATATATATACATATATACACACACACAAATATGTATATATTGTTAGAATAACTGAGAGGGTAGTGAATCAGTTAAATCGGTTATCCTACAGTCCCAAACTCCCATATGTACCTTACAAAACAATTTCAATAATTTATGCAGCCTCTGTAACATAAAATATCAATTTGTATGTTTACTTTACCGGATACCAATAATTATCCAAACTGTGATTACTGATTAAATCAACTATGCATAATGTAAAGTATAATAGCAAAACAATCATAACAAACAACACATAACACAATGATTTAACGTGGAAACCCTGCTAAGGGAAAAACCACCTAGGATCGATAACCCAAAATAATTCACTCTTCTAAAGTGAGCTCGGTTAGGAGCCAACCCTGTTAAAGATTAAAATGCACATTGTTAGGTGTGACCTGGTTAGAGGATTTATCACTAAGAGTTAACTTTTGACCAACATTCACTATGGGGTCAACAAGATAACAATTTACATTCAATAAATGTCATAGGGTAATACAATAAGACTGTTAAGTCCACTCGGTTAAGATATTTTCTGAATCAATGGTTAAACTGATATAGTTTTGATCTGATTCAAATACAACTCAATTGCAAATATTCAGATCTATGCTATGGTCATAAAATCCTCTAATCATTAATCAATTCACTTCCTCCATATTTTTCAACTTACTTCTCTTGGTAAATAGTTTGCTAATGCTTGGTAATGTCTGCGGCTCAGTTCTTTCTATAACCAGTTTGATCAGGAATGCATGAATAAAATCTTCACATGAAATCTATGCAGTCTCCTTTTTGTCTGCCATGTTTTAACAATGAAACTCATATCTCTTGAATAGACAAGTAAACCATTTTCATATTAGCCATCGAATTTTGCCTCTTAATCTCCTTCGTCCATTTTGCCTCTTAAAACCTTCCTCGGCAGATGTGTCCTTAACATGTTTCAATCTCATCCTTTAGATCATCTTTGAATTATGTCAGCCATGGATCTCATAACTAACTTCATCCTTTACCTCAAAATCATAACAATATCTAGTTCATCAATTTCAATTGGTTGTTCTTAGCATTTAATGTTTTCATCCATACTCAGTTAATACTGAAATGCGTCGGTGATAACTAACTCAATTATTACTGTCACTTGGTATACACTGCACTGGCTCGGTGTATACATAAGTCTTCAATTACCAACCACATTAACTTGTTCAATTCTAATCTCTACTTCATAATAGATTAATGTAACATGCTCAAGTCAACAATATAAATCAATAGACTCATCAATAATTTACCCAATGTTTACCTTATCCTTATCTATCATATCCATATTTTCCTTATGTAGATAACTCATTTATTCATCTTTTCTTCCTTCTACAAATGTTCAGATGTTTGTAACTATCATGCTAAGTATTATCAAAACTAGTTGACATCAATGACAACATATTGACTAATTTAATCATCTTACATATCACTTAAGTAGCTCGATGATCTCTAATCATTGTTCCTTTAGTTCATCTAGATATTCAATCAGTTGTAGATCATCAATCTCTCCCTTTGGCATTGATGGCAACACAAGCAATATGAAAATATGCCATACACATACCAAACATGTTTTCTACAACTATGTATGTAAATTTTATAGCTCGGTAAGCTCTCCCTAGCTTGATACTTAATATGTTTAATCACTACAAAACAAATAGCATTCCATGCAGACTCTCCATGCAGATTTGATCTTTTCATTTCTCAGATTCTTTCTCCCATACATGTTCTCATTAACCGATGTTTCATATTCAATCTCTCTCCCTTTGACAACAATGCCAAAGAAAATAAACAGCTCTTCAACAGTCAAATTAACCTCTTTTGTTCGGTCCAGATCAAGTACCTTTATGTACTGATAAACAATTTCTTGTTCCAACTTCTACAATCTTTCACAACCTTAGGAAAACTAAAATGTGAGCTATGTGCATCAACATGAATGATTTTCTGATAAAGTATAGGTTGATGCAACCTCCTGATCACCTAAGTGATCGTTAGATAAGGGATGGACCCCTAGTCTAGTCCTCAAATACTCAAATGTGTCCTTTGGTAAGGGTTTGGTAAAAATATTAGCAAGTTGTTCTTTAGATGTTACAAATTCCAGTTTCACCTGCTTCTCTTGAACTTGTTCCCTTAAGTAGTGATACTTAATAGATATATGCTTTTTTTTTTAATGCATCATAGGATTCTTGGAAATATTTATAGAATTAGTGTTGTCACAATATATAATCACCAGGTCAGTGATTACCCCATTCATTCCTTCCAACACTTGTTTTACCCAAGCAATATTTGAACAATTTGCAACAGCAACAACATACTCTGCTTCATCAGTACACTTATAAATGCATGCTTGTTTCTTGCGTATCCAAGTCACAAGCCTTTCTCCTAAAAATAATGCTCCACCCGTTGTGCTCTTCCGGTCATTAATGTTTCCAGCCCAATCTACATCAGTATAAACTCGAAGTTCAAATTTTCCTTCCATTATATACCATAAACCATAGTCTTTTGTCTTCTTCAAGTATCTTAGGATTCTTTTAATAGTAACCATATGTGAATCTTTAGGATTGACAAAAAATCTTACCACAATCCCAATTGCATGTGCTATATCAGGCCTACTATGTACCACATACATCAGTTTTCCAATCATTGATCTGTACAGTGTCTAATTTACTTCTGTAGATTCATCAACCTTTGTCAACTTACATCCTATTACCATCAGTGTTCCTACCAGTTTTGAATCTTCCATGCCAAAAGTCTTTAACACTTCTTTGATGTATTTTGATTGAGTGATGAAAATCCCACCATTCTATTGTATAATCTACAAACCTAGAAAGAATTTAATCTCTCCAAACATTGACATCTCAAATTCCTTTCTCATTTCATCAGCAAAAGATTTGCAAATCAGATCATGTCTACGAAAGATTATATCATCAACAAATATTTTAGCAATCAAAATATTATCATCAAATTCTCCTTTCATGTACAAATTATTGTTTTCACTAGTCCTTACAAAGCCAATACTGATAAGATAAGCATGTAGTCTTTCATACCATGCTCTTGGTGCTTGCTTCAATCCACACAAAGCTTTGTGCAGTCTACATACTATTTTATTCTGATTTGGATCAACAAAACCTTTTGGTTGTTCTATGTAGACCTCCTCCTCAAGAATTCCATTCAAAAAAGCTGATTTCACATCAATTTGATATACTTTGAATCCCTTATGTGCAGCATATGCAATTAGTATACAGACTCCTTCAAGTCTAGCAACAGGTGAAAAGGTTTCACCATAATCTACACCTTCTTCTTGTGCATATCCCTTGCATACAAGTCTTGCCTTATTCCTAGTGACCTCACCATTTTCATTTAACTTGTTTCTGAAAATCCAATCCACTTATTACCAATTACATTTTTATCTTTCAGTCTGGGTACTAATGTCCATGTCTTATTCTTCTCAATCTATTCAATTTCCTCATTCATAGCCTTAATCCATTCCTCATTTTCAAGTGTATCCCTAAAATTCTTAGGTTCAAACTCACAAAGTAAGCATGTGTTATGTCTTAACTTACTTTGGGTCATCATGTTAGCTTTCTTATCTCCAATGATTTGATTCTACAGATGGTGTCTTCTAACAAATCTTGCTAGCACTTGTTCTCTTCTTTGCTCATCATTCAGTTCAGGTTCATTTTCTTGCTCGGTAGCTTCTTCTCAGTTCTCAGTTTGTATTTGCCGATTCTTGATAGAATTTTCCTAATGCTCGGTAGACTCAGCCTGTGGCTTCAGTAGATAACCTAGATCTTCAACATATGTAAACCTACCATAGTCTTTCATTTCCTTCATGCTTTCTTCATCATTCTTTTCAGCAAACTCATCAACTTTTACATTAGCACTTTCTACCATTTTATTAGTAACCTTGTTCAAACATTTATAAGCTTTACTCTTAGTAGAATATCCTAAAAATATTCCTTCATCACCTTTAGAGTCAAATTTACCATTCATATTGTCTTTCAAAATATAACACCTACTACCAAATATTTTGAATAACTTACATTCGATGTATAGCCAACATAAGGTGTCTTGTTCGTGTCTTTCTTCAATTGAACTCTATTCATAGTGTATACTGCAGTGCTAAATGCTTCTCTCCAGTATATTTGTGTAACATTTTTCTCAATCATCAATATTCTAGCACAATCAACAATAGATTAGTTCCTCCTTTCAGCAATCCCATTATGCTGCGGTGTCCTAGGTGCAGAAACTTGTCTTTTGATTCCATGCTCCTTATAGAAATTAGTGAATTCATCATAAATAAATTCATCTCCTCTATTAGATCTTAAGTATTTCAATTCTTTCCTAATTTCTTTTTCAACTTTAGCTTTATACCGTTTAAACAATTTGAATGCCTTAGATTTTTCTTTTAAGAACATGACTATCATCATCCTAGAGTAGTCATTAACAAATAAAATAAAATATTTGTCACCATAGTAGCTTTGAGTTCTCATAGGACCACATAAGTTGGTGTGTACCAACTCCAAAATACCTTTAGATGAATAGTCTTTACTTTTAAAACTAGATTTGGTCATCTTTCCTTTCTAATATTGATTACACATAACATGATCAGGTTTGGTTAGACTCGATAATCCTCTAAATTTTCTCTTTCTACTAATCTTAATCATGTTATCAAAGTTTACATGACATAGCCTCTTATGCCATAACCATACATCTTCGTTCTTCACTAGTAAACAAGAAGTTTCAGCATTGTCAAGATAGAATAAATTACCTTTTGATTGTCCTCCAGTACCGACAAGCTTTCCATTTTCATCATAGATTTTCACCTTCTTGCTTTCAAATGCAACTTGGTGACCTGAGTTATTTAGTTGTGCTACACTCAACAAATTGTAGTTAAGTCCTTTTACCCAGTATGCATTATCACATCTAATTATATCATTCAATAAGATAGACCCTTTTCCTTTCACTTGACAAGGTGTATCATTTCTCATTTTCATTGATCCACCATTATAGTGCTCAAGATGTTCAAACTTATCTTCATCACCAATCATGTGATGTGTACAACCACTATCAATGATCCAAGTATCATTCTTACTAACTTTAAAAATAAGGTTGTTTCTACATACCTTTCCTCTTCTTCTAAATCATCTTTCATTGCAACAAATACCACTTCAATTTCATCATCAGTGTCGGTGTCATCTTCTTTTTCTCCAACAAGGTAAAATTCCTTCTTACCTTTGTCTTTGTAATCTCGGTTGTCTTTGTTGTAGTGTTGGTTTCCTCTATTATTTCTTCTACCAAAATTTCCATCACCAGATAGGTCATTACCTTTATCTTCCTCTTTCCTGTTAGGACATCTAGCAGTAATATGGTCAATCTCTTTATAATTAAAACAAGCTAAAGGTAACTTTCCTTATACCTTCCTTTACCTTTTGAAGTCTCTGGGCCATAAGTGCTTCAAGCTCATCAAGCTCATCTTTGTTGTCACTGTCACTTTCATTCTTCATATTATGTTTACTGCTAGGTTTACCAATCTTAAGAGGTGACATAAAAGTAGACTCAACACTCGGTACAACACTATTGTCATAATTATTCAGTTCAAAAGTAGTTAACTTTCCTATCAGACTATCAAGGGTAAGAGTGCTATGAGGTGCAGACTTCATTTCATGAATAGCAGCTATTCTGATTGCATAGATAGGCAACAAGGTTCTCAGTATCTTACTTACCATAGTGTCTTCAAAAATAGTACCTCATGCTCCTCGGATAGCATTCACTACCTCTTTGATTTGGTTTGAGTATTGTGTGATGTTCTCACCTTCCTTCATCTTCATGTCACCAAATCTACCTCTCAAGCTTTCAGCTCTGGCTCTCATTACATTCACATCACCACCATAAACTAGAGAAAGTTTATCCCACATTTTCTTCATTGTAGTGCAATCCTTGACATCTTCAAACTGAGCATCAGATAGAGTAGCAACAATCTCTATAATAGCAATATTATGTTCATGTCTATCTCTCAATTGATCAAGTGTCAGCGGTCCAACATTCGGTTGTAAGTAGCCATTGTCTAGTAAATTTATAGAAGATTCTCCGATTCCAGATATCTAAAGCCTCATCCTGCTTTGCCATGTGGAGAAGTTATCTTTGTTCAGCTTAGGCACTTCCCTCTTATACATCTTGTGATCTTTTTGCTCAAGTGCTTAAAACTTTCCTCCAAGCAACCAATATGCTCTAATACCAACTGTTAGAATAACTAAGAGGGGGGTGAATCAGTTAAATCAGTTATCCTAGAGTCCCAAACTTCCAAATGTACCTTACAAAACAATTTCAACAATTTATGTAGCTCAGTAACATAAAATATCAATCTATCTATTTACTTTACCGAATAAAGTAATTATCCAAACTATGATTACCAATTAAATCAACTATGCAATATATAAAGTATGATAGCAAAACAATCATAACAAACAACACATAACACAATGATTTAACATGGAAACCCTGCTAAGGGAAAAACCACTTGGGACCGGTAACCCACAATAATTCACTCTTCTGAATTGAGCTCAATTAGGAGCCAACCCTATTAAAAGTTACAATGCACACTGTTAGGTGTGACCAGGTTAGAGGATTTATCACTAATAGTTAACTTTTGACTAGCATTCACTATGGGGTCAACAAGATAACAATTTACATTCAATGAATGTCATAGGGTAATACAATAAGACTGTTAAGTCCACTCAGTTAAGAGATTTTTTGAATCAATGGTTAAACTAATACAGTTCTAATCTAATTCAAATACAACTCAATTGCAAATATTCAGATCTATGTTATGCTCATAAAATCCTCTGATCATTAATCAATTCACTTCCTCAATATTTTTCAACTTACTACCCTCGGTAAATGTAATCACTCAAAAACGGTCACCCAAAACCGTAGGCCTCAGTCTCAAATTATTCTTCATTTTGATCAATTATCTTAAGTCCTAACCCAAGGCTCTCTAAATTCATCAAATTGACTTGATTGATATTTCATCTTGATTTATGCACTGAACTGACAATGATTAATCAATTCCTAATCTCAGGCATTATTGGCAATTATACCAGATTCTTATTATTTATTTAATTAATGATTCAGAGGTTAATTAAGTAAATAAATTAAACCAAATCTCCAACTATTTATTTAATGAATATTCTAAATATTGATTAAATGAATAAGATAATTGTCAACAAATTATAAAAGGAATTTAAATTGATTATTTCACCATCTTTTTGACAAAAATGCATTAAACTTATTATTAAAATCTTAAAGTGCATTTTTATGTCATCAAAAGATAGTTTTTGGAAACCTTTGATCAACTCAATCTTATAAAATGGGAACAAGATAGTTAACTAAAGAATCAATCCAGTTGACTCAACAATCTTTTGAAATATCCAGAATTCATCTACTGAACTCTCCAGTTGATTTATAAAGTTTCTGTTGAGACTGAATCTTCAAATCAATCTTCACCTCTCATTCTCAATCAATCATGGCCATTCATTTCTGGTTCAATTCTATATAAGCAAGCTTCATTCTCATCACAAGGATCCAATTTTTTGCTAAAGTAGTGTTGTCATTTTGATTTCTAAGCATTTAAGTTATTCTTGCATTGAAGTTGATAGTTTGAGTTTTATTGCATACATTTGATAGGAACATCTTATTTCAAGCTTAATATGGATTAATCATAGTTTCATTATAGATTAGTATCTCCATTATCATTGCATATTAATCACATTGGAACACTCAATTTTTTATTAATTGGATGAACATTAATTGGTAATTGTATAAATCTGCATCTCATCCTACATGCATGTTAAATCCTTCTTTTAGATTTGTTTTCATGTCACTGGAATGCAATGAATCTGAGAGCATCCCAAACACAAATCTACTAGGAGGCAATGCATCAATTTGATCTCTCTTGAATGTCCTTACTGGTTTTCAATTTGTTCAAAGTAGATCAAGCAATGATTCATTGAAGTGTGTTTAACGTAATCACATTTAGCACACACATTTTGGTGCCCACCATGGGGCCGAGATTTTCATTCTTTGTCTCCACTTAATCAAGTTTGACACTTCATGAATTTTGAGTCTCAGTTTCCATACTCTAACCCTATTTGCTCATATGAGCATTCTCACAGGATAGTACAATCCTATACCAAGAATCGTATATGATATCAATGTTTCTCATACTAGACCCAACACATTCTCGTATGAAAAATCTCCAGTGTATTACACAGTTTTCTCTTGTTCTGGTTAAACACTAGTCTCTTTGCTCATACGAGCACTCATATAGATCAGTACAAGTTAGAATCCTGACTCGTACCAGAATTCAAGGATACTCGTACTATTTGTAGTACATACTCGTATGAGTCTAATTCACTGCCTTGAACAGAATCAAGAATTTTCTCTGATTCCTCAATGATCTGGCAGTGAATATTTTGGATTGATAAGATGCTATTTTGATTTTTTATGTTTCTGACAGGACTAATCAGTTTGCAGGAAGCTTGAATAAAGACATTAATCAAAACCTTTTCTTGCAAGACGCATGACAAAGACCAAAACAATTGAGACTACTGACAATTTGATGTAGGTTTCCTTGAAGCAGATGCTAAAATGATGTGTCTAATTTAGAAGTTTTTATTAGGCATCTTAAATACAGGTTCACTAGGGGTATCTTGTTGGTAATAGGGGACTATGCTCTTGTCTTTTTAAGACAATCAGAAACCCAGAATTACTTGATAGAGGCTTACATAGGGACTTCGAGAAATGAATCTACTTCTTTTCTTTTGCTACTTAATGTGTCTTATCATGTATAAATCCCAAAGGGCTATATAGACGTATCCTCTCCCCTCACCTTTGTAGATCTTGGGTGAAGAGAAATCAATACAGTTCTTTTAGAGAGACCTGCCCTGGACCAAGGTGTTCACCTTGAACACCCCAGGGGATGACCTCAAGTGATAACAGGCCAAAGCCAGGTTTCCATCCTAATCACTATATAAATGTGTGGTTGTGATTAATAATCCAATCGACGACATGAGCTACATGATAGCTCTCCTCTAGTACCCAAGTGGTGTGTGAAACCTTGGTTCTCAAGGTTGGGAGACCTCTAAAAGGATTTTATCATATAATCATTGAACTGGATGTCCCTGACTAAATACTTTTTTATAGTGGCCAAAAAACTTCTATCTACTGGCTCAAGGGGTCACCCATGCCCATGAAGACATCCCACAATTTCATAGCTCTTAGTAGAGATAGCAGTTCCTTGGGAGGTAATGACCCTTAGAATCCAAAGCTTGGTGTGCCCGAGAAGTGAGTGCACTAGTAAGGAGGAGATTGTGCCTCCAAGCTTCTAGGCTATCCGCTATGAGTAGGCGCGGCTGAACTTTGTTCAAGTGGGAATTCAGTGGATACTATCTTTCAGGCATAGGTTGTAGCATGCTTGGTTCACATACATAATGGAATTGTTGCATGATGTGTCTTGTGTGAGTGATCAAAACATTTAAAGAATTTTATAAGAAGACAATACTCATAAACACCTTGCAAAACACTCCTATAGTTTGGTCACAAAACTTCTTACAGACATTCAGACACCTTTGCACCAACTTTCCATAGTTTTTTCAAGTGTCAAGAGTTCTTAAAATATTTGCAATCATAGAATAGACTTTGTGCTTGTTTATTATAGTCTTCATCCTTGCTGTATTGTAGTCTTCATCCTGTAATCACCTAAAATCGGGCTAATAGAACCTAAGGCCCTATTTGCCCTTAATTTGACATATAACCTTGATTATGTTAATTCAATTCCCAATCATTAACATAAATCCCAAAAATTCAATAAAATCAATAAAATCCTAAATCAAGCATTTATCACTAAGGTTTCAAGCAAAATCAAGTCAAATAACTCTAGGCCTATTTAATTAATTCAATCCCACCAAATGCATGGCTAGAGTTATTAATTAAAAGAAAATCATAAATACCTCTTAAATCAAACAAACGCAACAAACACATCTTAATCATTAAGGGGCTCTTGCATAGATCAAGGATCAAGCATGAGTGCATCTCAACCACTCCTCACAGATGCATCTCAACCATTCATTTCCTCCTACAATCTATAAAAGAGGATTTCCAAATGCTCATTTCTTCTTCTCAATGTTTGGAATTCTAGCTTATGGATACTTTGAGGCTTCTTAATCTTTGGATTATGAACTCTCTTACTTAAGGCTTTGAATTTAATAGTTATTTTTCACATTTTCATGCTTAAATTCATGCTTTAGCTGATTAGAGAATACTTCAATTTGGCTTAAAATAGAAAGAATTTATGGTTTCATGCCTAATTTGGAAGTATTTTCTAGATTTAGCTTGATTTCATGCATTTACTCTTGAATCTCTCATTTTAGTGTCACGTTGTCATTGTTTAAGAGTCAAATCTGAGAGCTAACACCCTTATTTCATACTTGCACTAACTAGAGAGCAATATGATGCTTTTACTTGTTAGTTTCTTCAACTACATGCTTATTTTCTCTAACAAGTGATGTTATTATCCTATTGAAGTGTTGTGTTGTAGGCCCTAAACTCACACACACATTTTTGGCGCCCACCGTGGGGCCTAGCCCCGAATTTCACATTTTTCAAGCTTTTAAAACTAATTTTCACCGTATTTTTCTTGCCAAAGGATCATATTTGGTAAACATAGTCGCACATAGTATTTCCTGGATCGCACCTGGTAGTCCCACCATTTCCTGGATAGCATCTGGGAAGAATCTTGCGTTTGGTAAATTAAAGGATCACATCTTGTGATCTATATCGTATATGGGAAATAGGGTTGCTTTCGGGAAATAGGATCACATTTGGAGGAATTTAGGATTGCATCTGGGTGATTTAATTACACTCTTGAGTTTTCTGACCCCTGACAGTTTTCTTGTTGATTTTTCTAGTTTTTGACAGCCTGACTATGGTTTGTAGGTGCAAAAATAGAAACCCAAATACTAACCATTGTTTATGATTTTCTGTAAGAGGATAAAATGAACTCTATGCTTTTTTTCTTGCACACTTAATTGCAATTTTATTTCACCTTGTAAATCAATCAGAGGAATATACTCTTTTCCCCTTGAGGGAAAATTAGAAACTCAAAAATTGGCTTACATTTTGGAGTTAAATTGAGGAATGAATGCTAACATTTGCATATTCAATTTTCTTTAAAGCATTATCATTTGAGAATTCTTTGAATTTTAGGTTTCTAACAAGCTAACAAGCTAATGGGTGAACTTGATGTTTTTGTTTGACTTTGAAAAGCCTAACGGTGGTTTGCAGGTCATTTGTCTAAGACAATATCAAACAAAAGATTACTAGTGCTTGTCATGTAGGTTGCCTCCAAAGAGAAAATATAAAAACTTCATGCTTGTTTTTTCTAGGAATATTAAAAAAAATTGAGATCAAGATACAAATCAATTAGAGGATTATGCTCTTTTCCCCTTGAGGGAAAATCAGAAACTCAAACATTGGCTTGTTATTTGGCATCAAATTGGAGTAATTGAATCTTAAATATGCATGATGTGTTTGGGATTTGTGGTATAAGTTAGGAGATTATGCTCTTCTCCTTCATGGAGAATCATAAATCCAGAGCTTACTATCATTTATCCATTTTCTTTATTGTATACCTTTAGAGGGCTTGCCGATTAAGGAAAAAATCTCCCAGGAACGACCCAAGTGGGGACAAGTCTTACACCGACTCTTCCACCCAACTATAAAATTTGATGCTTCCTTGAGGCTAAAGCCTTGGAAAACATGATCTATCTTGTCTTGAGAGATTGATGAGCCATCCCAATGACAGACTTGGATTTTGTGTAGAGCAAAGCTTCTTAAATCTTGCTTGCGAGACTACACACTTTCAGGTTCCTATAGGGCTTACAGCCTCAATCCTTCTTGCAGGACTATGGGAGATGGTTGTGAATAGATGCCTTCATTAAAAACCTTATGTTAGATGCTACTTGTATCACCCCCGAAAGGTTTTTATCACTTGTGTGAGGCAAATAGTAATTGCCCCAAGACATTCACCATATCAAGCCCCCATTGACGTTACTACTCAGATAATATGGGCTCCAATATCAATTGCGTGTTATTGGACTGACATATTCTGAGGATTCTTTGGGTGTGTTCCTAAGTTAGTGAACAAGTGGTTTCAATCTCTACCTAGTATAAGGCATGCTAGGTGTGTCTGATTAATACGCTTGCTTGGTGTGTTCTAAATACAAATTCAGTTAATCCTCCCCAAATGAACAAGCATACAACATTTTCAAGCAATTACAAACACCTACAAGTCACTAGAATCTGACAAAAATGAACCATTTTCCAAGAAAACACTAAAACAGACAATTTCATGACATTAGAGAATTGCACCCGGTATTCCTGGATTGCATCGTGCATCCTAGATCGCATCTATTCAAACCTGAGTCACATTTGGTAGTCACACCATTTCCCAAGTCACATATGGTGAACATTCCATTTCCTGAGTCATATACAGTATTTCCTAAGTCAAATTTGGGGTTCCAAATTGTTTACCAGTCACTGTATAGGATCACATCCATGATAGAGAGTACTTCTGTACATTCCAGAACCAAAATTTTCACATTTTCCGATACCCATTTGGCCCATTAGTAAGTTCCTTTTACCAAAACACAGTCATCTGATAACCAGAGAGAGTCATCTTTGAAAATGTCTTGTCACCTTGCATGGTCCAAATTTGCATTGTCCAATCGTGGAGTCAGTTTATCCAATCAAATACAACCAAGTTCTCAGCTCATAGATAGGGCACTTTGACACCCTTTGATGCTGAAACTTTCACACTATCAGACCCACTTGCACTTTGGTTCCCAACTCACAAACATGGCACTTTGACACCCTTTGACGTTGGATCCATAAAACAACATTTCAAACCCACTCTTGCATCCTTGGATACACAATCAAACATTGCAAACAATCAGACCCACTTTTAAACACAAGACATTCATTGGTTCCTCAATCCAGTTTTCATAGTTGTTACAAGGCACAAAGCTTACCATTTTGGAAGGAACCCATTCATAGATGAAGTATAATTGCACACATTTGAAATAGGAGAGACCTCAAGAATCAATCCCCTATTTGGTACTACACCAAGCACTACTCATACAATGGCACCCGAACAAATAAACATGAACAACTAGGAAGATTACCGATGGGATGAAAGATACCATGACCAAGATAACCAAGAAAAACATGATAAACAAAAAGAAGAGATACAATACTGTGAAACATATCAGGATGATGATGATGATGATGATGATGAAGATCCCACTGAAAAAGAATACCAAAAAGCTATAAACAACAAATGATTCAACAAAATCCTTGAGAGAACTTTAAATGAAAACAAAGAGAAATACTTCCTAGAACTCGCTTCTGGAGGTGTGAAATTACCAAAGGATAATGATGTGAGTAAACTCAAGCAAAAGGAAGACCTTAGTCCTTTATCAATTCTAACAAGGCAACTAACAACTTTACGAACAGAAATCCAAGAACTCAAAAAAGAAAAGGACAAACCAAAACAATCATATTCCTTGGAACACATATGTCCTTTCCCTTTTGACAAGGGACTCAAGATGATTCCATTTCCTAAGAATGTCACAATACCAAAGTATGACAAATACATGGGAGATTCTGACCCTCAAGACCATATGATGGAGTTTTGCACAACTAGTATGGAGTTCATGCATGAACAAACATATCTCATGAGGCTATTTCCACGAAGCCTAGGTGGACAAGCTATAGATTGGTTTTCTAAATTACCCATAGGAATCAAAATATTTGATGAACTAGTGCAAAAATTCATACAAAAATACTCCTACAATATCCAACACACAGTCACAATGTTGGATCTATGCAACACCAAACAGAAAATAGGATAATCATTCTTGAGTTTCCTACAAAGATGGAGAAAAATATTTGCACGATATGCTAGGCAGATACCTGAAAATGAAAAGATTGATATCTTCATTAACAACTTGGTTCCTGAAATGAACTTTCCTATACAATTTTTAGGACCACCAAGTTTTGATAAAATGATAGACAACGCAATCAAGATTGAGGAGGTCTTGATTAAGAAAGGTGAAATCTCCATCCACAAAGAGAATAAAGAAAAATATTATTCCTCCAAGGATAAATACAAGTATGGAAAAAAAGAACAATAAGAACATGGTTAATGATGGAGTTGTTGACACTCCTAATGTCAAACCTAAACCAAATGTTTTCAATCTTACAAAAAGTCTTCAAACAAACAAGAATATGAATCCTACTGTAATGCCGATGACAAACAATACTTTCAATAAACCTCCTGATTGAAGGGAACCTTGGGCACCAAGGCCTAAGAGAACATTTACACCATTGGGAGACACCTGGGAAGTGGTTCTAAAGTCACTCGTGGATAAAAAAATCATTACAATTCTTGATTCCAAACCTTGGGATCAGAAGATAAACCCAAGTGGTGGAACGATAATGATTACGACAATTTTCATCATAACAAGGGACACAAGACCAACAATTGTAGATGGACATCACACAAACAATGACCATAAAGCATTTCAAACACCATTACCTAACTATGAGAAAGGATAATCTTCAAAGAGTAACAAAATCAACTACACATATTATGATAATGATAATGTAATTCATATGGTGGAACCATGTGAATATTCCATCAATATGATCACTCTAAAAGGAGTTAAAAACAAAACTGAATCTTCCAATGCTATAACAGGAAGTCAAGCTAAGCTCACTCTCAAAGGGGCTTCAACATCTAAAGAACCAGCTACAACAACAACAACATCTAAGAAAATAGTATTACCACCAAAGTTTAATCTTATGGATCAATTACAAAAGACACCAGCTCAAATATATATCCTAGAGTTATTGAAAATCTCCCCTGGTCATAGGGAGATTCTTGATCAAGCCCTGATTAGCACCAATGTACTGAAAGATCTAGACGTGGATAGATTCCAAGCTATGGTTGGTCACTTGAATTCCCCACATTACCTATCTTTTTCTGAAGAGGATGACAAATCATTGAGTCGACCACATAACCAGCCTCTACATTTAGAAGTCCTTATTCATAAACACCAAGTCAAACTTGTCTTGATAGATGGAGGCGCTGCTTTGAACATTTGCACATACAATTTGATAAAACAGTTGGACTTCTCATAAAATGCAATTGATCCTAGAAGAAAGATAACTATCAAAACTTATGATGACGAAGAGAGATCATCCAAAGGATTACTTATTTTACTTATCAGAGTGGGACCAATGGAGCAAGATGTCCTATGTCAAGTTCTTGATCTACCCCTTGCTTACAACATTCTTCTTGGAAGACCATGGATACAGTCAATGCAAGTTGTGCCTTAAACTTACCATCAATGCCTAAAATTTCCTCATAATGGAGTGGAGCTCACTATTCTAGCAGATACAACATACTCTTGAAATAATCTCAAGCAAGCAGAAAGCATGGTTCCTCATAATAAGGAAAGCTCCCACAAAGTAGAAACATCCAAAGAAATGGTTTTGAAAAGCTTTGCTAAAAAGATCAACATCTAGGAGACAAGCATGGGTGAATACAAGATAGATCCCACAATGTCTTTAATAGATCTTCCCATATCTCCTAGAACACAAGGAAGACCTTCATCAACATTTACACCTTCCAATGGCAATGCTCTAACTATACATGAAGGAACTAGAATGGTGAAAGGAAAAATATCCCTTGAAGAAGAAAATGAAGAAAAGGTTGTTTTGTAATGGCTTTACAAAGAAAATGAAGAGGATGGAAATGTAAAACAAGTGGAAATAGCTCCCAAAAAATATGGAAAGGGATATGAGATCATGAAACGGATGGGTTAAAAAGGAAAAAGACCATTGGGACAACACAACAAAGGAATAGTAGAACCCCTACACATGGATTTCAAAAATCCTAAAGAAAAGGCCGGATTGGGTTTCAAAGAAGTAAGATTTCATCCTGTAGCAGAAAGTGGTCCTGTATTTGATAGATCATGAGACTCAGATGATGATGAAGAAGTGGAAGGACAACCTATTTCCTATGAAAGGTTGCTACTCTTGCAAGGATATCCACTATCAGAAATTGGTACCAATGTTGAACGAGAACCAGAAGAAGAACAAACAAGAGAACCTAGCACAAAACAAGAACAAAAGAGTCTTATTGATGACACACCTCATTTTGATGAGGAACCTCCATAAGAAATATTGCAAGAAGAAGAGATTCATGATCCTGAAGAGGAAGGAGTGCCCATGACTAATGCTCATTTCTTGGGAGTTTTAGATGACAATCAAGTGGACTCACATGAGTATGATTGGGATGCCCTATCTGATGTTACCATGGATATAGAAGTGGATGTACTACACAAGTTTGCACCTAGATTCTTAACTGAAGGAGTAAGTTCTAATGTTAGATCACTAGAGTTAAATTTGCATAACACTAACATGAACTCTAATAATAAAAAACATGACTCTAATAATCCTAACATCTATTTAGAAGCAAACTTAATAGATGACATCTTACAAGTTAATAAAATTGATAATAATGTGGTGCTATCTCTTGAACCTACTGAATCTTTATCCTTAAAATACCCTGACTTGATAGATTGGGATGAACCTACAAACACAAGTTTGCTATCCTTTGACAATGACTATTCCATAGCTTGTTATCTAAATTCTTGTGAACCCTTCCTTTCTTCCACCAATGTAAAGAGCGAAACTATGACTGAAGAGGATATCAAGTTTCTCAGTCTCAAAAAGAAAAACAAAAAGAACAAGAGATCTGATGGTGAAAACCACTTAGTGGTAGTATTAGATTCTAAAAGAGAAAAAAAAAGGGACATATCTAATGGTGAAAACCTCCTTGAGGTGCTAAAGGATGGGATTCTTGATATCCTCCTAGATCACTTTCAAGAAAGATCATAAGTTTTGATTGAACCTACACAACCCGTTAATTTGGGAGCAACAAAAGCTCCTCAGCTAGTTCACATTGCTTAGTCATTGATAGAAGATGAAAAGATCCAATTCACCAATTTCTTCAAAGAAAAGAAGATCAATTTTGCTTGGTCTTATTCAGATATGTCTAGATTAGACACAGACTTGATCATGCACCATTTGTCTATTTCACCAGATGTAAAACCAGTGACGCAAAAACTCAGAAAGATGAATCCACATGTGGCGTTGCTAGTGAAAGTAGAATTGGAAAAACTATTGAAAGATGGATTCATTAGGGCTATTGATTATATAGAGTGGATATCAAACATAGTTCCCATTTCTAAAGCAGATAAGTCTATAAGATTTTGCACAGACTTTAGAGATCTCATTGAAATGATTGTAGATCTAACAACTGGTTATGAAATGTATTCATTAATGGATGGATTTTTAGGATATAATCAGATCAAAATTGCTCCTGAAGACCAAGAGAAAACAACATTCACATGTGCATGGGGAACCTATTACTAGAATGTAATGCCATTTGGTCTAAAGAACGCAAGTGCAACTTAGCAAAGAACAATGACCACTATATTCCATGACATGATGCATAAGAACATGGAAGACTATGTTGATGACACCTTGGCTAAGTCAAAGATAAGAGCTACACGCAATATAGAAGACCTAAGAAATATCTTTGATAGAATGGAATAGTTCCAATTAAGACTTAATCCTAAAAAGTGCGCATTTGGCATGTCATCTGGAAAAATATTGGGATTCATAGTTTCAATGAATCGAATTGAAGTGGATCCAACAAAAGTAAAAGCTATTCTAGAGATGCAACCACCAAGGAACATTAGTCAAATGAGAACACTACAAGGAAAGCTACAATCTATAAGAAGGTTCATATCTTAGTTGGTGGACAAAGCACAACCTTTCACAAAGTTGATGCGAAAAGGAACCACACTCACTTGGGATGAGCAATGTGAAGAGAATTTTACACAAGTCAAGTATCTGATGAATCCTCCAATTCTAATGGCACCAATTTATGGAAAACCTCTATTACTCTACATATCAGCTACAGATACATCACTAGGATTATTGCTTGCACAAGAGGATGAGACCAAGAAAGAAAGAGCTATATATTACATAAGTAGAACTTTGGTGACATTTGAGCTGAACTATTCAATGATTGAAAAGTCATGCTTAGTAGCGGTGTTTGCATCCCAAAATCTGAGACACTATATGTTGGCACACAAAGGTGAAACTAATGGCTAAAATTGATCTGCTTAAATACTTGTTGAACAAAGTAATGCTAACATGAAGACTAGCTAAGTGGGTCCTGATCCTAAGTGAATTTGATATTGAATATGTGGACAAAAAAGCCATTAAAGGACAAGTGATTGCTGATCAACTTGGAGAGACACCATTAACTGATGACAAACCATTACTTGTGGAGTTTCTAGATGAATCTATCATGCACTTAACAGAACATCCCTGGAAAATGTACTTTGATGGTTCCTTCACACAATAGGGACCAGGAGTTGGATGCTTATTCATCACACCACAAGGATATAAGATTACCAAGGTATACAAAATGATTTTTCCATGCACCAATAATATAGCAAAGTATGAAGCTCTTGTGAATGGGCTCAAGCTTGCAATAGAGTGGAAAATCATTGAATTACACATCTATGGAGACTCGCAACTCATTATAAATCAAGTCAATGGTGACTATCATACTAAGGATGAAAAGCTAATTAATGCCCTACAAAAAATGGTGGATAACTTGAAAAAGTACTTCATCTTCATTACATTTCAGCAAATTCCAAGATCAGAGAACAAAGCAGTTGATGCGATGGCTACTTTAGCATCCATGTTACAATTGGAGGAACACCAATTTCACTATGACTTCCTAGTGGAAGAACTCCCTTTCCCAGCTTATGAGTCACCCAAATGCCAAATTATTTGTGCCCTGGAAACCTAAGTGTTATCGAAATACACCCATATCTACTCCTATCTTAAAGACCAAACAATTCCTAAAGGCTATTCTAGAAATGAAAAGAGATCCCTCATAAGAGCGGCATCACATTACATAATCATCACTAATGACTTGTTTAGATGTAGTCTAGATGGCATGCTTCTTAGGTGTTTAGAACAGGAAGAGTCTAATTGTGTATTAAAGGAAGTCCATTAAGGTGTGTGTGGGTCACACTTGAACAGTTTTTCATTAGCTAAGAAACTTTTAAGGGTTGGGTATTATTGGCGCACTATGGAGAAAGATGGTATCCACTTTGCAAAAAAAATGTAAGAAATGCCAAATCCATGGCAATTTGATACATGCACCAGCTAGAGAGTTGATTCCCTTCATAACAAATTGGCCATTTCAATAGTGGGCCTTTTATTTGGTTGGTCAGATTTACCCTAATTCATCTAATGGACATAAATACATCATCACTGCAATTGAGTATTTTATGAAATGGGTGGAAGCTGTCCCACTGTCCAATGCAACATGAAAACAAATCTCAATGTTCATCTTGAATTACATCATTTGTTGTTATGGCATACCCTCGTCGATTGTGACTGACAATGGGGGTCAATTCAAGAACAAAGACATAGATGAGTTGTGTCTTCAATTCAAAATCATTCAACACCATTCCTTGATCTATTACGCTCAAGGTAATAGATGGGTTGAAGCATCAAACAAGAACATTATGAAAATCTTGCATAGGACAGTAAAAAAATCAGGAATGGATTGGCATTTGCAAATCAATCCAACATTGTGAGCTTACAGAACAAGCATTAGAACACCAAATGGTGCAACTCCTTTTGCACTAGTCTATGGATCAGAGGTAGTCTTACCAGTTGAAGTGGAGATTCCATCACTGAGGGTATCACTGAAACATCTAGTCACTAATGAGGACTATAGAATCTCTCAACTGCAATAGCTTGAATTGCTAGATGAGCATAGGCAACAAGAGTTTGATCATCTCAAAGCTTACCAAAATAAAATGTCAAGAGGATACAACAAGAAAGTAAAACCAAGAAGTTTTCAGATAGGAGATCTAGTCCTAAGAGAAAATCCTAAGAATCAACAGAATCGAGAACAAAAAGGGAAGTTTGAACCCAATTGGATGGTTCCCTTTGTCATTACAACAACATTTGGATCAGGAGCCTATCAATTGGCTACACCTGAAGGAGATGTTTTACTAGATCCAATCAATACTCTACATCTGAAAAGGTTTTATGTCTGACATTTTGGAGGTAGCTCCTGTACAGTGAAAAGACTCCTAAAAAAAGTTCAAAAACAACAAATATGGATCCTGAAAAAAAAAAAAAAAACAATGGAAAAAGTCCTTAAAAAATGACCATCTCGGTGAAAACCTAGCAAATAGGCACCTTGGTGAGTCCAAAAAAAATCACAAAAGAGAAAAATAAAAAAAAATAGAAAAATTTGCCTGTAGTGCCTACAACCAAGGTTCAAGTCTCCACAGGGTCACTTTCTACTGTGGTTCTTAATTGAGAGTTGTTGACTTTGACCCTTGGTGAAATAGTGGGGCTTCTTGCTTGTAGTGCTTACAACCAAGGGTTAAAAAGAACATTATTGGCTTCTACCTATTACCCCAAAAAAATTTAGATCTACAGATTAATTCATATTTCTAGGGATAGATCAGATCTTGCACATATACAAAATTTTTTGCAAAATTAGGGGGCATGGTCTTGATTTTCATGCTCCTTTCTTGGAATTTTCAAAAAATAGAAGGCATTCATGCTCAAAATTTTGAAAGATTTGGAAGGAAGGTTCAGATTTGCAAATACTAAGGCTCAGAATTGGCAATTTTCAAGCATCCACATTCAGAATTTTCAATTTGCAAGGTGGCAAAGTTCAGATTTTGGTGAGAGAATTCAGATTTTCAACAAGTTAGAAGCCTCAAATGTGAAGCAAAGATGAGATCCTCACATGCAAAAAGGAAAGCTTCATTTTATAAAAGGAAAGTAGACATTGGTCTTTTTCATTTTCACACAGCAAAGAATGCGATCTCCTACAGCAAAGCGGAAACTAGGGTAGAACGGGCCAATTCGGGTGCAGAGGGTGCTAGCCTGCAAGGAAAGAGAGAGGTATTTGCAAGCTACTGCTATAATTGTTATCTATACGGACATAAGAAGAAGGAATGCAGAACACCGATGCAACCTCACCCTACATATGATCATTTGAAGGAATTCATAGCTAAGCAGAAGAAGCTAGCGGATCAAAATGTTGATTTGAAACTACATGCATTATTCAGCCAAGAAAGACCAAATCCCTTCATTGATGATTTAGCTCTAGCTAATTACATCCCTACAGACCCTAAAGTAGCACTACAACTAGAAGAGCAAGATCTGGCATCTAAGAAAGAAAGATGAAAGAATTATGCTAGGGTTGTAGAGCCCGATTCCAATTCCAGGGCGATTATGGTAAACCCTAAAGAAAAAAAAGGTTGTTTGCCAAAGGTTTTCTCAGTTCAATCATTGGACCGACAATTGAATATTTTCACACAAACCAAATATGTGAAAAATGCTAGAAGCTACGGGGATGCCAAAGGGGGAAGATCTGAGCACTATTGTAAAACCTTTGAACCCCTATCTGCAAAGGGGGTAGGCAGGATCTTGCCTTCTCAAGCACCTCTTGTGGGCACAATGAAGAATGAGCTAACTTGGCAAGTGGTAAAAAATAGGAAAAAGGGGAACAGGTACCAGCACTCTCATAATCCTTTTAATCTATCTATCAGTAATTCATTTGATGTGCTTAGAGAGGAAGACAATGGCAGAATGAAATACTCTCCTCCCCACAAAAGGAATGGGACCCTTGAGGATAAGGGCTATAAGGTGGGACAGAATAAGCTCCATACTAATGTCTCAGAGCCCTACCCACAGAATGAACATACACACAGAAGGAATATGAAAGAAGGTCTAACAGGTAACAATGGGTCAAGGTTGTTTCAGGAACAAAACAAACAGGTATACATGCCCCTCATAAGCATAATAAAACTATTGAGAGTAACAATGGTAAAATAATAGGTAATTTCTTTCAGAATCCTAACATGATTAGAATAGATCTAGATGGAAAATGCATAGAATAGAGACAAATTTCTTATGCAGATACAGGGCTGATTTGCCGATGGTCTGGAGTAGGAACTTCCATCACAGATCTGGTAGCTTGGCTGAAATCTCAACTCCCGAATGAGGTAAGTATATCTATCTTATTAGAAAATTTTATTTTCATTAATTGTAAAGATAGAAATATTAAAAGTAAAATTAGAAATGAAGGGTTAGCTAATTATAAAGACTCTGATTTTTATATTTTTGACTGGGTTCCCCTATTCAACCCAATAAATCTTAAGGACTTTCTTGTAGAAAAAGCTATTGTTCTTAGAAATCTGCCTGTAGAATTATCTGATGTAGAAACTGTCAAATTAATAGGAAAACAAATTGGTGACTTTTTAAGCATTATTGATAATGATAATAACCAGTCTGAAAAAATCATCATAGTAAAGATCAACTATCATAAAAAATGGATTCATCCCATTAGATTATGCTTTAATTCAAACTCTATTATTATTAACCCCATTATTCTAGAGGATTTTGTAGAAAGACAAACAAAGGATCTAGAAACCAAAAATTTAGGACAAATTGACACTCATATTCAAAAGACACCAGAATTGATGGTGAGCTTTAACTCAGATAAAGGAGGTTTCACTCTGACGTCTCCTAAGGAAATTAATCCAATCAACATCTCCACACACCCTTCAGACTCTTTGTGTCAACCCCCTTTGGCTATTGAAAATGATATATCAATAAATGAGACCTTAAATGTTGAGGTCAAATCTCCCCTATCGTTATCCCCTGAGCATAAGAATAACCTTAGCATTCAGACTATTAAGCAAGGAATTAACATTGAAATTACCTCTTACAGCCCGAATAGAATCTCCAACAGTCCAAAAGATCAAGAGAGATCACTTCTAAAGGAGAACCAAAAAATAGAAGAAGAAATAGTTGAGATCACCAATGAATTAATGGATACCCTTATAGACGAAATATGTGACAAAGAGGAACTCAATCACCAAAAAATTTTGCTAATTAAAATCATTAAGGAGATGTCAGCATCAAACAACACTTAGGAAAATGGAGAAGAAAACATGGAAACGAAATGCTTACCAAATCTAGATGAGATAGGAGATATGGAAATGGATCTTAATGATATAGAAGATCCCTTGTATGTTAGGAAAGAAGATATAAATAATACAAGAAATCAAAAAGAGGAAGAGATCAGAATTTGCCTAGAAGAATTCAATAATGATGATAGACAATTAGGCATGGCAACAACCATTGAGGGAATCAAACCCGGCAGCAATCTTTCATTGGTTAAGGACTCCATAGAAGGCCTCTTTGGTATCACTAATGAAGATAGGCAGTTAGGTATAGCAATGAAAAGAGGAATTTTGAGCACCCCTAATATCAATAGAATTAAAAAGAAGAGGGGGAGGAAATCCGCAGTGGAGTTAAGAAATATGAATGTTAATGTAGGAATCCAAAAAGAGATTGTAGATATTCCTAATATTGAAAAAAAATTGAAACACATCCCCTCCAAATCATGCCATCAGACAAAAGAAATGAAAAAAGGAGGAATGGAAAAATCCCCCTTAGTGGAGACCATTGACCAAGGCCCACTGCTAGACTTTTTAGGATTAGACCCTGCCTCTATTCTAGAGGATTCTAGGAGTAATGATATAATAATAGGAATATTATGTTCGCTATCAAATGAAGAAATCTGTGAGGAAAACAAAGAGAACACTATTAGGAACAATACATAAAATTTAGGTTTAGGAAAATCAATTAAGGGGAGGTTAGAAGCTGATATGGGGAAACTAGTCAAACCAAGTGGAAGAAAATCCCTTGTTGAATTAAGAGCAAAGGAAGGAATGATACCAGGTCAGGTTAAAATTACTGATATTCTATACTCTGGGAAGGGGAAGGTCCTTCTCGAGTCCTCATAAAGATCATTAGTTGGAATGTTAGGGGTTTAAATGCCCCTAACAAATGACGCCTTGTGATAAGGCAATTAGCGAAAATTAAACCAAACATGGCTATGATACAAGAAACTAAAATTTCTAATGAAGGATATGAGAATATAAAAAAGAGTATAGGAATAAGAGAATTAATAGGTTATGAGGCAGAAGGCGCTTTGGGTGGAATTGCTTTTATTTGGGATCCAAGAGAAATAGTTTTCAATATTCATGAAAAACATAAAAATTGGATGGGAGGTCAAATCAAAAGTTTAAAGTCAGATTTAAAATTTAATCTAATAAACATGTACGCTCCTAAATTCCTACATGAAAAGAGAACTGTATGGCAGGAGATTAAGGATTATATTGAGAGCTTCCCGAATGAAACATTTATACTAGGAGGAGATTTTAATGCTATTCTATCCTTGGGAGATAAACAGGGTGGGACAAAACACATATCAAAAACTACTTTAGAATTCCAGGAATGGATAAATATTATAGGGGCTTCGAAAATTGAATCAGACTGAGGGAAATACACCTGGACTAACAAACATAAAGACATAGAATTAATAGTCAAAAAATTAGACAGGTTCTTCTTTATAGGGGAGCTGAGGAACTTTGACTTTAATCTTACTAATGAGGTCCTACCCATTGCCAGTTCTGACCACTTTCCTATAGAACTAGTAATTTCAGAACCAATCAAAAATAAAAAAATCCCGTTTAGATTTGAAAAATGTGGTTACTTAATGAGGAATGTTTGGATCTAATTAAAAAATGGTGGACAGAGGCAAGGTTTGAATGTTCCAAGATATATAAAGTCATAAGGAAACTAAAATTAATAAAATGAAATCTATCTCAATGGAGTAAAAACACTATTGGGGATATATTTGTGAAAAGAGACCTTATAGAAAAAGAGATGGAAAATGTGAATAAGGAGATTATTGAAGATGGAAAATAGATTTCAGATGATAACATAGAGCAAGAACTATTATGTAAATACTATGATTCTCTTTCACAAATTAGCACCTTCTGGGGGCAAAGAGCGAGAGAGACATGGCTCAGGGAAGGGGACCGAAACACGAAATTTTGTCACAATAGCATCAAAGATAGAAGGAATTTAAATAATATTTCCAAAATCAAAGATAGAAATGGAAATATAATAGAGGATCGCAAAGAAATTGCAGATTCAGCAGTCTCTTTCTTTGAAAACTCTTTGAATAACTTAGGGAGTGTGGATATGTTGGACTAGGCCAAGCTTTTAAGAAACATCCCTCGTATAATAACCCCGCTTCAGAATAACTTCCTAAATGCCGTATTTACGGAAGATGAAATTCTCAAGGTTCTAAAAGAAATGAACCCGGATAAATCCCCTGGTCCTGATGGATTCCCAACATTTTTCTTTCAAAAGTGTTGGTCATTTATGGACAAGGAAATTACCGATGCTCTAGAGGGAATGAGAAACTCAGGACATATTCTTAAAGAGCTGAATAACACATTCATTGCTCTTATTCCCAAAAAGGTCCATGCAGAGAACTTTAACGAGTACAGACCTATCTCCCTATGCAACACTTTGTATAAAATATTCTCAAAAGCTTTGGTAGGCAGAATGAAACAACTTCTCCCATTAATTATATCTGAAGAAAAAACTGGATTTGTCCCTAATAGGTCAATTCTAGATGGAGTGATTATTGCTCATGAGGCTATACATTCAGTAACAAATAATAAGGAACCGAGTATGTTGATTAATTTAGACATCAGTAAGGCTTATGATAAAGTGGACTGGAGATTTTTGTGTAAATGTATGGAAGCTTTTGGATTCTCAAAACAATGGATCAATATGATTTTTGAATGCATCTCCACCCCTCACTTCTCAATCATGGTGAATGGGTCCCCTGAAGGCTTTTTTAAATGTTCTCAAGGTTTGAGGCAGGGTGATCCGTTATCACCTTTTTTGTACATTATTATGGCAGAAGCTTTGGGGAGAGCAATTAAGAAACTTCAAGAAGAAGATAAGGTAAAAGGAATCAAGATTACTTCGGGAGTCGAGGAAACTACTCATCAAAAATATGTTGATGATAATCTCCTTTTTGGAAAGGCACTTTTAGAAGAAGCTCAAGCTTTCAAAGAAATCCTAAGTACTTATGCTAATGCTTCTGGACAGTGTATAAATGAGGAAAAATCAGAAATATTTTTCATCAATACTAAAGAGAGATGAAAGAATGAGATTAAACAAATACTAAACTTCAAAGAAGGATTCTTTCCATGTAAATATTCAGGTTTACCTCTAGATAAGGGGGTCAAATCAAATCACCTATGGGAAAATACAATTCAAAATATCTCCAAGAAACTAGATCAATGGAAAGGGAAATGGTTATCAAATGCAGGAAGGGCAGTTATGATCAGGTCAGTCCTCTTTGCCGTTCCTATTTATCAGATGATGAGCATGAAAATCCCGACAGGTATCAATAAGGAGATAGTATGAAAATTAAGAAGTTTTTTCTAGCAAGGGTCGAAGGAAAAATCAAAACTAGCTTTAATTGCATGGAATAAGATTTGTAAGCCAAAAGAAGAAGGAGGTCTGGGAATTAAAGACCTTACGCAACAAAAAAAGGCCTTGGGGGAAAAATTAGTATGGAGAATGATTAAAAATCCAAAGGCAAAATGGGTTAAAATTCTAAGATATAAATACTTACTAGGAGAAGATGAGGAAAGTGTATGCCATTTTGATAACTATCTGATGGGCTCACGCATATGGAACTTCATAAAAGAGTGTAAAGATATAGTACTAGAGTCCCTTTCTTGGGATGTGAAAAGCGGGGATAAGGCTTTATTCTAGGATGACTCATGGGGTGGAAAACCTACCCTTAGGGAAATTCTTGGGAATGATTAGCTAATTGAACTGATCAAACAAAGTAAGGGTGAGTGGGTTAAAGACTATTTTTCACAAATTAATAATTGTGTGGGAAGCAGCTGGGCATGGAATTCTCTAGAAGAATTCAGACTTCCTCTCCATTTCCAAGTAAAACTAAACAAAGCTTTACAAGAATGGAACTTTAATCCACGTTCTGGGGAGGACATAATCATATGGGCTGCCTCAAAGAGTGGTGTATATAATTCAAAAGAAGGTTTCAAAGTTATTTCAGGGATAGATAACCCTTCCACCAGTCTTCCCATTGATCTATGTTGGAACAAAAACTGTCTTCCTAAGGCAGGTCTATTCTCATGGGCTGCACTATAGAAAAGGATTCTCACTGCTGAATGGTTTGAAAAAATAGGGTACCATGGTCCTTCCAGATGTGCCCTATGTGAGAAGGAAAGTGAAACGATTAATCATATTTTGTTAAATTGTGATTTTTCTAATAAATGCTGGCTTTGGGTACTGGAGAAACTAGATCTGAAGACTGCTCTTCAAAATGATATCACAGAAGTATTTAATTCTTGGCAAAGGTCATGTAAAGAGGACTTATACAGTAAAATGAGATACATAATCCCATCTCTGTTCATATGGGAATTATGGAAGGAAAGGAACCCTAGAAATTTTCAAGATAAAAAGATGAACATTGAGAGATTTTTGAACAAATTAGAGGCAAATATAGTAGAAATTAAAAATAATAGAAATATGCTGGGACAATCTAGGATGGAATTCTCATTAAAAGACAACAATCAGAGGAAAAAGTGGTATGGTTTGAAAGTTCCACCTTGGATTGGTCCTAGCATTGACAATAAATCCTTATTAAGGGCAAACTGTAAATGGAAACCACCGGAGCAAGGGTGGATTAATTTGAACTTTGATGGGGCAGCCAGGGGAAACCCGGGGGTGGCAGGAATTGGAATATGTCTACATAATGTAGAAGGAAAGCTATTAGGAAGGATAGAAAAACCTATAGGAATAAAGACAAACAATGAAGCTGAAATAGAAGCTATAAGAATAGGTTTGGCATGGTGCAAAAAATGCAAGCTTAAAAGAATAGTGATTGAAGGAGACTCATCTATAATAATAAATGCAATAAGACAGGGTAGAACACTGAATTGGAAACTAAATAGTGCTATAGAACAAATAATGGAAACTCTTGAAGATATAGGAGATTATATAGTGAATCACATCTATTGGGAGGGCAATATAGACGCAGATAAATTAGCTAACCTAGGAGCCAATGGGCAAGAAATCAAAGAAATTGATGTATGTGTGAGAGAAGTACACGGAAGGTGAAGAAAAGCGATTTCATAATAGGAAATCAAGTATAGCGGTAAATGATTATATACGAATTTAAAGGTAAACAAGTGCAGATACATTTGTGAGTATAATATAAATAGCATATATATAGACATATATATAAATAGCATATATACATAGATTAAGGTGTCATCCAGTCCTTTAATTTATGCTTAAAAATTTCCTCAAAATTTAGCTATGAATATAGAAGAAGCAAATCTAATAAGATCAAAAGCTTAATTCTTGTGATCTTGAAGATGAGGGAAGATAGTTCTACTTCACAAAAGTACACACACATACTCATGAGGACCAATCTCTCTAGATAAAGATCATGCTTAGGTATGAATCACTTGTGAATGACTCCATCTCCAAAAATTGGTGCAACAGTGCTCACAGGTTATTTAAGTCGGAAGAATCGTAAGAAATTAAGCTTTCAACTACTAATCCTAGTTTAGCTTGATTTTGCTCCATCTGACCCTCTTGAAGCCATCACTAAGGAAGCCAAAGATTTAGAGTTAGCCTTAAATTCCCTAAGTACTATGCTCCAGCACCAATAATTTACCCTAAAAAGCAACAAAATCCCCCCTTTCTCATCTGCATATCTAGTGGCATTTGGATTTCTTTTTAGCCAATATAAAAACCAAGAATATGAACACCCTCATAGGATATTGCCTTGTCAAATTCCCCCACACCACAGTCATTCCAAGCTGGAATGATGACTTGGCCTTCAGGAATCCGTGACAAAACAAACATTTTGGCATCTCACAACACTAAAGGTTATCATTTTTCAGTAAGAAGTAAAAGTAGATGTCTTTAAAACATGAGTAGGTGCAATTTGAGATTGCTTGTGAATATGTTAGGTTATCTAGAATTTGGAATAATTGAATAGTTAGCAGTGTGTCACTAAGCTTCTACCTGTTAATTACTATGGGTGCCTTGCTGAATAAAACTACCTCTATAAAGTATAGTCACCAAAGATTTGAGAGTAGCTAAATAAATACATATGTTAGTAACTTCTCAATATGAATATCTAATGTTTATTACTTTTTATGCAATATAAGATGAATATGAATAAGGTGAATATGAAATAATTCAGAATTATTTATAACCGTGTGGTGAGCAGAGTTGGTGTAGTAGATTCTTATCTTGCAGGAACAAAAAAGTGTGTATTCATATGAATATAAACTGAAGATGATGTTATAACAACAATAATAAGTCTATGATGAAAATGAATATGTAAAAAGTGGTAATGGTTTTGATTGCAATATGGCTACTAACACAAATGTCAATACTTGTAGCATCATAGTATAGTTAACTCTTTACTTGGACTAGCACATTGAATTAATATAGACAGAATCATAAAAATTTAGCTAGAAGAATAGAGGTGGTGGGATGCTATCCTATTTTGCAGGTTTACAAGGAAAGTATAACAGCTCATAAAAGTAGAAACAAACACCAGAAGGCTTGAAAACACATTAATGTGAGGGAAAGACATAAAAGGCAATGGCAAGAGAAAGCAATGGCACGACCACAAAAAAGGACAGTTGAAAGAAAAACAAGATACATTATTTACAAAAGATAAGGAATTAGAATATGAAACATTGATAAGTATTTATGTATTGTAAAAGATGGGTATGCCCATCAGCTCAATATATAAGCACGATGTAATCAAAGTATAATAAAAGCCATGTTCTGAATCATGGACGTATGCCTCCATTAACTTGTATTAGAAAGGGAATGCCCTTCTCGTCTCCATCAAAGGGGGTTTGTAAACCTACGCTTGTAGGAATTCTGTACTTGCTAATATTTTCTGGACTCATGTCCCGGGCCAGACTGGAGGTTTTCTTCCCCGTTCTTTCCTACTAGTGCCCGCACGAACGAAGGAAAAAATGTAAATTTATTGAAAATTAATTTAATAAAATCAAGGCCTCGGCCGTTTACTGATAAAAAAAAATAAATAAAAATAAAAATAGAAAAATAAAAAAGAACACAAAAATTGGAAAAGATAAAAAGTGTCTTGGTGAACACCTGGTAAACAGGCTCCATGATAGCAAAAATAGAATAAAACTATGGCCAAGTGGTGAAAACCTGGTAAATAGGTGCTACTTGTAATCAATGCTCTATCTATTAAGACAATGCTTGCGCATTTGGCCTCTATAAATATCATTTTGTATATATCTTCCAGTCACTTTCGTGACACACCAAATTCTGAAATGAACTATCCAAAGATGTGTCTTCCTAAGTTTGGAATCTATCCACATTAGGGTCCTAGGTAAAATGTTTTTTTTTCTTAGGGGGCATTTGATCAAGACCAGACATGTTGACAAGATGTTGAGTCCGCAATTGATGATAAACTATGAACAACAATATTTTTCAATACCACCCTCATCCGTAATTGACAACAAACTACGAACACCGGTGTTTTTAAATACCAACCAGCTAGACTAAAATGTGTTTCTCAACACAACGTCATGATGAAAAGAGTGTTTCTAAACACTAAAATAGGTGAGATACTTATGGATGAAGAAATGAATCTTTGATTGATAATAATTTGTATGCGTGTGTTTGCAAGATTAATCAAGAGTGTTTTTAAACACTATAATCACAACTACTTATTTCTTTTATGCAAATACAATGATCATGCTACAGGATAATGAACTTTTATTATTATCAATTTTTTGATTGTTATGCTTCCTTGAGTGACTCGATGATGTCTCTGGACTAGAGGAACAAGGATTGGGGGCATGACATTTTCTTTGTCTTCTGTTTATGGTAATAAATCCAATGATCTAAGGTGATCATGGGGAATAGGTGTCTACTATAAGAGCCTTCAGCATGATTGGAATGCCATGTATACCTCGACCTATTTCCTATGACAGCCTTAGTGAGGTTGGATCTATTTCCTAGCCTGTTTAAAACTAAAAAAGATAAATTACTTCCTAGTAAAGTGCATGGTAAACCGGATTATACCTTAGGATATGAACATAAAATGAAAGGTCATTGCAGGTATACATTTACACATTATGCACTAGAAAAGAAATGGTTTATATTAAATAGGAAGTAACTGACAAAACATTCTAGCTGGGTACTTTAATGTTTAGGTTATCTTTCAACATGGAAAATAAAAAGGATGTATTCATATTTTTAGGATTGCTAAATCTATCGGTGAAAATTGTACTATCCTAATGCGGTACCGCTAACAAAGGCTCTATGATGATAAACAACCCACTTTGAATAAACAATGACTATCCTAGGTGTCTTAGTCTAGGTGCATTCCATTGGTTAGTTGCATTAGAGTTCATTTTAGTTGCATATCATATTAATGTGCATTAGGTTCATTTAGATGCATTTAATTGTCCTTAGTTGCATTAAAGCTCATTTTAAATTGCATTCATTTTAATGTAGTTACATTCATTTTAAGTTTCATGAGCATGATTGTGTGGATTCAACTATCTGAGACATTGATATAAGCTGAGAATCTATCTAAACCATTTTAATTTGAGCTGGAAATTCTCGAAATATTAACCATTTGACATGTGTGACCAAGTACATCATGGAATCATAAAGAACTGAAACTGAAATGACTGAATATAAATCACTGATATTCCTTTGCATTCATAATTCATTTCATGCCATAAAACCATTTGCATAATGCATTCATATTCATCCATACATAAATAAAAATGAGATGTCCATACATCACATCGCAATACATCTCATACATCCATACATTTGTAAAAACTTTGAAAATAACAAAAACATGAGCATATATCAGTGAAATATATTATGACATCATTTTATCATCACCTAATCTAATCTTGACCAATTATGACAATCGCATCAATATCCAAAGCATAAAACTATTAGGAATGGGAACACTGAGAGGGGGAAGGGGTGAATAAGTGTTCACTGTATTTAATCTTTTTACTTTAGTTCTTAAACTTAATTTGAATGCTTAAGAACTGAAATGAACATCGACATAAATAGAAAACATAAACACAACACATAACACCAATGTGGTTACAGGGAAACCCAAATAGGTAAAAACCCCAATGGGAATTGACACCCACTAATAATCTGTACTAGTGTTTTATGATCCTTGTTAGAAGATCTTTAACCCTGTTAGGAGTTGATTTACAATATATTTAGTACAATGACCTGGTCAAGGGTTGGACCTTGTTAGGAGTTTTTTACAATAACCCTATTAGGGGTGTGTACTCACTATCCTAGAGTTCACTGCTCAAGTGGTGAAGGCTACAACCTTCTGATCTCATATACACACTATATCTGTTGGATGAAGTGGCACTGTGACACTGCTTGTCTAATCAGTTCCTTTGATGCGTTGATGCTTTGACCTCTTGAAAATCTCTAATACATCTTATCAACTCTTTGCATACTTCTTCTTTTCTTATTTCAACTCTATGACAACTTCCATACATCATTACAATGATGAATCTAATATTTATATATGTATATAAAATAATTAACTAGGTTGGCCCTTTAACCGATTACACACAATGCTTCCAATTGAATTGGCTCAAGTGTGTTTACAAAAAAAGTTAATTACATATCTATAACCTAATTACAATAGGTGCATAGCCCTTACACAACAATAATATAACCGCTGACCAAAATACCAATAGTCGGCTGCTTGCACTGTTCTTCTTTGTCATTCACTGTCTGTGCAACTTGAACTCTTTGTATCTTCCTCATACTGAATCTTCTAATCATGCACTCTTAGAATTAGCATGGATATGGTCTTACCAACTTAAATTATAGGGAAAATACCATAATTATCTTGTATGCATGTGCATTGACACTCTGACCTTCAGGTACTTTGTCTATTGTCTAGTCTTCAACACTTAGTCAATTTCTAATTTTCTTATCATAAGCGCTGACTCCAAAACATCATATGACTTTGTTGCCATAATGACAATGCTATATTAAGTCATATACACTAGTATAGTCAACTTTCCCACAATCTCCCCCTTTGTCATCGATAGCAACAAAGGAATATGGCAAAGTGACTAACTATCCCTTAACACTTAATCTATCTTATATCTCCCTTATATCTTACTATACATTTTCTTTGCATAGCTATAGCTCCATATTCTATACATACTCCCCCTTTGAAATTAATGAAAAAGGTGTTACAAAATTTAATCTATACAAGTATTTAAACTGAAAGTACATCCACGTATGCAATCTGTAAATTTTGGATCTCTTGCTTCCAAAATGCAATCAATGCATTGATTGTTTGGAGATGGGCACATAAAGCATATTGCAGTTTCTCCATCTTCTCCAAATTTGAACTAGGACCTTGATCATATGTCACCATGGTGGCATCGATCTCCTTGATATTATGATTTAGCACATCTAGGGAGGGTGCAAGAGCATTTCTAAGCTAAGTTTGCCTAGCCCTTATCTTTGACATCTCCTTTTCTGCCTTCTCAATTTTGTCAATCTGTCCCTGATATACATTGTTACACATGTTTATATTAGTAGAGCGATCTTCTACTAACTACCTCACATTTTCAATCAAGGCCTCTGCTTCTTGAATCTTCTTGTAGTGGTCAGCTGTCAACTTATCTTGATTCATACAGTCAGTAATAATTTTTCTTCCTTTTGCTGCAAACTCTTTCAAAGTTTCTTGTCCAACTTTGAGTGAACTAAGGTCTAGTGAGAAGTTACTGACCAACTCATTTAGTCTTTTCTACATATACTTCTCCTCTGCAACTAATGATGCTGATTTTTCCAAGCTAGAGAAATTACTCTTGAACTGTGAAAGATTTACACTTACATCATCAACAGAGTGTACCTTGGACACTTTCTTATTTGCTAGTAACAGGTTGTTCGGGATATTTAATGATTCTATAAAGAGGGGATTCCTCATTAACTATTTCTCCTTGGCTTTCTCCATAGCTAAGATACTAATCTTGATAAGGTCTTCTTCTCCCCATGAATCCAAACTAGTTGTGTCAGGTGTCAAACTTGACAATAATGATGCTGAAGGTAGTGGAGTGATAGGTGTACTATCGATTACTTCTTGTTTTACTTTGATTATTATTTCAATATATGGCTTATATATTGGCTCACTTCCTTTTACCTCTTCTTCTCCTTTTTCTTCTTTTATCTTTTCTTTCTCTTTCTCTGTTATATCCTCAATCAATACTTCTTCTTGTTGATTGGGAGGAGTGTTAGCGCAAAGAGTTTCAACCTCTTATGTGCTTACAAAGGCTTCTTCAAACTTGTCCAAATCCATGTCTGTGGCCGCAATAGTAAATTTTACATTATAAATAATAATTGAGTCATCCTTGAGTGTCTATCTCATGGGAGCAAACTTATCTTCCTCTGTATGTGTTTCAACTACAAGCGCTGAGTCCTGGGGACCTGTCATAGGTACATTAGTGGGCTCTGCCACCTTGACTTCCTTTGTGGGCATTTGAGTTGTAGGCACAGTAGATGGGTACATGTGCCTATTCATGAAGACCTTCTCAAATGCTTTCTTCATTTCCTTAGCAACCAATTCATAATTCTTGTCCATTATATGTAAAGTCCTTGACTTGGTTCTAAGATGTGGCTTCACCAAATCCAATAACTTTTTCTCCTCTAGGGAGCATACTGGTAAGCTTTCATCTAGCATCTTTTCTCTTATCCTTAGATCCTCTTCAATAGCTTGTCTTTCTAAGAATTCTAATATGTTCCATACATTATCTGGAATCATAGTCTTTAGTTCTAGGACTATCTTCTTGAACTTCAGCATATGTTTGACAATCATTCCATGAATTTCTGATTTGTCAATTTCAATATACTTCTCATAGAACTTCCCTACTTGATCTATCCTACCTTCATCAATAATCCTTGTACTCAACACACTAAGACTGGGTTTGAAGCTTACTTCTGGGGGTGCTTGAGTGTTCTTCATGTTTCTTGTTACTCGTGAGGATGGATGACCAGTTCTGATCTCTTTCTTCCTCTTAGGAATTTCTCTATACTCAAGAGGAGTGGTAAGGTCAATGGTTTCCTTGGGTGTAGAAGGGGTATCATCTGTTTTACCCTTTGGATCATCAAATTTCTCAATTTTCACCTTCTTCATCTTTGGATCATCAGATTCTATCTTTGCTGCAGCTGCGTTCTCTATTTCCAAAGCAATCTTCTCTTGCCTTTCTTTGTCTAGGTTTTCTTGAGATACTCCATGAATTTTCAAAATCTCTGAAGTAACCTTGGCAAATTTTATTTTTGGTACTACGATGTTCAATACAACATCTACTTCTCTTGTTTTATCTTCATAAGTCCCCCATCTAGGTTCATTGGGGTCCTTTGGTGCTGACAACAGAACTTGAGCATAAGGCTCTTGAATAGGCTCTTCAACTTCATATCCTAGTGGATGAATCCACTTCATTCTTGGTTCAACAGCCTCCATGCATGTTGTATTAGTCTCTACCATGAAACAAATGGTGTCTTTGTACTTCTCTACAATGCTTTCTGGAATCCTATATCTCATATGCATTTTAGCCCTAAATGTTTTCAATTCCAGTGTCATGTAATCCTTAAGGGTACTTTCTATGGATGCCTCTAAGGATATATGTGGCATAGTGGGAATAGACTTGTCTAGATACAAATTAGACACCTTTCTAACAATATGGAAGTACATATAGATTATTAAAGAACAAAACCTAAATATCTTGGTTTTGTCATGTTTGATGGCTCTTATGTTGTCTATTAACTATGCACGCAAGATTTCACACAGATTAAACTCTCCTTTCTCTCTCACCAACCTTATTGCTACTAGAATGGTGGTTGCTGACACATTGTTTACTCTACTAGTGTGCTGGAACCTGTAGCCTAGTATCATGGACATCAATTTGATGTCTTTCTCCTCTATAGGCTCTATTTTCATTCTGTGCCTATCACTTATTGATTTGCAAGCCTGCTCTACAAGTTTTTTGACATCCTTGCTCGTTGGAAGAATGAAACTTGTCCTTGAGAGTCCTGTCATCTCATGAATTAGGTCTCCTATTATCCTAACTAACACTTCATCTATCCAAAATAGGTAATCATGGATCCTATTGAGTAGGATCTTGATCCATTCTGACTCATAGAACTCATATATTGTAGAATATCCTACTATAGGATGATTTTCCAACTACACATACTCATCCATGAAGGTTTTATCAGGTTTCATCATTGTTTCCATGTGCACTCTTATTCTATCCAAACCTACTAGTTCTTTCTTACAATAGATGTATGCCCTAATATCTTCCACATGCATAACACCCATGGGAGTGTGGGAGAATGCACCTTCTAGGTCGTCTAATGTGGACTTGAATGGGTGCCTCTTAAACACATATCTCTTCTTCTCCACCACATCAAATACAATGGGAGTAACCATTACTTACTTGTATATCACTTTCCAAATGATCTTAAAGACTTCTGAATCAGCGCGATAGATTAGGGCTTCTGCAACCGATCAAATGCACTGCGAATCACTAGTGAATCAATCTACAATTTCTTGCTATCAAATGCTATGGCTCCTCTACTCTCCAATCACTCTAAATTCAAATGTAATGAGAGACCTAAAAGCTTATGTGTACTTTAAAGTAAGAATTTTGTCATTAATGCTTGCCACGTAAACCATACTGTCACTGATAATTTCCAACTTTCATTCTATAAACAATTAGCTAGTGCACTCTTGCACATAGGTTCTGCTAGTCTCCAAAAGGTTAAGTACAAAGGTGCATACTCCAAGAGTGAGTATATCGGCCACGCAAGGGTTTAGAGCTAAATTAGCTCCCCTTATGACCCTGAGGGCCATTCATCTAGATGTAGAGGGTGCGTCCACTGTGGATGCATCCAATACATTCTCATCAACCTTATCCTTCTTTGCCTCTGACCAAATCAAGCTCACATCCTCTAAAGATTTCACAAACTTGACTTCTCCTTCAGTATCCAATATTGTTTCTTCTGGCTTTTTAGGGATTTCCTGACTTTATATCCTTGATCTATAGAACTTAGAGATGTGTCTAGCCTTGTTACAAGAGTGACAAATGACTGAAGGCCTTATATTCCTTGACGCATTGACATGGGTTACCATTTTACACTGTCTAGCTGAGTGACCATTATAGTTACATATCTGACATGTAACATTCTGAGAACTTCCTACATTTGACTGATTTTGATTTCTTTGATTATGCTAAGTCTTGTTCTTCTAACTTGTCTTACAATTCATAGCTCTATGGCCAAATTTATTGCATGAGTAATAGTAACCATTGAAAGGTCTTACCTCTTTATAGTTCCTTACTATATGTCCATGCTTTTTACATGCATAAAAAGTGTGGTCTATTGGCTTGCACTCATCCTTAGGTCGTTCAACATTATCTTTAGTTTGACCTTCAGTCTTCTTAGTATCAGTAAGGTCTTTTGGTGCTTTCATCCTTGCTCGCATGTTATCAATCTGGTTTTGTGCTTCATTGTATCCAATGCAGCTAGTATCTCCTTTAAGTCTTCTTGCATACAACAGAGATTCTATCAAATTAGAACTAGTGTGTAATTTATCAATGTGATTCTTTTCCTCTTTCAATTCAAATTCCAAGCTTTCTTTGTTGTTCCTTAGCTCCAAGATTTCCATGTTTTCTTGCCTCAATTCTTCATTGAGTTGAAGGTTCTCTTTGATCTGTTCATCATAGACTTCCTGATTGTTAGTTAGCTTATCATCCAATTCTTCAATCTGTTATTTCAGGGATGAATTTTCTTAATTGAGATTTTTTATCATTATCCCTAAATCACTAGTAGAGCATTCTTTCAAATCTTTTCTTAGCCTTTTGATGACTGTTTGAGCATCACTGACTTTTTCTTTTAGTTCCTCAATTTCTTTTCTAGATATGTCCAGGTCTTCAAGAGAAGCTTCAAGATTTGTTTTTAGATGTTCCATTTCTATCTTGTCCATGATCTCCTCAAGTGGTTAAACTTCTTTGCTGAGGGCCAGAGCTCTGATACCAATTGTTAGGAATGGGAACACTGAGATGGGGGGGGGGGGGGGTGAATCAGTGCTCACTGTATTTAATCTTTTTACTCTACTTCTTAATCTTAACTTGAATGCTTAAGAACTGAAATGAACATCAACATAAATATAAAACATGAACATAACAAATAACACCAATGTGATTATGGGGAAACCCAAATAGGTAAAAACCCTGGTGGGAATTGACACCCACTAATAATCTGTACTAGTGTTTTATGGTCCTTGTTAGAAGATCCTTAACCCTGTTAGGAGTTGCTTTACAATATATTTAGTACAATGACCTGGTCAAGGGTCAAACCCTATTAGGATTCTTTTAAAATAACCCTATTAGGGGTGTGGACTCACTATCCTAGATCTCACTTCTCAAGTGGTGAAGGCTACGACCTTATGATCTCAGATACACACTATATCTGCTGGATGAACTGGCACTGTGACACTGCTTGTCTAGTCAGTTCCTTTGATGTGCTGATGCGTTGACCTCTTGAAAATTTCTAATACATCTTATCAAATCTTTGCATACTTCTTCTTTTCTTATTTCAACTCTATGACAACTTCCATACATCATTACAATGACGCATCTAATATTTATATGGGCATATAAAACAATTAACTAGGTCGACCCTTTAACCGATTATACACAATGCTTCCAATAAAATTGGCTCAAGTGTGTTTACAAAACAAGTTAATTACATGTCTATAACCTAATTACAATAGGCTCATAGCCCTTACACAAAAATAATATAACCGCTAACCCAAATACCAACAGTCGGATGCTTGCACTGTTCTTCTCTAGCATTCATTGTTTGTGCAACTTGAACTCTCTGTATCTTCCTCATACTGAATCTTCTGATCATGCACTCTTAGACTTAGCATGGTTATGGTCTTACCAACTTAACTTCTAGGGCACATACCATAATTGTGTCATATGCATGTGCGCTGACAGTCTGACCTTCATGTACTCTATATATTGTCCAGTCTTCAACACTTAGTCAATTTCTAATCTTCTTATCATAAGCACTAACTCCAAAACATCATATGACTTTGTTTCCATAATGCCAACAATATATTAAGTCATATACACCAGCATAGTCAACTTGCCAACAAAAACAAACATCAAATATCAAACATGTGTAGAAATTAAAACCATTAGAGATCAGATATCAGATATCAGAGATAGCAAGCAAGATGAATAAGATAAAAGCATCCATGACAGAATCAATATATCACCAGAAATGTCCATGACAGAGTATCAAGAATGTCCATAAAAAATTATCAAAGCATTAGTGAATCAGAGTATCAACATATGAAACAATGTATCAACAAGCATATAGTCCATCAGACATGAGAAAGTGTATTGATAAAAAATGGTACAATATACATGATATATCCAATGAGGTACAAATATACAAAAATAAGAGTACAATATATATCATGCCTCACTAGCCCCCTCATCCTCTGATGGAGGATTGGGAGGGGTGCATTTTCTCTATCAGGCGGTGGAGGAGGAGGAGGCATGGTGCCCTCTGACTACTATGCTATAATTGAAAATAGATGAGCTCTCTGAGCAGCAGGAACAACAACACAATATAAGACAAAGTAATATGTGTCCCACTACCCCTAGTGGGTGGTTGTATGAGTATATCTATCACACTTTGCTCTGATATGAGACAACTGAGTGTCTTGCTCTAATAATTGTACCCAAAGTGTGGTGACCTCTAGCTATAATGAGACCCTCTCCTGCTTGCACCGTGATAACCTGTCACCATCACCACCTGTGGGAGGATCATGAGATTCCTATTGTCACTGTTGTTGTTGCTGATCCTAAATATCTCCTCCATCCAACCTCTGGGCATGCTCATACCTATGTAAAATTTGCCCTGTGTTCCTCTAGGGAGGGAAAAATCTCAATCTATGCCACCGCTGTTGGCCACCATCTTCACCTAAGGCCTGACATTTGCTCCCACCTCTGCCTCCACCTCCACCTCCACCACCATCTCCACCACCCCCTCCATCTCCTCCATCTCCTCTACCATCTCCACCTCCACGAGCCTGATCTCTATTCTGCCCCTGTCCCTGGCTTGAACTTTGTCTCCACCCCTAGCATCTTAGCCACTGCCATCATCAGCAGGATCATAATCTAAAGCATCCTTGATCTATGGAACAACCTCATCTGGAGCAGTAAATCAAGGGAATGGATGCTCAGTATAATGTGTGTGGTATGTAGGAGTGACTCCTCCATCAAGAATCTCAAGGTGGTAGGCCTAATCCACCCTAGCCATATGACTGATCGAATGTACTGTAGTCTCAAAAATTAGCCTAAAACTCCACTATGCCTCATCTCAGATTTTGGCATATATGACCATCTCCTGTGACATGCTCTATGTTGGAAAAATGGTCAGTGTTCCCCTTAGGATTTATGACATCGTTTAACCACCTCTTGTGTCTTCTAGAAGTCTAGTGGTTGTATCAGGATTAACAGGTCGATCTTTTGGTGCAATGACAACCACTACTTGTAACAAGTGGTATCAGAGCTTGGTCACAGGTTTGAATCCCCTCGGGTAACGCTAAGGGGGAGATTGTTGGCAAAATGGTCAGTACTCCCCTTGAGATTCATGACATGGTTTAACCACCTCCTATGTCTTCTATAAGTCTAGTGGTTGTATCGGGCATTAATAGGTCGATCTTTTAGTGCAATGATAACCACTACTTGTAACACTCTACACCTTGTCTTACTTCCTATATACACGGCTGACCAAAAATATCTCCATAATGTACGTGGTATGACGAACAAGATACCTACTCTGAAGAAAAAATGACATCTATCAAGCATTTGAAGGCCATCCCTCACAACCAATGTATGGTTGCCACACAACATTAGTAACATCATCTAGTAGCTGACACCAATACTCTAACTTGCCCAGATGGGGCTAATGTATCAAACCAGAATACATGAATATATAGGGTAACCCACCATCGTGGTGCCTCTCAACAATCAAATGTGTGATAGGGATATGCTCCCATGCCCAAACTTGAAGAAATACACTACCAATGGTCATGGTCCTTAAATGTAGATATACTATCTCATGCAACTCCTGATATAGATGAGTGAGGATACAACTCCCCCATGCATATCTCCCTAGTGCTTGCATCTTCTACTCAATGACTTGTGACCATCCACACATAAATCTATGCTGGCCTCTATCAGGCATCAACAGACCACCTATCACTCCAGCTAAATAAATAGGCAATGTCACGTAGTTAGCCACCATGTGGTCCCAACTAAGGTAACAACATACAATGGTATCATCTCCAAACAGTCTCCGTGCATCATCTATCACCACAGGACTAGATGCCTTGTACTCTATGTGAGTACCCATGACAGGAACATGTAGAATCCTCAAGATGTCCTCTGGAGTCATAGTCATCTCACCTGTGGGAAGGTGAAATGTATTGTGCTCTGAATGCCATCTCTCAGCAATTGCCATCAAGAGACCCCGATTCACTTGAATATCAGGTAAATCCTCCATACACCAAAGGCCGCATCTCACCACAACCCGCTTCTCCTCAGTTGACAATCACACATGCAACTCCAAGACCTGGATGGGCCAAGGACATCTAAAATACACGACCTCAAAATTATTCTGCACAACAGAAAATAGGGGCATCATGTCAGCATTAGATAGAAAATTGACAAAAAATTTCTCAGAAGGATCAAAACGGACAAGTATAGTTGGCTACAAATCCAGCAAACAAAAAAACAAAGCTGCAATCCTGGATACGATTTAGGAAATTTGGGATGCGATTCTTAAATAGGGTGTGATCCAAGAAATCCCAGATGCGACCCTAGAAATTCAGTATGCGATCCAAAAACCTAATGCGATCCTGGATTTATAGGATGTGACACATTAATGAAATGGTATAAAATTTAGTCTAAAATACCCGGATGCGACCTGACAAGATGTGATCCACGAATACCAGATGTGATCTGAGAAATGGTGAGGAACATGGTGCAACGTGGGATTGACCGTGTGTGATCCCATTTATGGGATGCGATCCAAAATTAAATTGGCTATAAAAGGCATAGAAATGCGTGAAATTTAAATTTTTCAATTTGACAAAGTTCGTTATCGAGTACTCATAGGTGATGCGTAATGCTGCGATCGGTTGTGTAACCTAGCCATCTCAAAAGGGTGCTTCTCCATAGGGTACACCATCTTCGCTCAGAGCTCCGTGAATAGTCAAAGGTTAAAAGTAAAAATGAATAGTAAAAATGGTCTTTTTGACCTATTTAAGCCTTTCGAGAGCTCCAGAACCCTAAAGGGACATTACTCAAGGGATGTCACAGAAGCTTCATATTGGGACCGAAATTGAAATAGGTGCCTTGTGTCAATAAAATGCAATAAAACATAATTACAATGCAAATCCAACCTTCGAAGATAAAAGTCAACTATGGTCAAATTGCAGTCAAAAAGGGGAAAAATGAGCAAAAAGGATATTGTGAGGAAAGAAAATTAGTTCAAGTGATGATTTTTACTAAATTCAATGATCAACTAAAGTCAAACTTCAACCAAACACACTTTCAAGGAGCTGCATAAAGGGTAATTAATGCATAGAAAGCTTGTCGAAAGCTATTCAAAGTGATTTTCTTCCTACTCCATCAAAGTTTTATGCCAGGATATTGCTTAATCATAAGTCAAACTTGGTCAACTTTCTCAAATTCCTGGTCAAACTTGGTCAAATAGTGCTTATGGGGCACTAAAATTGATCCTAATTGCTTGCCAACATTTCACAATCGATTTTCGCTTGATCCAAATTCAATTTGATACTGCCAAATACTTGAAACTAACGATTTTATTTGAATTCATTCTGATTTTGGTTCTGAGGGGGCATAATAATGTGTGTGAAAATTGTACCTAGCTGTGGACACAACACTTCAATAAAATAATAGAGGTTAGCAAAATTGAAATCTGCAGATGAATGAAACTAAGCTAACTAGGCGATTTACTACCTTCTAGTAGGTGCGAGTATGATATTCTCAAATAAGACTGAGATCAGTGACAATGCAACACCTAAACGAAGGATTTAAATGATGAAAGCAATGAAATATGAATGCAAATTAATCTATTTTTTTTGTTTTCAAATGCAATAAGATGAAAAAACTTGATATGAAACTAATCTAGAATGAATTGAAATGATATGCAATTTAATCTAACAACGATATGCTATGAATGAATGCTATGTGTATGCACCCAAAAATGGTCGCCTAGACTTTGGGCCCCATTTATTTGATTTATCAACCCTGAATCATTTTGATCAATAATCAATATTTTCAACATTATCAATCTCTTGATCAAATCCTAATTTCGATCATATATTGGATTTTATCCTATGGGCTAACCATTTATCCTAAGTCTTTATTTGATTAAAAGGAATATTTCCTCCCCTTTTGATTAAATAAAAAGCCCCACTTTCCTCTTATCCTAAGTTGCACAAATAAAGCATTATTCATATTTTATAAAAAGGAGAAAAGCACTTTTTGTCTCATATGGACATAAAGTCAACTCTTATTTTCCTATTGGAGGATACTTGTGCACATGGATTGCTCCTCTTTCAACCTCCACCGCTGATTAAGACTTTTTGCCTCTTAATCTCCATGGTCCATTTCTCCTCATTTCCTATAAAAGAAGAGCTCTCTCCTTCATTTGCATATCCATGTTTTATGCTAATGTTATGCTGCAGGTTTTAGGTGCATTTGAAGTTTGAAGACATTGAAGACTTGTTGCTCTCATCATTTAGTTTATATTTGTTTTCTTAGTTGCATGATCATGGCATCATAGATTAGATTTCCTTTTATGCAATATAATAGATCTCACATAGCTTAATTAGGGGCTTGAAATCTATTGTACTTCTTTTCATAGCTTAGTTTGCACTTCATTTGATAGATTAGTCTTGCACATTCATACCAGTTGCATTGGCATTGCATTTTTCATTTAGATTCTTGGGGACATTGGCACTCTTGCCCTTGTCTTCACTTGAATCTCTCATTGCATGGTTGACTAGCAAGGTCACATTCTTGTAGCTCTAGCTGAGAGCAAAACTCATAATTCCCTTGCAACTCCATGCATAGAGAGCTATGAGCCGCTTTGTGAGGCCTCATTGTTGAGCAACCTTGCAAGTAATGGTTCATAGAAGTGTGGTCATTTTTACACTACACACTATGAACCCTCAAAAACAATAACAAAAATCTCATAATCACCTTGTGTGCAAGAGCTTGATTCTTCATATGTCAATTTGCTAGAGTAAGTATGCAAATTCGAGGGATGTGAGATGAACTGTGAAGAGCCAAGCCTTGATTTTATAGAAATCTAGGGTTTGAGGATGCATTGAGAAAAACCATAAACCACTCTTGATAAACTCAAGTTGATTTTTAATTTTAACAAGAAATCAGAATTAATTAACTCACAAAATCATGCAAAATCATGCAAAAAATAGCTTTTAAACTTAAATCAGAAGTTTAGATAAGCTTTCAACTCAAAATAGATGTTGAGTTTCAAAAAGATAACAACTTGAATTGATTTTTTGATTTAAAGTTTAACCGCTCTTTCAATCTGCATAGATAATTATGAATTAATTAAATAAATAAAGTGATTTATCTTCAACTTAACTGATTTTGAATTAAAATAATTGATTTATGGGTTAATCAATTATTAAATCAAACTTCATTCCAATTAAATCATTAAATTTGACAACTTTGATTTTAAATCAATTAAATAAATATTCAATTGATTATTTGTAGGAATTTTGATTTATTGTCAAATAAAAACAATATTAATTAGGAATAAATAGAATTAAATATAATTAAATAATTAAGTGGTAGAATTAAATTAATTAATTAAATATTCATCATATTCAATTAATCAACTTAAAGATAAATAATGACATTTATCGCCAAATAATATTCAATTAAAGATAATTATGATAAATTAGGAATATTCAAGGAATATTCCCTGATGCAGAATCAAGATAATCAATTAGGTTTTTGATAAACTGATGTGCAGATGTGCCTTAGGTTAGGACTTTGATGTCCATTTCGATCGAATTGTTGATGTAAGAGGTTAATGAACCTATAGCCCATTTTTTGGGTATTACATTTTGCCCCTCTTTGAATTACTATGCGAAGCGTAGTGGTTCAAAGATTAGTCTATTTTTTATGTATGAAACTGATTTGAAAGATGAACCGATTCTGAGACAGAAACCAATTGAAAGATGTGAAGATGTTAGGTCCTGATTGACCAAAGATGATGTTAACTATAGCAATAATGAACCGGTGATTATGAAAAAGTATCAAAACGCCTGATTCTGAACCTTATGATTATGAAGAAGTGAGTGACCTAATTGTCCAAAGGAATTGAAACGGTATCACATCTGAACCCTTCAGTTACAAAGAACCAAGGAAATAACACTAATGAAAAGATGGTTATGAAAAGTTGATACAGTTTATGGGATTAAGAGAATACCAAATTGATATGGATCTCAATGAATCTGATATGCCCCAAGTGATATGCCCCAATCGACAAGGTCTTTTGATGAATCAACAACTAGATGTGGTTGTTGTCTTGATTACTGAGGAAAAGATTTGATTGATAGATTAATTGATGTGCAATACCATGCCCCCTTCAAGATGAAAATCAAAATCTGACAAGAAAAGTCATCGTTAAATGGTTTAGAAGCATGTTAATTGATTTGAGAAGTGGTTATACACGTTCAAGAATGCATTTTGCATTGTTTAGAGGTCCTGGAGACCAAGTTTGACTAGGTTTGACCATGAGTTGACCATGGGTGACCAAGTTGAAATTTTGATAGTTTGATGTAAGATAATCAGTTAAGTTGAATTCTAGATTTCTTTGATGTTTAGAAGGTCGATTATGCAAGCAGTCGATAGTCCTAGGTCTGAAAATTTTAAATCACGATTTTGATAATATAAATGATCTTAGATTTTGATTTTGATCCTGAAAATGGATTTAGAACGTCAAAATTAGTCAGGGGTGCATGCTTGGTGATCTGTTAAGAAGACCTTCGTGTGATACTTAGTCCTTATGATATGTTTAGCATAATTTTGAAGAATTGTTTGAGTGTCAAGCTGATTTAGGAAATCGTGAGATAAATGCAATCATGCAAAGTAAAAAATGAGATGCAAACCTAAGATCTAGGATCTAGTCACTGATCATGTGTCAGTCATTTTCATCATTGAATTTTTAGGTAACCAGATAAATCAATACAACATCCACTAGTTAGGAAAATATGAATATATGAATATTGATTTTTGCGCCAAAGTCAATACAACGCCCACTGGCTAGACAACCATGGACATATGAATATTGATTATGTTTTCAGAATGTCAGATTAGATATAAGCACCAAGGCATAAATGCCAGGATGACCTGAATATAATGTCCATTTTGATATTGCAATTTGTATAAGCATCAAAACATAAACGACGCGATGACTTGAATACGCCTTGCAATACAAACACATCAAGCAATCAAGAGATCATTTGAAATCCAATGTGAATTTCCCGTAGTGACCCTTTATTGTTCACATCCTTAGGTGAGATTGCATTTCACAGTAGGAGTAGGAACTCACTCAAAAAGACAATAGTTAGATCAAACTTCCCTGAATTTTTTGGGTATCAATGGTTGAGGTACTCATGGCCATCCAATATGAGATGGAGGCTCTTACAGACAGACACCATTTCAATCCAAAATTTTCAAAGTTGTTAGATTTTCACTCAAAGCAAAAAAAAGAAAGAAAAGATTATGCCCCCAATCATCACTCTCTCAATCTTGTAAAGGACATCATTAAAGAGCTTGAAAGGACATAATATGCAAAAAAATCTCAATGTGTATCTGTAAGCATTCAAGAAGATAAAAGCATGTGAAGCATGGATTGTTTTCAGTTTGTGTTGATGTTTGATTATGTTGTTGTAGATGCAAAATCCTTTCTGGAAAGGAGACTGACTCAGATGTAGCTTCAAAAGACCCTGACTGGATATGACATGTCTGAGATACTGAGAACTATAGGATATGACTTTGATTGCCCCCAAGTTTGAACATTGATAGGAGACAAACACTTTTGCCAATTGGTGTACAGACTGAATTTATTGAAACAAGGATATATATAGACTAAAGCAGACTGAAAGCTGGGAAAGACCAAGATTGTGATGATAGATGGAGCATTTTGAACAAGTGGCACCCATTTGCTGGGTTTTCACCATCTTGGCAGAGATTCTATTTTTGCTACCAAGGCACCTGTTTCTAGGTTTTCACCAAGGCACTTTTTCATTTTCTCATTTTTTTTTGTATTTTTCATTTTTTCAATTCTTTTGTATTTTTACTCTTTTTGATTTTTTTGTGAATCATCAAGGCACCTATTGCTAGGTTTTCACCAAGATGTTCATTTTTTCAAGACTTTTTCAAATTTTTATGATTTTTTTAGGACATTTTGCAAAGACTGAATGCCTTAGGCATAGAATTTCTTTAGATGGAGAACATTGACTAGTTCTCGAAGCTGTTCTCTATTAGTCATTGAGAGTTGATAGGCTCCAGAGCCAAATGTAGTAGTGACAACAAAGGGACCAAGGCAGTTGGGTTCAAACTTCCCCTTGTGCTCTCTATGTGATTGATTTTTAGGATTCTCTCTCAAGACTAGATCGTCAACCTAAAATTCTCTGTGTTTGAATTTCTTGTTGTAACCTCTAGACATTCTCTTCTGATATACTCTAAGATGATCATACACTGCTTGTCTGCGCTCATCTAGTAGTTCAAGTTCTTGCAACCTAGACACGCTATAGTCATCATCAGTCACTAAACCCTGCATTCTAATTCTTAGTGATGGGATTTCAACCTGAATAGGAAGTACTGCTTTAGAACCACAAACTAAAGTGAATGGTGTAGCCCTAGTGGGCATTCTGATACTTGTTCTGTAGGCCCAGAGAGTTGGATTGATCATGAGATGCCAGTCTCTTCCTATTTTATTAATTGTACGATGCAAGATTTTAAATAAATTCTTGTTTGAAGCCTCTTCTTGTCCATTCCCTTGAGGATAGTAGATTGATGACCAATGTTGTGTAATCTTGAATTTGGCACATAGATCATCTAAGTCTCTATTCTTGAATTGACCACCATTATCTATGACTATAGAATGTGGAATACCATACTGACATATGATGTAGTTCAGGATGAACATTGATATTTGCTTGCCAGTTTCTTGAGTCAAAGGAACTGCTTCTACCCATTTTGTAAAATAGTTTGTAGCTGTAATAATATGGGTATCTCTATTAGAAGAATGAGGATGTATGTCTCCTATAAGATCAAATGCCCATTTTTGAAAAGGACATTGTGTAGTAAAGGGGATAAGATCTCTCCCTGGTGCATGAATCAAGTTCCCATGGACTTGACACTTTTGACAATTCTTTGCATATTTGATAGCCTCTTTTTCCATTCCAGGCCAATAGTACCCAACTCAAATAAGTTTTCGAGCTAGTGTTAAATCATTGGAATGTGATCCACAAATACCATCATGGACTTCCTCTAATGCACATTGAGACTCTTCCCATTCTAAAAATCTAAGGAGTGTACCATCTAGACTTCATCTGTACAGATCATTGCCAATGATGACATACTGGGATGCACTGTGGATAAGGTATCATTTCTCATGGCGGTAGAAGGTATCGGGAATGATTTGGTCTTGGAGATAGGAGAAAATGTTTTTGTATTGGGATGACTCATGACCAACAACAGTGCAGATCATGCAGGTTTCAAAAAAATTATATGCAGGATAAGATAGTGCTTCCACTAGGAACTCATAGCGTAGCTCATGTTCGAGCTGCTATAATAAAGTAGATAGCGTTGCCATAGCATCAGCAACTTTGTTCTCTATTCTAGGAATTTTCTCAAAGGTGATAGATATGAAATATTTCTTTAGATCATCTATGATTCTCTTGTATGGGATTAGATTTCCATCTTTCATTTGATACACATCATTGACCTAGTGTATTACAAGTTGTGAGTCTCCATGGATGTGTAGTTTTGTTATCCTCTATTCAGTTGCTATCTTCATGCCATTAAGAAGGGCTTCATATTTAGAAATATTATTTGCACAAGGAAACTTTATTCTAAATGCTTTAGGGATTGAGTATCCTTGAGGGGTGATGAAAAACATGCCTACTCTAGATCCATTCTATGTATAGGAGTCGTCAAAGAATAACTTCCATGCTCTAGAAGAAAGATTCATGATAGAGGAATTTGGAAATTCCATTTGCATTGGTGTATCATCAAACAATAGTGTGTTAGCCAACTGATCAAAAATAACTTGGCCTTTGATAGCTTTTCTTTCAACATATTCAATGTCAAATTCACTTAATAGCATCACCCATTTAGCTAATCTACTCGTGAGGGCAGCTTTGCTTAGTAGGTACTTTAGTGGATCAATCTTAGCTACCAAATGTGTGGTATGAGCTAACATGTAATGTCTTAGTTTCTGTGATGCAAAGATCACAACTAGAAAAGCTTTTTCAATCATTCAATAGTTCTTCTCATATGCTACCAATGTTCTACTGATATAGTATATAGCTCTTTCTTTCTTGTTCTCATCATGTTGTGCTAGAAGTGCCCCCAGTGATGTATCTGTGGCAGAGACATATAAGATCAATGGCTTCCCTTGAATAGGAGGCATCAAAATAGGAGGGTTTGATAGATATTTCTTGATATGATTAAATTTCTTTTCACATTACTCATTCCATGCAAAAGTCACACCTTTATGTAATGTTTTTGTAAAAGGTTGTGATATGTCTACTAGCTGAGATATGAAGAGTCTGATAGATTGTACTCTGCCTTGTAATGTTCTCATTTGGCTGATATTCTTGGGAGGTTTCATCTCCATGATAGCTTTAACCTTTGTAGGATCAAATTAAATACATTTCTTTGAAACAATGTAACCTAAGAGCTTTCTAGAAGTGACACCAAAAGTACACTTTTTAGGGTTCAGTCTAAGACTAAACTTCTCCATTCTATCTAGTATTTTTCTCAAATCATTTAAATGTTCAGATCTTATCATAGATTTAGCCAAGGTATCATCAACATAATCTTCCATAGTTCCATACATCATGTCATGGAAAATAGACATCATAGCTCTCTGATATGTAGCACCTACATTTTTCAAACCAAATGGCATGACATTCCAACATAAGGTACCCCATGCACACGTGAAAGTAGTTTTCTCTTGATCCTGTAGAGCAATTTTTATTTGGTTGTATCTAGAAAAACCATCCATTAAAGAATACATCTCGAAGCCCGCAGTCATGTCCACTATCATATCGATGTTTGGTAGTGGAATCATCCTTAGGGCATGCTTTATTCACATCTCTAAAATATGTACATACTCTTATAGATTTTTCTAGTTTTGATACTAGAACTATGATAGAGATCCATTCAGCATAATCAATGACTTAGATAAATCTGGCTTTTAGTAGTTTCTCTAATTTAGCTTTGACCAAGAGTGCAACATGTGGGTGCATCTTTCTCAATTTTTTCTTAATAGGTTTGACTCCTAGAGCTATAGATAAATGATGCATTATAATATCAGGAACCAAACCTGGCATATCTGAATATTTCCATGCAAATTTGATCTTCTTTTCTTTTAGGAATGTAGTAAATTTTTCTTTTCTTCTTCTGATAAGGATTGTGCTACATGGATCAACTGTGGTTCTTCTATTGTACCCAAGTTGATAGATTGAGTGGGCTATATTAGAATTGGAGATCTATCCTATAAATGACTAGGAAGGACATCACATATCTCATCCTTAGGCACCATAGAGAGGTTTTCACCTTCAAATACATCATTTATTTTTTACTTTTATAGGTTCTGAGACTGCCACAAAGTGGTTTTCACCCTCAGAACTCCTTTTGTTTTTATTTTTACTCTTATTCTTTTGACTAAGATACTTGATGTCCAACTCCATCATGCTAATGCTCGGTTCACTGATGGAAGTCATCATAGGCTCAATTGCATTGAGGTAGCAAGCAAGGGCATAGTCATTTGGAAAGGTATAGATACCTTGGCTCGGATTCATGGAGGTTCAGTCAAGAAGTTCAGGATGTTGGATAGTCAAAGTGGGGAAGGATTGAGAAATGGTGTTTATGGATATGGATCTATCATCATTGGTCCTAACCCAACTCTCAAGTTTGAAGGTGATATTACAACTTAAAACGTTCAATTTGTGAATAAGATCAATGTCATTATGGGAGTTTGCTTCACCTATCGGTGGATCAGACTCATTAAGTTTGTCATTTTTCTCTAGACTTACATTGGGTTTAGGTGCATATTGGTGAATAACATCAACATGTTTCTCTGTGATAAGCTCATCTTCTTCTAGAATGACTCCCCATTCATAATCATTTGATTCTTCATCTAGGCCTCTTGGAAAGTCAAGAATATGTGTAAAGTTAGGGTGAATCCCCCAAGCAGGATTTCCTTCTGAGTCTGATTTGAATTCATACTCATGGGAATCTATTTCAGGATAGTTACCACCTTCCTTCTGGTCTATGTGGGTTTCTTGAAGATCAGCTAGTTCTTGTGATGCAACTATCTTTTGTTCCATAGTAGGTTCTTATGTTTCTACCACATTGATTCTTTTTATGGGGCCATCTTCATCTTTGAGGAGGTCTAGTATTTCTTTAGGAAAATTCTCATAAGGAATGAGCTCATCAGTAGTGTCTGAATAATCACTGTCAAATTATTGTGTTTCTTCCTTTATTTGAATTGTGGCTGGTGGTTCAATCTGTTCTAAGACATGTGGAGAGTTTTGGCTAAGATAGAAATTATTCTTCTGATATCCTAGACCTATTGTATTCTTTTTCATTTGGCCACGATGGTCAAGAGGTGATAGAAGACCTTTACCTTGTAGTCCTAGAGGTCCTTTTCCTATGTATCCCATTTTTGTGATCAATTTATCTCCTGGTCCATATGACTTCTGAGGAATTTTTCTTGAAGTGGAGTCACATTTATGGATTGATTGGGATTGAGACTCATCCTTGTATAACCATGAAAAAATGACTTCATCCTCTTCAAAATCTTGTTTAGATACTTTCTCTATGACAAAGCTTCCATTAAATATGACCTGGGATCCTTTAGCTATGAGTTTCACTTTGTCAGAAGGTTGTCCATAAGATTTTGGGGACAATGAGAGAGAGGTGAGAGATAAAACTAGTTCTATTGTGTATTCTCCCATACCCTTATCTTTTATTGTGACCTCTTTTGCAATGTCTTCCATCTTGGATGTTGAGGCAATGTCTAGCTATTTAGTGGAAGATTCTTTGTTATTAGGAACAAGTTTGTCAGCACTTTCTTTCAATGCATTACAAGTTGTAGATATGTTAGCTGAAATGGTCACCTCTACTCCCTCATAAGGAAATTTCACACACTGATGGTACGTGGAAGAAATAGCTTGCATTTCATGTATCCAAGGCCTCCCTAGAAGAATGTTATAGGCCAAATGTAGATCAAGAACTTGACATGTGATATCTCTAATTACTGGACCTATTCTGATAGGTAAGACAATCATTCCTTTGGAAGATCTTTCTTGTTCATCATATTCCTTGATAGTTATCTTCTTTTTAGGATTTGTTGAGCGTCATTTTTACACGAGGACAATGGCTAGGAATTTACGTGAGCAAATTCTCCTCTTGGAAGACTGATGGAATCAATCTCAAGGTTCCTTATGGCTGGGTCTCAATCGCTTGGATAGCTGAATGGAAGAAAAATATGAATATGTTAACAAGGAGGCCTTTGCTTGTTCTTCTCTCAAGGGAAACTGTAAAAAAAACTTTAGGAAACCAAGATATCTCTTTTTTGATATGTTTTCAGATTTAGGAATGAAAGCAATGCTAGTTTAACTAATCTACTAAAAATAACTTGCAAGAAAGGTTAGAAGATGTAGGGTAACAAGAGATTTGAATGAAATTTCTAAAAAGAAACCTATTAGACATATGCTAGCATCACACCACCATGCAAATTAAATAACCAAGAAGATGAAGAAACCCTCAAAATAGAGACCAGACCATGTTACAATCTTCAGCTAAATGGATGCAATCATCAGTGGAATCAAACAAATGCAGATGTATGATAAGCCAAAACTCATTAGATCATGAAGCCACCCCAGATGTGCACACATGTGAGACAAGTTAATCTTTGAGAACCAAAGAATAATCTTCTCAGAAATTCATCACAACACAACAATGCAATACCAAAAAAAACTAAACTAAAAGATCACAGACTTAAAACCATTAAACAATCAATTGGCTCTTTGAAATAAAAGAATGAGAAATTCACACATTCATAAATTTCACATAGATAGTAGATAAATCACACCATGAATGAAGCACCAACTATATATATTGTATTAATGATCAAATCAACCTTCATTACATCATTCTATTACAATTTATAGAGCCATGCTCTTATTTTCCCAGCTAGGGTTTGGCTGCAATTATAACTTGAAAGTAAATCTAAACTAGAGATTGCATTAAAGAGACTACTGTTGAAAATTATCTAAACTACCCTAGCATGGAATTAAACCTTGTGCATTACAAAGCTTTGAATAAATTATGCATTAAATAACTTGGAAATGGAGCTAGAACTCATGCATGCACTTGATAATCTTCATGTTTCTACCTTTTATCTTTGGCTATGGCTTCCCCACATGGACCCAACTGGAAGAGATCCCAAAATCATGCACAAATGATCCCAAAAAAGAAGCCCAGATGATTGGAAAATGATCTCTGAGATAACTGGAGTTAACTTTCAGACATGCCAAAAAACACCAAAATCCTGACAGTTGGTCCGAAAAACTCAAGCTCCAAAATTGAATAAGTACTAAGTCACCTTCTCCAAAATTTTTGGACTTCGGACTTGTCGGTGGCCAAAAAATCTCTAGGGCCGAAATGCCAAAAATTTGGCTCATAAAAAATGGCTAAGTGTCAAAATTGCATTTTCGGTACACAAAATTTGGCTGGACTTGGACTGGATGTTCATTAGCTAGGGGGCACTTCTGGATGCGCTTTCTTGAATCTATCCACAATCTCTAGGACTTCATCAAAGTTAGGCATCTTAATCCCTTGAAGGACTTCTTGCTGCCTATCTCAGAAGGTGATCAACTCTTCTGCAAAAGCCTTTATTTCCTCTTTTCGAGATAACATTTTATGAATCTCCTCCTCCTTTTGATAGAACATTTTTTGGAGATCTTCTTTAGTCTTCACTCCTCAAAATATTTCTAGATACTGGTTGATGATAAAATTCACTGAGTAAATGTTTTTCTCATCCTCTTTGTCATACAAATCTAGGTCTAGACCTTCAATGAACTTCTATAACTCTTCCACAAAGAGCATGCTACTCTCTCTCCTCTTATTCAATCTTTTGAGGACCTTTTCAAATATGACCAATGCCTCCATTATCTCCTAGATCCATTGCTCAAAACTATCTAACTCCAAGCCTTCATATATCTTTACCAAGACTTGGAAGCATTGCTTCCTCACTACTGTCAGATCATCAAATACCTTTTTCCAGTTTAGGATCATTTCCTCCACACCATTCTCCTCATTAATGATCTCAACCAATGAAGTTATTCCTACCAATATAATTCAAAGAGGCCTTAGAATCCTCCTAAGGGATAGACTGACAATTTGTTCAAAATCCAGCTTCCAATCAGCACAAGCCTGTACAAAAGAATGTGGTATATCTATATTGATTTCCCCTTTCTTCTCCAAAATTTCCTATAATGAGGCCTCAGGGTTGCTAGGGTCAATGGGACCCATTGTCTTAAAAATAAATCTTTTAATAGCTTCATTCTATTCTACTAGAGCCTTTATCGTTTCCTCATCCTTATCCATGAAACCCAGAGCATGCTTCAATCCTAGAGTAGCCAAGGTCTTGCTACCTTCTCTAGTGGGCTCTCCCAAGTCTACCTCCTCCAACACATAGTCATTAGGAGTAATCTCAGTTGTACTGACATCCATTGTGGGAACAGCCACCTGTGCCTTCCACCTACCCACTCAGTCTTATGTTACATAAGACAATGTTCTCACTCAGGTAATTGATGTCATTTGATGGAAGGCTTGTCCTAGCATGGTCATATCACCCTCATCATTTGTGTACACTCTGACCCTTGGCTGTATCTCTTTGGTGAACCAAGTAGGTTTGGAGAATGCATTCAAAGGTGCATATTGAGCAGCCAATACAGAAGAAGTTGTCGGTGCTCCGTTTCCATTTCCTCTTGACTCTCTTCTTCCTTTTCTATTTCCTGTTCATCTCCTATATTCTTCTCACCTTCCTCCTGTGTCTATTCCTCTTCATCAACTATCCATTTCTGATCAACCATTTGTTCCTCTATATTCATTTGTTTTTTCTCCTCCTTAGTGTGTGGCGCTTCTTCAGCCTATGATTCTCCTTGATCAGTGGGCTCCTCTGATCCTGTGTGCTCTTCTCCTACTTTCTGCTCATCAGCTGCATGTGTATCCTTCTCAGGCTCTTGCAAGCTTTGAGGTGCTGACTCATCTTGGTTAGGAGGTGGAGTGGGAGTGACAAAGTGAGTGGGTAAAGGAATTTGAGGTGGAGTTGATGAGGGAACATGGGATGATGATGGTTGTTAGGGCAGCAGAGTGGTTTGTATTGGAGGGGGAAGTGGAGTGGTAGGTGGTGTTTGATGTGGGAATGGAGGTGGAGTTGGATGAAAAGGTGGAGGTGGAGGTGGAATGGATGAGACTAAGGGGATCTGTGTAGCTGTATCTTCTTCAGAGGTGACCCCATTAGAAGAATCCTTATCTAGCTCTACAGTATCCTTTGGAACCTCGTCCATCTCAACATCAACATATTTTTGAGGATTTTTTTGGATGTCCTCTCTTACCTTGCTGTGTAGGACTGTGAATTGTGTGGGAATAGAGTCAAAAGTTATCAACTCTCCTTGGACTTGATCCTATTGTTCAAATTCCTAAAAACCATATATCCCTTCAAAATCCCCTATATCGAATTCATCATCGCCCAAGGCATCTAGGTTTATGGGCTCCTCTTAAGTTGCCCCTTTGGTTTCCTCTGGATCATCATTAAGTCTTCTTCTCTTCTTCATAGATCCCACAGACCTTGTCCTTCTACTAAGAGGGATGTCATCCAACTCAGCCTCATCCTCTTCTAGTAGGGTGTCCATCTATGTAGGCCTGGAGCCTTTCTTTCTTTTCTAGACATGGCCCTTGATTACTTTGGCTAGCTTACGTCCTATGATTTTGAACTTTGTTTTCTTGGCTATGTTTGGAGAATCATGGCTACTAGATGAAGGCACATCTGGCGATGCAATGCTCCCTATCATTTTGGTCTTGACCTTCTTGGAGTGCATAGCCAGGCCATATGCAGTGGGCCATTCATTCCTATATATAGTTTCTGGCTTTAAAGGAGCAACCTCTTTGAACTATGGTTTCAATATCTTTTCTCCCTTCTTCTTCTTTGCCTTAGAGGGCTGCTCTGGGAGTTGTTTCATTGGAACTGGTTTCATTGGGAAAGGATGGGAAATCCATGATTTTGTCACCTTGACCACATGTCAGTCTCTAAACTCATTGTCATCATTTTAATCTCAGTCTACCTCTGCATTAAGAATAGCCCTTGCAAATACCTCGTCTGTATTGTAAATAGAGTCCAAGATGTCTTCAGAATCAACATCTCTCACCTTTTGAGGGATTCTTAGTGAGAGAGTGGTCTATGCCAGCTCCAAACTCATCCAGCAATAGTCACAAACCCTTACCTCATAGTCATCCACATAGTTAACCCAGTGATCTTCAATGTGTGGCTCATGAACGTAATGCCTCCCCATTATGTGGTTGAAAGTACCAATGGGATTGAAATGAGGCCTTACCAAATTATAGGTTGGCAGTGGAAATTCATCCCATTCCCAGGTCAAAGAATTGCAAACCTTCATGTCTATCACACAATGGGGGCTGATAGAAATGGGAAAATCCCAGCAATGCTTCTTCTTATGCTTGATGTGTTCATGGGTATCAGATAACTACCTCACTTTCTCTAGGAGAACTACCCTGTCAGAAGGGTATCTTGCTAATTTCTTTGGTGCCACAGTGCTTCCTGCCACTCAAATGTAGGTGAAGGTCTGGAACTATATGTAGAATGCCCCAAGGGCCTTTACTTTTGCTGATGCTTTCACAGACAATCTTTTGGCATTATCTCCCTCAATAGAGCATATGATGGTAAAAATAAAAGTATCATTAACAATTCTAAAGTCCAGGTTGTTATGTGTGTAAAATTATTTCCTCACCAATTGAGGATACAATGTAAATGGCCATGTGTTTTGTTCTCCCATCTCCCCAACTTTAATCAACCCTAGGTAAACTGCCCTTGTGGCTAGCAGATACATGACATATGACATCATGTAGAAATGAGGATTTCTCTTCACCCGAACCAATTGCTCATCAAGATTATCACTTAGAATGGAGGCCCAATCAAACTTGGCTTGCCTCTCCCTTACCTTCTGGATCAGTAAGATCATCCATGGCTCCAATTGAGAAGAATTTTCTATTCCATACACTCTGTTGATCATTGTTATTATAGCTTGGATGTCTTTTTGCATATATCCCCTTCTCATGTCAATCATGTCCTATTTACCCTTTTGCATAGGCTGCATGAGGTACTCATTATTCACAATGTTGTGGGCCCATTGTACATATTTATTATTAAACTCCATCCCTTTGTTGATATGGAAATTAAAGAACTTATGAACCCCTTTGGGAAAATGGAAGACATCTTCGATGTTGTCTGGTCTCAGGTCCAGAACTACCTCGCTAACAATATTTTTCACCATGCACTCATCGGGCACATAGTGGCTGGCCAATGTGTTGATTAAGTTTGCTGATAGAATGGAGACTGGGTGAGCCACAACGCTCACCAGAGAGTAGTATACTAAGGAAGTGTAGTATTCTAATTTTCCCACTAGTTGAGCACATTTGGTCAAGTAGTTATTCCAGCTCACATTCTCGATGTCCATGTCTGTTATGCCCGCATGCAAGTTGGTCACCTTAGAAGGTGGATGGTACCCCTTGAATTGAAACTTCATTACAGGTGATGCTACTACCTTCTCAGCCATATCTATAAAGAGAAAAAGCCATGGATCAATAACAAGATAGAAAGAAAACTCAAAAAACCAAGTATATTATCAGAATTAAGCTCAAAAGGGGCCAAAAAAGACATTTTTGGCCTTTCAGACTTTCAGGGGTATGAGAGCTCCGAAAGGCTGAAAAGGCTAAAAAGAGGCTTGATGGATTTTCTTTTGAAAAAACCTCCTTTCAGATCTTTCAGTGAATCAAAGGTGTGAAACCTTTGCAGGCCAACAACTCTGAATCACTGATGAGATGCCTTGGTAGTTTGCATGATACTTGAAAAGTTTCAACGAGTTGGAGAAGATAAGATTTCAGTGTGTAAAAGGTCTGAAAGGCTAAAGATAGCACTTTGCAGTTTGGGTGATGTGGTTTACTTTCAGTGTTTCAGAGGAAAAAGTGTTTTGGTGTGTGCTAACACCGAAATGCTGAAAGATGCAAATGACTTGGAAGAAACAAGGCTCCTCAGCGAGTTTAGAAAGTTTTGGACCTTGAAGGTTTGAAACTAGGGTTTTTGAGTCAGACTAAAAAAATGAGTCTGATGGTGAGTTTGACCACAAAATCACCAAGGGGATGCAAGGTGACTACCTTGGCGATCCCCAAGGTTGAAAAGGCTAAACAAAATAACCTAGACCTAAGGGAAGGGCTGAAAAGGCCAAAAACACTCAAACCCTAGTCTACGATAGGTCAAAAAGGCTAAAAAAGAAAGAAACCTAATCTATGACCGAAACAACAAACAAAAAGAAGAGGGGGGAAAACCACCAACCTTGAAAATGACAAACATAAGGATGACCAGCGAAGATAAGAGACCAAAGCAAGGAAAAAGGTAGCAAGCAATGCGCGAAATAGTCTGGAGATGAAAGAGCAAGCGTAGAAAGTGAGTTAAAAAAAAATACCTTTTCCTTATATAGGCAAGACATCATCACCTGGTTGGTCGGCTTTTTGGCCTTTTCAAGGGTGTTAGACCTCTGAAAAGTTGAAACTCTGAAAGGCTGACTCCCTTTCGGGAAGTTGGACTTCCAGAACTTCGGACCTCCAACAAGTCTGAAAACCCACCATGGCCAACAAATGCCTAAGGCAACATGCTATAGCCCTTCGCTCCTTTAGTATTTTTCACTTTCGGACATCCGAAGGTGCGAAAGTGTGACAAGGTCAAAAAGCCGAAAACACTCAAAACAAAACAAAAAGACACAAAAAGAGGAGACAAAGTAAAACAAGCCAAAAGAAAAAAGGGGGGCCTTTGAGGCCAAAAGGATAAAAGGGGAGTGTGGTTGTGAGACCACAACAAATAGCCCTGACAAAGAAAGGGAAAAAACCCAAGTTTTTTAGAGCCAATCTACCTTGAAACAGTCCCATCCTACAATGAGCCAAGCACAAGATCTTCAGATCGAATAGTTTTCTCATCGTCATCAAGATGAAGAACATCATAATGCCTGTATCTAGTGTGTGAGCATGTGCATTCAAATTACCTGAGAAAACCTTTGCCATAAATTCCCATTGATCGTCGACCAGCCATTGCCATATCACTGCCCACAAATCTGAAGTCAGCCATAAGTCAGGTTAACCTTGCTCTACTACCAGGCGGGCATTTATAGCCTTGGTAGAGGTTGCTAAAATCACCCTTCCCCAACTACAGATGAGCTTTTAATGGAAGTTTAAAACTCCTTTGGAGGGCTCTTAGAATTGATGTGTGTCAGCTTTAAACTGATTCTTTTAAACCATTGTATTTTGAAAATTTTTCCTTTGATTTCATTCATCTGCTACTTTGATATTCCTTGCGGTTTTGTTAGATATCATTTCTTTGCTCTCTTTTCTTTTATTTGTTTTTGAAACTAGGGCAGCGCTTAGACTGTGCTACCCTAGCTTTGAGCATTTTTCTATTTATCTCATCTCTATGTGTTCCTCCTTTTATTTTCTTGCTCTTTTCTTTTAGTCTGTGTGCTAGTTAGGAAATGGTTCTAACTTCTAGGCCTCCCTCATGACCATGGGCATTTCTTGGCCTCCTACCATGGGAGGTTCATGACTCAGGATCCCTTTTACATATGTGTTAGTGTTGAGGATGGTTGGTTTTGATGAACTCCCTTTGAGAAGTTTGAAAGAAAATGCCCTACTTCCGACCACTGCTTGTAGCTCACTGTAAGATAGGAATACCTCAAAGACCCTAACAATGACAAACCTTTATCTATTGCCTGGACTACTTAGAACATACCACTTAAAACCTGAAAGCACTTACCCCTTGCAAACAAAGGCCCAAAGAAAAGACACAGATGACAAGACCGAAAGGAAAACAAAGAAAAGATGCTAAAGTATAGGAATATACAGTAAAATACAAGGGGCCAATTAAGACCCAAAGTAGTGTTTTAGAAACTAGCCATTGACTAGAAAAGGGACCAATTCTCCATCAAGAGAACTAATCCAAAAAGTATTTTCTCTCAGAATTTTAGTGATCTAGAAAGGGCCTATCCACAAGCATTGAAACTTGGTGTGGCTGCCTAGTTTTTCTTTCGCCTTGTCCCACATTAAGACCAAATCAGAAATTTGGAAGGCTTTTATGGTTTCTTTTTTCTCAAACCATCACTTGAAAATAGGTTGGTGTTTGGCCACATGTTCTAGAGCCATAGTTCTTTTTTCTTCAAGGTCTAGTAAGTTCATCAGATGAATCTGCACCCGGTCCTCACCCTCAACGTATTGATCCATGAATCTTAGAATGGGAATTTTTAGGTTCATCAGAAAGATGGGTTGTAGACCATAGACCAGATGGTAGGGAGAAGTCCCCAAAGCATTCTTAATTATCACTTGATCTATCCATAGAGCATGTTTCAATTGAGTGTGCTAGTCTCTAGGATTGTCATCCAAGAGATGCTTGATTACCGTTGTTAAGTTCTTGTTGGTTGACTCAGCAACTCCATTCCCTTGCGGGTAGTAATTGGATGAGAATTTTAGAATTACCTAGTTTTCGAAGGCCCATTGAATGAGACTTACAGATGAAAAGTAGGGGGCATTATCACATACCAAGAAAAAAGGCATGCCAAACCTCATGATGATGAACTCTTCCAGGAATTTGGTGATCACCTTAGTGGTATAATTCTTCATAACCCATGCCTCTGTCCAATGTGTGTAGTAATTGGTTGCAGTCAAGATGTATCAGTGGCCTACAGAGGATGGAGGATTGATCATTCCCACAAAATCCAACCCCCATTGGGAAAATGGGCGCACTTCGTACATTGACTATAGGGGCATCGCCAGATGTTTTTCTCGAATGGCACTAGTTTGGCAAACATGACAAGAGCGCACATGCTCATGGGTGTCTTTGAAAAAAGTTGGCTAGTAATAGCTAGATCTCAATATCTAATGGGCTGTAGCTTTTGCCGATCCATGCCTAGTACCATACTTATCATGAAATTCTGTAAGAACCCATTCAGCTTATGTTCGATCTAAACATCATAGGTACAGTCCATCATAGTTGTGTTTATAGAGCTTCCCATTTTTCAACATGTATGAACTACTCTCATTCTTCAGTTCTCTCCTTTGGGAAACATTCAATCCATCTGGGCAAAAATTTTGCAACAAATAGTAGACTATGTCTTGATACCATACGTCAGTGATTATCCCTTCATTGGTGTACACTTGGCACACCAGACCTTATTCTATTTCATCCATCATCCTAGTAAGACCTTGACCTCTCACTAAATTCATTGGTTGGATCTCAATGTCAAACTCCTGCAATATTTCCATCCACTTTCCCCTTCATTCTCCTAGTTCATTTTGCATCAGCAAAGACTTGACTGTTGGATCTAGAACAATAGTGATGACTTTGCTTTGGAGGATATAATGTCTGAATTTCTTAACAGCCTTAACCAAGGCAAAAGATTGCTTATCCAAATTTGGATATTTGAGCTCTACATTCTTTAGGGGACAACTCATGAAAGCTATTGGCCATTCATCTTCTACTTCTTTCTTCTATGTGAGGATCCTTGCACATGAATGTTCTAAAACAAAGGAATAAACCTTGAATTGGACAAGATAATCAGGACTGACCAGAACTGGGGCAATGGCAATGGATGTCTTGATTTCTTCAAAGGCCTCTTGAGCCTAAGTGCTCCATTCAATCTTAGCATCTTTCTTCAACATATCATTCAATGGACACACTATCTCCATAAACCCACTAATGAACTTCCTGACAAAGTTGATTTTCCCAAAGGACTTCAACTCCTTCCTGCTATTTGGAGGAACCAATTTGAGGATAGCTTCAACCCTGTTGGGGTCAATTGAGATGCATGTCTCAGATATGATGTGCCCAAGGAGTTTTCCCTGAGTTACCCCAAACACACACTTTTTAGGATTTAATGAAATTCCAAAACATCGACACCTCTTCAGGACTTTCCATAAGTCTTCAATGTGGTCAACATAGTTCCTAGAGAAAACTGTGAGGTCATCCATATAAATAACAATGCATTTGTTAACTAGGCCCTTAAATGCCTCATCCATAGCCTGTTAGAAAGTGACTCTTTCATTGATTAGACCAAATGGCATACGACGATAAGAAAATGTCCCCCATTTCGTAGTGAAAGCCATTTTCAAGCGATCTTCTTCTTTCACCATAACTAGTTGTATCTGGAGTAGCCATCTAGAAAAGACATCATTTGAGAACTGTTGACCACTTGTAGCACTTCATCAAGGGATGAGAACAGGTAATTATCCTTTTGAGAGGACCTGTTCAAGTTTCTAAAGTCTACACAGAGCTAAACCTCTCTATTTTCCTTCCTCATAGGGATAAGATTGGTGACCCAAGTTGAATTCAGAATGGGAAAAATTATCTTGGCATCGAGCAACTTCTGCACCTCCTTTTGGATAACCGGTTTGATCACAGGGTTCACCAGTCTTTGTCTTTGGTGGAAAGGTTTAGCATTGGGATTCAAAGGAATGTTGTGAAAAATAACACTGGGATCATATTTTCAAATCTTTATAGCACCATGCTATGACATCTTTGTATTTAGTGAGTAATTCAACCATATGTTTCTTTTCCTCTGGTGTGTCAACTTTGCCAATGTGAACTTCCATGGGTTCGAATTGCGTACCCAAGTTTTATAGCTCACAATCATCTCTACCCACTACTGGTGTTTTCCCTCTTTCTCGAGCATGTTCATCTTTATCAAAAATCCTCTCTAGAGCTACCATACCTTTCAGAATGGAGTTGGTCTTTAAGTTCAAAACCACTAAGTCATCTGACTCTTCTATTTCATCCTCTTCTTCATTGATTCTCTACTTGTCAAATATCCCTATGTTCATGATGAATTCCAACATTTGTTGATCATCTTGAAATATTTGGAAGTTTTTGATGTTGTCAGGGACAGTCGGTACAACCACTAGTTCTATGGAGAATTTCTTCAATTTGGACTTCTCTAGCAGTTGTAAAGAGCTTGTAGATACTGCTAAAGTGTCAACAACAATATTCTTTCTTCTTGGGACGCTCCAAATGTTAAAGGCTTCAAAATATTTGATTAGGTCCCAGACGCAATTGCGGTACGAGATCAATCATTTTCCGGTGCAGGAATACTAGCTCTCGATTTGTCAGACTATCAATTATGAGTCACCTTGTACTACTATTGCTTTCACTTTCTTCTCATGTGCTAGGAGGAGACCCCGAACTAGAACCTCATACTTGGCAACATTGTTGGTGCAATAGAATTGTAGTTGGTAGGCAGCATAATATGAACCCCCTCGAGGGTTAACTAATTCAATCCCAGCCCCTGCTCCTTGTTTACACTTGGAGCCATCAAACTAGAGTTTCCAGACCGAGTGATTCTTATTGAAAGATGCTTTAACATGGGGTTCTGGAGCCACCTCTAGCATAGGTGTCTTGATATGGGGTTCCACGGGGATTGCGAGTGATGATAGGCCTTTTGTAATTACAGTTGCCAATTTCCCTTCGTTTGAATATTCTATTTTTGAAAGTGGAACCCATTTCATTTTTTGTTTAGCCTTGGCATCGTGCAAAATGTCATGACATGGGGGTAGGTAGCCATCATCAGAAGAGCTCCACTCCTCTTGTATAAAGCATTCAGCCATGGGACCCTAAGGCTCTTCACTGAGGGGAGATCCATCCTCACTTGAATGCATCATTGTATCCTTTATAATCCTGGATGTACTGGACATCTGACCTATTACTTGGGCTACTACCTCTTGGTAGTCCCAACATGTAAACTCCGAATGGTTTGTTTGATGAAGATGACAATACCCTAGTAGCATCAGTATGTTTAGGTCAGCATCTTGGCCAAGATGCCTCATGTTTTTCATCATGCCATTTACGAATTCTATGAGAATCTCTTCAGGGATCTGGATACTTACTAACCCCTAGATAGGGCTACTATTCAAGCCTTCTTCTTCTTTATGATGGAATGTAAACGCCTTGTCAAAGTGATACACTCCCAGATCAGCTTGTGAGAATAAGAATTCATTTAGGGCATTGTACTTAGTTATCATTTGTTTGAGCTTGGGCTCTGCATCAATCTTAATCTGGTTATTGAGCCCTTTCCACAAAAGCCAAAGTTGGGTAAAGTCTGTAGAGAACTATCCCCTCAAAGATCAGGTCCATTCTCTATTAAGCATCATTCCATAAGTTTCTAAGATGTCCACCACATGTATGTCAATGCAATCTTGGATTTTGGGGTCAGCTATCAATTGTATGTGTGTATCTTTTAAGACCCCAATGACCTTGACCTCAGTCTTGTTGAGCTAGATCACCACCCTGTTGGTTGGTTGAGGATTCATCCCTAGCTTTTGGCATATGGACAATGACATCACGTTACATGAAGCTCCTGAATAGATTAAACAATTGTGCAAGTTCCTTCCAAATATTTTGAGGCTAAGTAGGAATGGGGGTACTTCTACCCTATCCTTGAACATAGTCGACATCGCCTCTGCAACATTCACGTTTGATATGTTCATAGTATTATTGCTAGATGAGGTTGATTTGGAATGATCCAAGGACTTTAAGAGAGCCTCTCTTTGAGTGGGACAACTTTGCAACATATCATACATTGACATATTCATTCTAACTTTTTTCAGTTCCTCTACTGCGCTGTACTTTTCATTGGCCCAGACTAGATTTTTTAACATAGTAGTTTGCTGTTGTGTCACCTAAACAAAAGTGACACTAGGTCCTCTCAGGGGCATAGGATTATTGCTGGCCTTTGGATCAGGCAGAGTGGGCTACATACCTGGGGGAATGCCATCAATTAGAGGTTCTCTTCTACTTCTTAGGTTGTAGGTATTTCTATTATTATTCTGGAAAGCATGGACCTCTGAATACTCTAGCTGATTTTCTTGGTTGAATGGGAAGACAAATTCTTCCTCCACAGTGTTATCAACCGAGGTTCCACCCGTACTTGGATCATATGAATTAAAAACCATGGCACTAAAGTGATTCTAAGAACTCTTAGGATCGTGGGCTTGTTGATTGTCAGACTCACCCCTAAATTCATAATCTGGTTGATGCATGCTAAGACCTTGGGTAAAGTTGACTTTAGACAAGCTAAAGAAGTTGGCATTATTTGCTGGTATGCTCCCATTATTCGGATGTGTGTTCCATGTTCTATTTTTTCATTATTGTCCAAACTATTTTTCTTGAGAGCCATTCTCATAAGCTCCTCCATTGTTATTATTATTGTTGATGTAGTAGCCATAATTACGATTCTAATTTTGAGAATAGGTATTCGGGGTAGCAACCGAGCATTGGTAGTTTCCTTGATTCGGAGATGGGTTGAGCTTTATCCAAGCTATCTCTTTGGTCAATTAGGATAATGTCTTCTTCATAGCATCTAACTCATTCACTAGAACATGGTCTGGCTCATTTGGTATAGTAACCTTTTGTTCACACAAGGTGGCCTTATGCGTATCATACCCTGGGTATGTGATAGCAAGTGGTGGGGCAGTAGCGTATGAAGCAGGTATTGGGTTGATCCTGGGTGCATGTTGCATCAGGACTTGAGTATTTTCTGCAAACAGACTAGTCATAGCAGTGTTCCCTAATGTTGGTGGAATACCATAATTTCCCCTGGCTTGCGGGTCCATTTGTTGGGAAAATGTGATGGCTTCATTACATACTTTTTCCAAAGTATCTATGTCCCTTGGGGTTAGCCTTTTCAAAAATATAAACGTTAATGGGTCTAAGGCTCGTAGGTACACTTGTATGGCAGCCCCAACTGGTACGATGTAAGGAGCCTCAAGATTATGATACATCTTATGAAAATGATGGTTGAACATGGTAATTGATTTGTTGAGGTCCTTCCTCACCAAGATGAACAGGTGATGGATAGTTGCCGAATCCACATATAATATGAACTGATTAAGGAACTTCATCTCAAATTCATTCCATGTGGCAATAGACCCATGTGGAAAGTTCAAATACCAATTATATGCAAATTCCCTCAATGCGTAGGGGAAAAGGCAACAGACGACATCTTGATGAGCAATCTCTTTTTGATTGCATAATTCCTTGAATGTGTGAACATGTTCTTATGCTATCCTGGATTCTCCATAAATGAAACATGGACAAAATTTATCAGGATTTTTGGGTAGCTGATGGAGTTGTCCTTGTATGTTTAATGGAGGGCTTTGGGTATTCATGAAAAATTCCATTGGAGCTGGTGGTGGAGGAGCAACAGGTGGGGCATAAATGGTTGGAATTGGAGGAAGATTCAGATGATCCGAAGCATCCTCTCCATGCTTTGTTCTGTTGCTGTGAGGTCTATGAAACTCTATAATTTCAAGGAACTCCCCTTTGTTGGGTGAAGATCTAAGGACTCGTTAAAACCTCTTGGGAGAGAGAATGATCTAATATTCTGAGGTGTCCCTTTTGAGGGCCCTCCTTCTAGTGCCACTTCTATTGAGTGTCATTTTTACACGAGGACAATGGCTAGGAATTTACGTGAGAAAATTCCCCTCTTGGAAGACTGATGAAATCAATCTCAAGGTTCCTTCTGGCTAGGTCTCAACCGCTTGGATAGCTCAATGGAAGAAAAATATGAATCTATTAACAAGAAGGCCTTTTTTGGTTCTTCTCTTAAGGGAAACTATAAAACAAACTTTAGGAAACCAAGATATCTCTTTTTTGATACGTTTTCAGATTGAGGAATGAAAGCAATGCTAGTTTAACTAATCTACTGAAAATAACTTGTGAGGAAGGTTAGAAGATGTAGGGTAACAAGAGATTTGAATGAAATTTCTGAAAAGAAACCTATTGGACATATGCTAGCATCACACCACCATGCAAAGTAAATAACCAAGAAGATGAAGAAACCCACAAAACAGAGACTAGACCATGTCACAATCTTTAGCTAAATGGATGAAATCATCAGCGGAATCAAACAAATGTAGACGTATGATAAGCCAAAAATCATCAGATCATGAAGCCACCTAAGATGTGCGCACACATCAGACAAGTTAATCTTCAAGCACCAAAGAATAATCTTATCAAAAATTTGTCACAACACAACAATGCAATACCAGCAAACACCGAACTAAAAGATCACAGACTTAAAACCATTAAACAATCAATTGGCTCTTTGAAATAAAAGAATGAGAAATTCACACATTCATAAATTTTTCATAGATAGCAGATAAATCACACCATGAATGAAGCACAAATTGTATATATTGTATTAATGATCAAATCGACCTTCATTACATCATTCTATTACAATTTATAGAGCCATGCTCTTATTTTTGCAGTTAGAGTTTGGATGCAACTCAAACTTGAAAGCAAATCTAAATGAGAGATTACATTAAAGAAACTACTGCTGAAACTTAGCTAAACTACCCTAGCACAAAATTAAACCTCATGCATTACAAAGCTTTGAATAAATTATGCATTAAATAACTTGGAAATGGAGTTGGAACTCATGCATGCACTTGATATTCTTCATGTTTTTGCCCCTTATCTTTGGCTCTAGCTTCCCCACGTGGACCCAACTAGAAGAGATCCCAAAATCATGCACAAACGATCCCAAAAAAGAAGCCCAGATGACTAGAAAATGATCTCTGAGATAACTGGAGTTAACTTTCGAACGTGCCCAAAAATGCCCAAATCCTGACAGTTGGTCTGAAAAACTCAAGCTCCAAAATTGACTAAGTACTAAGTCTCCTTCTCCAAAAATTTTGGACTTTAGACTTTTCAGTGGCCGAAAAATTTCTAGGGCCAAAATGCCAAAAATTTGGCTCATAAAAAATGGCTAAGTGTCAAAACTGCATTTTTTGTACATAAAATTTGGCTGGACTTGGACTGGATGCTCATTAGCTAGGGGGCACTTCTAGATGCACTTTCTTGAATCTATCCATAATCTCCAGGACTTCATCAAAGTCAGACATGTTAATCCCTTGAAGGACTTCTTGGTGCCTATCTTGGAAGATGATCAACTCTTCTGCAAAAGCCTTTATTTCCTCTTCTTGAGATAATATTTTATGAATCTCCTCCTTCTGATAGAACATTTGATGGAGATCTTCTTTAGTCTTCACTCCTCAGAATATTTCTAGATACTGGTTGACGATAACATTCACTACGTACATGTTTTTCTTGTCATCTTCATCATACAGATCTAGGTCTAGACCTTCAAAGAACTTCCATAACTCTTCCACAAAGAGCATGTTTTTGTCTCTCCTCTTATTCAATCTTTTGAGGACCTTTCCAAATATGGCCAATGCCGTTGTTATCTCCTAGATCCATTGATCAAAACTATCTAACTTCGACCCTTCATATATTTTTACCAAGAATTGGAAGTGTTAATGCTTCCTCACTACTATCAGCTCATCTAATACCTTTTGCCAGTTTAGGATCATTTCCTCCACACCATTCTCCTCACTCATGATCTCAACCAATGAATTTATTCCCACCAATATGCTTCGAAGAGGCGTTAGAATCCTCCTAAGGGATAGACTGAAAAATTGTTCAAAATTCAGCTTCCAATCGGCACAAGCCTGTACAAAAGAATGTGGTATATATATATTGATTTCCCCTTTCTTCTCCAAAATTGCCTGTAATGAGGCCTCAGGGTTGCTAGGGTCAATGGGACCCGCTGTCTTCAAAATAAATCTTTTCATAGCTTCATTCTGCTCTACCAGAGCCTTTTATCATTTCCTCATCCTTATCCATGAAGCCTAGAGTATGCTTCAATCCCAGAGTAGCCAAGGTCTTTCTACCTTCTTTGGTGGGCTCTCCCAAGTCTACCTCCTACAACACATAGTCATCAAGAGTAATCTCACTTGTACTAACATCCATTGTGGGAACAACCACTTGTTCATTCCACCTACCCACTTGGTCTTGTGTTACATAAGACAATGTTCTTGCTCGGGTAATTGATGTCATTTGGTGGAAGGCTTGCCCTAGCATGATCATATCAACCTCATCATCTATGTACACTCTGACCCTTGGCTGTATCTCTTTGGTGAACCAAGTAGGTTTGGAGAAATCATTCAAAGGCTCATACGGAGAAGCCAGTGCAGAAGAAGTTGTCAGGTGCTCCATTTTGATTTCCTCTTGACTCTCTTCTTCCTTTTCTATTTCCTATTCATCTCCTATATTCTTCTCACCTTCCTCCTGTATATGTTCCTCTTCATTAGCTATCTACTACTCATCAGCCATTTGTTCCTCTGTATCCATTTGTTGTTTCTCCTTCTCAGTGTGTGGCTCTTCTTCAACTTGTGATTTTCCTTGATCAGTGGGGTCCTCTGATCCTGTGTGATCTTCTCCTACTTTCTACTCATCAGCTGCATGTGTGTCCTTCTCAGGCTCTTGCGAGCTTTGAGGTGCTAACTCATCTTGGTTAGGAGGTGGAGTGGGAGTGTGTCATGCCCATCGAAAACCAGACTAAAAAATGCACCAATTTTTTTTTATTTTTTTTATTTTATAAAAGGATTAATTAGGTCAAATTTAATGTTGCAGGTTAATAGGGTGATCATGGCAATAGATCGCAAGGACTCTAGATAAACAAATTGATAATCAAAGTCAGTCACCAAAAGACACTAGCAGTTAAAGTTATAACAAGGGATTCCATTAAAGTGGTGACGTTGCAATCCAGTTCAATAGGGATAGAATGATCTATTCTCGATTAGCATTTGGTGATGCCAACAAGGTCTATCCAAGGATTCCTAATAGGTTAACCAATCATTATTAAATTATTAGAGTGACCCTATAGCAAGGAATTAACTTAAAAATAAACTATTCACAATTAGGTCACCCTACTGGTTACAACTAGGTTACAATCTAGGAACGTCTAATTTCCATAATTGTTTCATTAATGATACCAAGCGGTTTTCACTGAAAGGAGGTCTCAATAATTGAATTAACAACAATTCCTTGATTTAAAATCCCCATAGATTATTTAAAGGACATTGTCTAGAATATTCTTTAATTAACGTCCTTATAACATTGATTATAGATTTTGATATGCTTAAACTAATATCAACGTTGTTTATTAAAAACATAAAGATAATTGATGTTGATCCTTAATTTGATAAGCTATATCAACCAATTTAAATGATGATTATATTTATATGAGACTCATATTTAGTAACTAATTATGAAATATCAATTAATTAGTGTGGTTATTAACCAATTGATAAATTATAAAATATCATTTAATAAATTTAATTAACAATTTTAATTAAATTATATATATATATATATATATATATATATATATATATATATATATATATATATATATATATATATATATTTTAATTAATAATCATAATATATTAACTAATTAATATAACATTAATTAATTAATATACAATAACAAATTAATTATATATATATATATATATATATATATATATATATATATATATATATAACATATTACTATAACAAATAATATTACCATCTCATAGAAATATCAATTAAATGACACATTAACAATTATAAGGAAATTACCCTAAGCTAAGCAAATTAACTAATAATAAATTCTACCTACACTGATTACTATCTAAGCTCCCCCTAATCCCAAGGCAAACACCAACTAAAACCCCTAACCTACTCTCCTATCCTACTCCCTCCTTGACCCACGTGCCAAGGAAGGGAGGACCATCATGTACAAGATCACTGCCATGCTAAGCGCGCCAAAGAAGGGAGAAGGGAGTTTTGGCTTGAAAGGAAAAGGAGTTCCTTGGAGGTGGGGCAAGAAGAGGGTGCGCAAGACAGGAAGGAAAAGTTTGAAAAAAAAGGGTGCAAGAATAAGGAGGGGCCCACAAGATCCCATAGGTATGATAGGATCCTAGGGAATAGTTCTAAGCCTGCACTAGTACAAGTGCATTGTCCAATAAAAGGGTAGTTTGGGTATAAAGCAACTTGTCTTCAAAACTCTGCGCCACTTTTTGGGATAGGAATTTAAAAAGAGTAAGGAGTAATATATTTATTATAATTTTATTGCATTTAGTTGACTTGGATTAGGCATGTTCATATTATACTATATATTGCATTTCATTTAGACAAGTAGGCAATTAATATAATAAAATAATGATTGTGTGTTTGGAATTTGTATGGGAATTTTTCCCATACAAATTCCAGAGACCTGTAGGTCTCATATTGCATTTTTTTTTTGCCCATTTCTTAGTCTCTTTTTTTTGAACTTGTTTGGGTTACAATTTATTTTTCTTTCATACATCTAAATTAATATTGATGGTTTGTCTTTGATAGGAGATAATGTTGGTTACTCTTTAACTTAATAGTATTTCTATAGTAGTTTGTTAGTGATCTGATTGTTAATTATAGAGCAACTATACTTCATCTAAAATAACATAATCAGTTAACAGTTTACTTTGCAAGGGAGGAGGGTGAAAGAGAGTGATTGATTCAATACTTGAATTCAAATGACATTTACATATAATGATTCCAATAGTAGAATGATAATATTTTGATAACTCACTTATCCTTTCTAAAGCTTTCTTATTTCTATAACAATACAAATGCCATTATCAATAGGGGAAAATCTATTCTACATTTTCCATCAAAGCTAAGAAATCCATTTTATTGCAATGAAATGTAATCTCATTTTTCCATTATAGCAATGATTTCAAGATACATTAACCATTTCATAGCCTTCATAAAGATTTGATATTGAATGACATAAAAATAAAGTTTCAAATTGCTTCCAAGATTCAGCAACAAATTCTCACAACTTATTACAACTACACTATTACAACACAAGCTTTGGAGAGACAACTCCACTACAAAAACTTTGAACTCATGGATATCAATGGATATCCTTACAAATGTTCAATCTCAATACAAAGGTATTCCAACACAAAAATGAAAACATCTTCATATCTTCACAAGATTACATCTCCATCTAAGAAGACTTCATGGCTCCAAAATCCTGCAATAAAACACAAATGCATAGGCCAAGGAGTGCTCACCTCCCATCCTAGGCTTCTAGGAAGCCACCCCCGAGCTTGGGGAACCATCAAGAGACAAGGGAAACACTCAAGCAAGCTCACAACACAAGGATATGAAGACATAACAACATGAAAACTCCCTCCCAAGTTTGTTACAAAGAGTCTCATATGAACTCACATTGGGTGAAGGTGGAACTAAACCAAGAGGAGAAGCACATCTATTGATGAGAACTAAGCCATCACTTGGCTTCCTATCCATTTTCTTCTCTACAACACAAACTCCACAAAAGAACTCCTTATGACCCCCATTCAACAAAATGTAAATCAAGATGGCTACATGGAGCCCATACTTCCATGTTCATCCCTCTCCAATCCAAGGAGAGACTCTACACTCTTGGATGTCCCAACAAAGCCCTTCACCCTCAAGGCTACTCTTCCCTCCCAAGGGTGAGTGTGGCCTTGAGTACTCCCTCACAACACACTTCAATTCACATGAAAACAAAGGAAAAGTTCAAGAGCAACAAGAATACTTCACATTCACAATGCTATGAAAATCATGAACATATCAAGTTCAAGATTTCTCATAGCTTACAAAGAAGAACACTACATAAAAACATGAATCACAAAGAAATAACTCCATTACTATAACATACAAATTCACAACACAACACTACAAGAATCCATATTTTCATTATGCATACAACAACTATTATTCAAGAGAGCATTTTCTCTCAACATGAAAAGAAAAGAAAAACTACAACAACTAAGAGGAGTGAACCACCAACCTTGATCCAAAGCTAAAGGAAGATAGTTGAAGATGAGCTTTTCCCAATATCCAAGGTCCTCCAATTTGGCAAAATCTCTAAATCTAGAGAGTGGGTGTCAACCTTTTCCAAAGGAAGAGGGCCATCTAAAAAGGCCTCCACACACTCTCCTATGGATAAGGCTTGCATTCCTATTGGGTGGTCTTCCCAAAGGCCCTTACAAGGTTTCCAATTTTGGTCTCTTACCATGGTAAGCTAAAAAGGTGGAAAGAGGACTTCCTTCTAAGTGGGTAGTGATCTATCCAAAGCTTGGTCCCAAAAGTTGATTCTCGTCCATCTTGGGAAACCAACTTTTGGATGGGTCATTTGGTCAACCAAGGGTTATCCTTTGGTGAAAAAAGACCCTTACCCTATGGTATAACAAGTGGGGTAACTAAAAATGGTCAAAACTCTCCCTTAGGTGCCTTTTTAACCTTCCAAAAGTGCAAGCAAAGTTCAAATTCGAAATACAAGGATTAGACAACACTCTAAGCTCTCTAATCAAGTGGTCTTCATGGGTATCCTAAAGGTACCTTCCTAGGTTAGTGTTCAACCAATCCCCAAGTGGACATGTCGTGGCCTCATGTACACACATGTGTCAAGTGACACAATACAAAAAGACACTTCACATGCCATGTATATATCCACTTGGGCTCTCTCATCAAAAATAACATTCACAAATACATATAAATCAAAAACATTCATGCATCACACTTTACAAAATAAATACATCACAACGAGGTTATTGGCTTCTCACTAGAAGCAACCTTGGCTCAACAGATATTCACAATAGTCTCTGTGATGATTCCCTGAATTTCCATGGCCTATCTCCCTGCAAACTTAATTCCAATATCAGTAGTCCAAGGAAATTAAAAATGAACATGTAAATACATAGCATTAGTAATCAAGTAATTCATCTGACAATTCATAAATTACATGACAATTGATTATCCACAACATACAACTCATCTTAAATACTTAATTCAATTAAATTCAAACATAAACATCGCATTCATACATAATTCAATTTGCAATTAAACTTCATCATCATAAATGTTCATAATTTAAAATTAAAACATACATGTTAGTCTCAAACCAATGTCTCAATATTCATCATATAATCATAATATAGTGTCCATCAATCTACTAAGTGATAAAACCACATCATAAAGTATCGATAAAATCCATAAGGCATCAAAATATAATCATAAAATATGTCTATGTCAAAAGCAGAACTGAACGGCTATGATAGGCTAGGGGTGAGGCCTCACAGAGTGACAAAGGGAGTGGGTGAAGGCATTTGAGGTGGAGTTGATGAGGGAACATGGGATGATGAGGGTTGTTGGGGTAGCAGAGTGGTTTGTATTGGAGGGGGAAGTGGAGTGCTAGGTGGTGTTTGATGTAGGAATGGAGGTGGAGTTGGATGCAAAGGTGGATGCGGAGGTGGAATGAATGAGACTAAGGGGACCTGTGTAGCTGTATCTTCTTCAGAGGTGACACCAATAGAAGAATCCTTATCTAGCTTTGCAGTCTCCTTTGGAATCTCGGCCATCTCAACATCAACTTATTTTTGAGGATTTTGTTGGATGTCCTCTCTTATCTTGCTATTTGGGAACTTGAATTGTGTGTGAACAAAGTCAAAATTTATAGACTCTCCTTGAACTGGATCCTATTATTCAGATTCTTGGAAACTATGTATCCCTTCAAAATCCCTGATATCGAATTCATCATCGGCCAAGGCATCTAGGTTTATGGGCTCCTCTTGAGTTGCCCCTCTGGTTTCCTCTAGATCATCATTCAGTCTTCTTCGCTTCTTTATAGATCTCATGGACCTTGTCTTTCTACTGAGAGGGATGTCATCCAACTCAGCCTCATCCTCTTCTAGTAGGGTGTCCATCTATGTAGGTGTGGAGCCTTTCTTTCTTTTTTAGACATGGCCCTTGATTACTCCGGCCGACTTGGGTCTTATGATTTTGAATTTTTTTTTCTTGGACATGTTGGGAGAATCATGGCTGCTAGATGAAGGCACATCTGGTGGTGCAATGCTCCCTGTCATTCTATTCTTGACCTTCTTAGAGTGCATATCTAGGCCATATGCGGTGGGGTGTTCATGCCTATATATAGTTTTTGGCTTTAAAGGAGTAGCCTCTTTGAACTGTGGTTTCAATATCTTTTCTCCCTTCTTCTTCTTTTGTTTAGAAGGCTGCTCCGGGAGTTGTTTCATTGGCACTAGTTTCATTTGGAAAGGATGGGGAATCCATGATTTGATCACCTTGACCATATTTTGGGCTCTAAACTCAGTGGCATCATTTTTATCTCAGCCTACCTCTGCATTTAGGATAGCCCTTGCATATACCTTTTCTGTATTGTAAATAGAGTCCAATTGTCTTTGGAATCAACATCTCTCACCTTTTGAGGGATTCTTAGTGAGAGAGAGGTTTGTGCCAGCTCCAAACTCATTCAAAAATAGTCACTGACCCTTACCTCATAGGCATCCACATAGTTAACCCAGTGATCTTCAACATGCGGCTCATGAACATAATGCCTCCCCATTATGTGGCTAAAAGTACCAATGGGATCGAAATGAGGCCTTACCAAATTGTAGGTTGGTAGTGGGAATTCATCCCATTCATAGGTCAGAGACTTGTAGACCTTCATGTCTGGCATGCAATGGGGGCTAATAGAAATGGAAAATCCTAGCAATGCTTCTTCTTATGCTTGATGTGTTCATGGGCATTAGATAACTGCCTCACTATCTCCAGGAGAACTACCCTGTCAGAAAGGTATCTTGGTAACTTTTCTGGTGCCAGGGTGCTTCCTGCCACCTGAATGTAGGTGAAGGTCTGGAACTGTATGTACAATGGCCCAAGGGCCTTTACTTTTGCTGCTGCTTTCGTGGACAGTCTTTTGGCATAATCTCCCTCAATAGAGTGTATGATGGCAAAAATGAAAGCATCATCAACAATTTTGAAGTCTGGGCTGTTATGTGTGTAAAATTATTTCCTCCTCAATTGAGGATACAATGAAAATGGCCATGTGTTTTGTTCTCCCATCACCCCAACTTTGACCAACCCTAGGTAAACTGCCCTTGCAGCTAGCAAATACATGACATATGACATCATGTAGAAATGAGGATCTGTCTTCACCCAAACCAATTTCTCATCAAGATTATTGCTTAGAATGGAGGCCCAATCAAACTTGGCTTGCCTCTCCCTTATCTTCTGGATCAATAAGATCATCCATGGCTCGAATTGAGAAGAATTTTCTAGTCCATACACTCTATTGATCATTGTTATTACTGCTTGGATGTCTTCTTACATATATCCCCTTCTCATGTCAATCTTGTCCAGTTTACCCTTTGGCATGGGCTGCATGAGGTACTCATTGTACACAATGTTGTGGGCCCATTATACATCTTTCTTATAAAACTCCATCCCTTTGTTGATATGGAAATTAAAGAACTTATGAACCCCTTTGGGAAAATGGAAGACATCTTCGATGTTGTCTAGCCTCAGGTTCAGAACTACCTCACCAATGTTGTTTTTCACCATGCACTCATTGAGCACATAGTGGCTGGCCAATGTGTTGATTAAGTCTACTGATAGAATGGAGACTGGGTGAGCCATGGCGTTCACCAGAGAGCAGTGTACTAAGGAAGTGCAGTCTTTCAATCGTCCCACCAGTTGAACACATTTGGTCAAGTATTCAGTCTAGCTCACATTCCTGATGTTCATGTCTGTTATGCCCGCATGCATGTTGGTCACCTTAGAAGGTGGATGGTACCCCTTGAATTGAAACTTCATTCCAAGTGATGCTACAACCTTCTCGGGCATATCTACAAAGAGAAAAACCCATGGATAATAACAAGATAGAAAGAAAACTTAGAAAACCAAGTATATTATCAAAATTAAGCTCAAAAGGGGGCCAAAAAAGACATTTTTGGCCTTTCGTACTTTCGGGGGTATGAGACCTTCGAAAGGCTAAAAAGGCCGAAAAGAGGCTTGATGGATTTAATTTTGAAAAAATTGCATTTCGGCTCTTTCGACGAATTAGAGGTGTGAAACCTTCATAGGCCGACAACTCTGAATCGTCGATGAGATGCCTTGGCAGTTTGCGTGATACTTGAAAAGTTTCGACGAGTTGGAGAAGACAAGATTTCAGCATGTGAAAGGGCCGAAAGGCCAAAGATAACACTTGGCAGTTTGGGCGACATGGTTTACTTTTGGCATTTCAGAGGAAAAGTGTTTCGATGTGCGCCAACATCAAAACGTTGAAAGACATGGAGGACTTGGAGGAAACAAGGCTCCTCAGCGAGTTTAGAAAGTTTTAGATCCTGAAGGTCCAAAACTAGGGTTTCTCAGTCAGACTCGAAAAATGAGTCCGACGACAAGTTTGACCACAAACTCACTAAGGGGATGCAAGGTGACTACCTTGGTGATCCCCAAGGCCGAAAAGGCCAAACAAAACAACCTAAACCTTAGGTAAGGGCCGACAATACTCAAACCCTAGCCTACAACAGGCCGAAAAAGAAAGAAATCTAATCTATGACCGAAACAAAAAATGAAAAGAAGAGGGGGGAAAACCACCAACCTTGAAAATGATGAATGCAAGGATGACCAATGAAGACATGAGACCAAAGCAAGGAAAAAGGTAGCAAACAACGCATGAAATGAGCTGGAGATGAAAGAGCGAGCACAAAAAGTGTGTTAAAAAAACACACTGATGATGTCATCACTTGGTTGGTCGGCCTTTCAGCCTTTTCGAGGGTGTCAGACCTCCGAAAGGCCAAAACTCCAAAAGGCTGACTCCCTTTCGGGAAGTCTAACTTTTAGAACTTTAGACTTCTGACAAGTTTGAAAACCTGCCATGGTCGACAAACACCTAAGGAAACACATTGCAACCCTTCGCTCCTTCGGTCTTTCGCACTTTCAGACATCTGAAGGTGTGAAAGCGCGACAAGTCCGAAAAAGCCAAAAACACTCAAAAGAAAACAAAAAGACACAAAAAGAGGACAACAAGCAAAACAAGCCAAAAGAAAAAAGGGTGGCCCCTAAGGCCAAAAGGGGAGCATGGTTGTGGGACCACAACAGGATCTATGGCAGCTTATGATAATCCCAGTTGTGTGATCAAGGTGTAAGAACAAATGTTGAGACCAACGCCTCCATCTATCAACATGCGTTTGACACTATGGTTTTGGATTAAGACTTCAATGTGCAAGGGCTAGTTGTGTGGATGACTCAAAGAGTTCTCATCTTCCTCTGAAAAGGAGATATATTGGGGAGACGTCAAATGACCAACCATAGGCTAGAATTTTTCTAAATCAAGGTTGTCAGGAACATTGGATCTGAGTAGAGCTTTATCTAGAATGGCTCTATGAGCTGGAGATATCCGAAGCAACTCAAACATGGAGATTTTTGCATTGGTATGCTAGAGTTGTTGGACAATATTGTATGATGTTGGTCTCATGTCTTTAGTATTTGATGATTTAGAGGAAACCTTCTATTTAGAAGCAGATGAGAGATTAAAAGGAACCTTAGGGACATTTGATGAATCTGAATTTTGTCCTTGTAGATGTGCCCGAGCTTGTGATCGAGTAACTGCATTTGCTGATTGATTATCTCTATCCTTTCTTACAATTGTGATGACATTGCAATGCTCAAATAGGCATGGTTCAACCATATTTATGATAGAATTGTTTCCAGAGTGAGCATAATTGACTTTAGCACCCATATTAGGCTAAGAAGATGAATCTCCTTGACTATATTTCAGAAATGGTTCTATGAATGCTATATGATTATTATTGCTTTTATGATTGTCAATTACAATTTCTCCATTGTCAATTTTGTCTTGTATGATGTGTTTCAAGCATATGTAGTTATTGGTTTTATGACCCTTATTGTGATGTAAGTCACATAAATAATTCTCTCTCCACCATTTTGGTTTAGGTTTAGGATCAAATACCTTTATCTCAAGCAAGGTGATGATGTTGTTGGCCAATAGAGTTTTCATGGTGGATTCCAAGAGGATTAAACTTGCGTTTAGGATATGTAGCCCAAGGTTTTTAGTCAGATGGCTTCTTGTTTGATTTTATTGTTTTGGCCTCTAAGGCTTTCATAGCTTGGGTGCCAATAGTGAGATTCAAAGTGGGTGCCTTAGATGGGCCACAAATATTATTAATAACGCCATGTGCGATGATGCCTTTATTCTTGCCCCAGTTTTTGCCTTTGTCTTTAGAACTAGATCCAGATTCATACTTGTCCTTTTGAAGTGATATGTCTCCTTTTTGTACAAGTACTTTCTTAATTTTGGTTGAATTTTCTACCATTTTATCAAAGGATGTATGATTTTGCATTTGCAAATGGTAGTTGATTTTTGGAACAAGATTGTTGATGAAAATTTCTAGCTTCTCAGTTTCTGGAATAGGTCTAGCATATAGAGAAAACTTTTTCCTCCACCATTTGAGAAAAGTCAGGAATGGTTCTCCTGAGTTCTATTTCAGATTGCAAATGTCGACCATAGTGACCGGATGCTGGATGTTGTAGGAGTATTGTTGATAGAAAAGTTTGATTAACTCCTCAAAAGTTTTGATTGTTGGAGGCATTTTTGAGAACTAGTAAATAACTGAACCTCCTAGAGATCGAGGGAAAAGATGCATTAGGTAGGTTGGTTCGAGCATGAACTCCATAGATTGAGTATAGAATTCTCTAACATAATCTTGAGGATCAGAGTTTCCATTGTATTTGTCATACTTAGGCATTTCCACTCTCTTTGGGAATGGTGGCATGTACAAGTCTTTATCAAATGGAAAAGGGCATAGAGCTTCCATGGAGAACTTCTTAGGTTCCTTTTCTTTCTCTAGTTTATTGAGATTGACTTGCATGGCATGCATCTTTTTCATCATGGTTGTGATAGGAGTTTCTTCCTGATGTGTGATGATATCTTCAACATTAAATTTTGGAGGAAGTTTAGCTCCTTGGCGAGCTAACTCTAGGAAGCATGTCTCCTTTTCTTCTTTCAAGAAATACCTCATCATTTTCTTGAAGTTATCATCATTTTGATATTGAGAAATTTTAGTAGGTGTGGGTTCTTGATCTACACCATGTTGGGATTGATGTCCTTGGGAACCTTGTCTCGCACCTCCTCCTTGAGACATAGTGTTGTTAAGAGAACTACCAGGGATTGATTATTGAGGAGTTGTTTGATGACATGCGTGGATTGATGCAGGGGGAGTTACTTGATGACCTATGTGGATTGATACAGGAGGAGTGACATAACCACCTATCAAGTAAAGATTTCCAAGAGCATCTTCTACAAATTTAGTTGTGTCGAAAGGTTGATGAAATGTCTCAGCAATCACAGAAGATGCGGTTGAAGAGAATCTAGGTTTTTCTCCTTGTTTTTGTTGTGATGAAGCTCTAGTTTCCACCATTAACCTTAGGTGAAGCAAAAGAGAAAGATGAAGACAATTGGAGAATGACTTGATTTAAGAAGATTGAATGATGCAACCTTGCCAAGCTTGAGTTGATTGAAGATAGATTGGACGTAAATGAAGGATATTGTGCCCTAGTAGAATTAGTAGATGCCCAAAAGATGGCAGACACGAGCTTGCAACACTTAGCCATTTTTGTGTGATGATTGAATTGAAGATAATTTTGACAAGGTTTTGACACAAGATGAAAAAGAATCAAATTGATAGATCAGAAGGCTAGATCAGACTCAAGAGACCACTTTAGGAAAATGATTGGATTCTTTCTAGTTACTACTTTGTTCCTGACAATGAATTTTTTGATAGAATCTAGAAATAGGTTGTAAAAAATGGATTCATGGCAATTTTGGTAAGTTTTTGGAAAATTTTCAAAATTTTCATACGAATTTCTGTAGGCTCATACGAGTCTAGGTAGGCTTTGAAATGACAATTGACAAGACTCATACGACAATTGCAATGCTTGTACAATAGTTGATAGCAGGTTTTGATTTTTACTTGTGATTTCTGACAAAAGTCATATGACAATATACAAGCTCTCATATGACAATCCAAGGGTTTTGATATGACAAAGGGGCAAAACTTGTACCACTTTCTGATCCTATGGGATGAATTTTGACTCCAGAAAGGAATTTTGCATCAGATTTGCAATTTCTTAGTTTTCAGAATCAGTTTGTTTGCAAGGTTTTTAGTCTAGATTTGAAGTTCATTTCAAGATTGTTTATTTTCAATGACCAAGTAGATAAATAAGCACGTAGAACAATAGAAAATTAATTTCAAGCACGTCTGAAAACAATGAACATGGGACAAAGTAACCCTGCACATGAACAATCAAGTGACTTATTTTTCTAATTCCTAGGAATGCTACTTGTGTATGTTCTCAAAAAAATTTCAATAACGCACACAGGCCTAGAAAATGAAAATTTTGGCCTCACTAGGGTTTGTAGTAATGGTCTGAATCTACAAATTTTGTGATCTCAAGAGGGCGAAATCCAATCTAGGCGCACCAGATTTTTGACACAGCCCGAGAATTTAATCAATCAAGAGCTATTAGGGAGATCTGGCAACCCAACAAGAGACCACACTTGTGAATATTTCTTCCATAAAGACATTTATATAGTAGCTATTGCTACCATGATGAAAATGGCTATTACTGCTTGAGGTTTCATCCATGTGGTTGACCCAATAAAGGGAATGTCCACTACAGTTAACCCTCTCTAAAGGTGACTCACAAAATATACCACATGGGGACTTGGTCCAGATCCAAGGATTTGAGTTTCTGATACTACCCAAAAAGGGAGTAGAGCATAATCCTCTAGCCTTATCACTTTTACCCAAACACAACAGACAGATTAATCCAACATGCTAAGATTGAAATTATCTCACCAAGATTTGTGATGTCAACAACTATGTCTATTGATCTCTCTAGAGAGAGAACATATCGATCAAAAGCTGAGGACCAAACCAAAGCTGATCACGGTATCCTCCCTACCTACAAGGGGATCTATCATCAAGAAGAGCTTCACATGCATGAATAAGTAAATGAAGCCCACTCTCTCTAGATCATCTACAAATAGTGTTCATAGGGCCTATTTACTATGTGTAACAGATATGCAAAAAGCAAATCTATGTTCTTTTTATAGCCCAAAACTGAAGTGTGAATTATGAAAGCTAGAAAAGCACACAAGCTTGACACGTGAGAGTATGTTTTATATCCAAAATTGAAGTTTTATTAGATTGAACAGAATACCTGAGTTCCTCGCAATGCACTCAGTAGATTTTACCTATTTTAGTAATTTTATTGCACTTTTCCAATCAGAATCAACAAATACCAATCAGAAACAAAAGATCTCAATTGTTAGGGTTAGCTGTTAGTCTAAATCCAAAAATAAAATCTAGAAAACTACCTGAAAATTTGAAATGACAATTGAATTCTGATGGTATAACTCGTATGACAACCAGTTACCTCCCGTACAACAATTTGGAAACTTGTATGATAGTGGATGTCTGCCCACACGACCGAGTAGCTCCCAAACGACAATGTGTAAGTTCTAGTATGAGTCTCAAAAATCTCAACTATCGTATGACAGTCAAGGGTCTTGGTATGACTTTCTGACAAAACTCATATGGAAAATGTACGGACATGAAATAAAAATCATAGTTTTGGCCAGAAAATGATAGAAAATTAATATAAAATATTAGAATAGAAATGGAAACCTATTTCAAGGCCCCACGGTGGGCGCCAAAAATTTGTGTGTGAAAATTGTACCTAGCTGTGGACACAACACTTTAGTAAAACATTAGAGGTTAGCAAAATCAAAATCTGCAAGAGCTTGATTCTTTAGATGTCAATTCGCTAGAGTAAGTATGCAAATTCGAGGGATGTGAGATGAATTGTGAAGAGCTGAGCCTTGATTTTATAGAAATATAGGGTTTGAAGATACATTGAGAAAAGCCATAAATCACTCTTGATAAACTCAGGCTGATTTTTGAGTTAACAAGAAATCAAAATTAATTAACTCACAAAATCATGCAAAAAACAACTTTTTAACTTAAATCAAAAGTTTAAATCAGCTTTCAACTCAAAATAGATGTTGAGTTTCAAAAAGATAACAACTTGAATTGATTTTCTGATTTAAAGTTTAACTGCTCTTTCAATGTGCATAGATAATTATGAATTAATTAAATAAATAAAATGATTTATCTTCAACTTAACTATTTTGAATTAAAACAATTGATTTATGGGTTAATCAATTATTAAATCAAACTTTATTCCAATTAAATCATTAAATTTGACAACTTTGATTTTAAATTAATTAAATAAATATTTAATTGATTGTTTGTAGGAATTTTGATTTATTGTCAAACAAAAACAATATTAATTAGGAATAAATAGAATTAAATATAATTAAATAATTAAGTGGCATAATTAAATTAATTAATTAAATATTTATCATGTTCAATTAATCAACTTTAGGATAAATAATGATATTTATTGCCAAATAATATTCAATTAAAGATAATTATGATAAATTAGGAATATTCAAGGAATATTCCCTGATGCAGAATTAAGATAATCAATTAGGTTTTTGATAAACTGATGTGCAAATGTGCCTTAGGTTAGGACTTTGATGTCCATTTTGATCGAATTGTTGATGTAAGAGGTTAATGAACCTATAGCCCATTTTTGGGGTATTACAAATAATACCATTCTTTGAATCAAATTCTTCAACACCAGGGGCATGACAGTTTTCTTCAATCAAGTTGGGACTGTTAATCTTTACGACATTAATCAATTTCATCGTTTCAAATCAAATTGGTTACTTGTCAGCATGATCAAATTCAACTTAAAATTCTTTTCAAAATCTCCTATCGGTTTCCGTTCAATCAAGCTCAAAATTGATAGTGTCAATTCTCATTCAATCAAGTTCAGAATTGATGACCTTTCAAATCAAGTAGGATTTTATTCGATCAGGCTCAAAATTCTCAAATTCAGAGTAGTTCTCATTACTGCTCTCTAAATCTTTTAGAGCGGTCCTCACTGCTCTCTAAATCTCTCGAGTTCAGAGTAGTTCTCGCTGCTCTCTAAATCTCCTTAAAATTAGAGTGGTCCTCACTTCTCTCTAAATCACTTGAGTTCAGAGTAGTTCTCACTGCTCTCTAAATCTCCTAGATCATGCTTTGAATCAGATTTTCTTTGAATCCCTGTGCTGTTCACAAAGCAATTCAAAGAGGGGAAAATGCAATCACCTAAAATTGGGCTAATAGAACCTAAGGCCCTATTTGCCCTTAATTTGACATATAACCTTGATTATATTAATTTGATTCCTGATCATTAACATAAATCCCAAAAATTCAATAAAATCAATCGAATCCTAAATCAAGCATTTATCACTAAGGTTTCAAGCAAAATCAAGTCAAATAAATCTAGGCCTATTTAATTAATTCAATCCCACCAAATGCATGGCTAGAGTTATTAATTAAAAGAAAATCATAAATATCTCTTAAATCAAACAAACACATCTTAATCATTAAGGGGCTCTCACATGGATCAAGGATCAAGCATGAGTGCATCTCAACCACTCCTCATAGATGCATCTCAACCTTTCAATTCCTCCTTCAATCTATAAAAGAGGATTTTCAAAGGCTCATTTCTTCTTCTCAATGTTTGGAATTCTAGCTTATGGATACTTTGAGGCTTCTTAATCTTTGGATTATGAACTCTCTTGCTTAAGGCTTTGAATTTGATAGTTTGTTTTTTTTTTTGCAAAAGTGGGGTGGCCACCATATTTATATTAATAAAACTAATTCAAGGACTCCTCCGTGGAAGAATCAGGAAGAAACCCCAGGATCATTGTCATATACAAGTATAAAGTTGATATATATCAGTTACAATTGGAATTACTAAAGATACCTACAAAGGTGTTGAACCTTGTTCAAGTATAGCTCACATACCAGGTAGTATAAAAATATCAAGTTAAAAGTATATACGCCTATTTAATACGCATACCAAAAGATCCCATCAATGTGCCAAATAACAAAAAATCCTTAAATTATGTAATTGGCATCAAACTATTTAAAACCAACAAAATTGTGGGAATACCAAACTATGAAACACTTTTTCAATCATGTCATCCGTACCCCAACTTGAAGCAGGTACCTCTACAGAAGAATGTGGAGACCAGCCCGAAGACTCCAGAGCTACACCCAACCCTAATTCTGGCAAAGCCAGATGCACAAACTCACCCACCAATGATGAAACTAAATATCAACCACGCTCTAAAGCCATGTCATGAGAGCAAGAGGCATCTAGGCCAACAACAAGAACCTGTTGAGTGCCTAAAAGAGACCCAATAACTAAGCCCAAGGGATGAACATTGAGGTCTAGTACATCATCAAGCTTCCTTGGAGATTGGCCACAAATGAGTGAGCTTGGATAATTCATGTTTCCAACCTGAGAGGGGGGATTATTTGGGAATTTGAAGAGTTTCAACAGCGCATTCACCTTAACTTTTACAAAATCCACTGTATGAAAACCCAAACACTGATTCACAGTATGAAGGGCATTTTCTGCATATCTAGCATCCAGTTTCTCCAAAGATCATTTGATACTTTCATACACTAGCATACAATCATGGTTGGAGAGCAATTCATGATGGGAAAACAAGCCACCAACTAGAGCCATACCATCCCAAAGAGCATAACTCTGCAAAGCCTGAATGATTGCATTGTTCTGGAAATATTTAGGGTTGATAACTTTCTCCACCAAGGAAATGAACAGGGGCATTGATTGTATGAGGTCCATGGCATTGGACAAGAATATAGCTACTATCTGTGCTGGGAAAAAGAAATGGCGCACATGTGATGCAATGATTTCTTCTCCAATGACAGTGTGGATAGCAGCCCAAATCTCCTGTGAATGGTAGACAAATATGGAATCAAAGGAAATATCATCAATTTTCATAGGCAGCACATCCTCTAAGTCGATACCTTGCAGCCTAATTCTATAGTTTCTCAGCAAGATTTCATAATGGTAATTTCTGCATTGCCTTCATTTCAAACTCTATGCAACCCATGACTCCATTGAAGCTATGCAAATGATACAAACTGAATGAGATGAAGATGGGAGTGGGAAGGTATTTAAAACTGTCGAAGCACACCCATTACTAAGCCAATAATTACATAATCCATCAAATCCCCTCAAATCTTTGAAATGAAATGTGATAATGCCAGATCCTACCTTGGAAATGGAGAATTCCCATATAATATCCTAAAATAGTACTTAATTGCAACTCCACATAAATCCCACACATGCGGGTGAAGTGTTATAAAGGTAGGGAATAAGAACTTGATGGCATATCATCTGTGAGTATTTAATTTATCAATAATCCATGAATGAGTATGTTGCTTACCACACACATTTAGTACTATATTATACGGGTGAAATTTTGTCCAAGCCAACATCATGTGAAATGCATCATATATGACCTTAGTGTCCACTCAGCAAACAAGATAGGGATTTAATTTGCCACATCCACATTCAATTCTACTATGATGATTTCTTTCATATCCTCAAATATCAATTCTTGAAGTTTAATGTCCAACTTGATGGTGTCTTCGATCTAGGGTAAATGTAGTCATATCGTGGCCATCACAACCCTTATTGGCAAGGTGGTCTACCATCATGTTCCCTTCACGAAGAGTATGGGAGATGTATATTTTGTGGAAGGAATCTAATAGGAGCTAAATTTGATGAAAGATATATGCTAGCTACCAACTATGTGTTTCCCATTTTATACAAGCATTAATTATGATCAATTAATCACCTTCTACTTGAACTCGATGAAATCCGCCTGCTCTAGCCAATGCGAGGCCAATAAATAACCCTTGAGCTTCAACCATATTATTTGTACCATGAGGAAGGGGGCAATATTTAAATGCTAAAACTGATCCATGATCATCTCGGATACACACACCTACACCCGATTCACCTGCCTTGCCTCTGGAAGATCCATCAAAATTTAGCTTAACAATCCCCTTTGCTGGAGGAATCCAGAGAACCAGCTAACGATCTTGTGAATTTGAATTAAGAGATTGATGGCACCAACCAAATGGTACTTGAATATGTTTCCATTCCCTTGATATCACACTATCCCAACTTGTCATGCGTAGATTACACTTGAGCTTTGAGTGACTAGAATTCACCATTTCAGATATTGACTTTTCCAAATTTAATAGAATTACTTGAGTAGAAGAGGAAATTTTGTAGAAGATTCTTTTTTTGTGCTCCCACCAAATTGCCCACATAACCAAAGCTGGGATACATGTCCATAATGCAGAGAAGAGGGAATCTGGGTATAGTTCTGGCCATGACTGAAATAAATCCCATATTTTTTTTGGCAGAGGTGTAGAATAGTAAAGTTTCCTCAACACAAATATCCAGCAATGTTGGTCGAATGAGCAAGTTAGAAATAAATGATCCACACTTTCTCTTTCATGATCACATAGTAAACAATTAAAAGGTTGTGCAATCTTTAATTTGTGGAGTCTGTCACTTGTTAAAACCCTATTTTTCAATGCTAACCATGAAAAACATCCAGCTTTGGGTAGTGTTAAATGACTCCAGCAAAATGTGAATGCCCAAGAAGGTGAGGAATTGATTTCTTGCTATTGGATAATGTTATACCCATCTTTGATGTTAAAATTTCCCTCTTTTCTAGGGACCCAAAGCACCTTATCTTCAAAGGTTGATAAATATACCACTTTTTTTGAAAAGATTTTTTCCAATAGTTTACATTCCAAGGGAGAGAGATGCAGTTTTGATGGATCTTTCCAGATCACCTTTCTTGAATACAAAGAAACTGCAAACACAAAGTTTATCAAGAATGATCCCCACACATTTTCAAATGCAGTTACAATGCTATCAATACCATCAATATTACCTAATGGTAGAGCCCCATTCCATGAGTCATGCCAAAATTGAACTTGTGATCCACTATTAACTTCCCAATATATATAGTTAGTTACTATCTCCCTTGAAGACATCATGAAATCCCAAATTGCTGATCCTTTCAGGGGATCCAGGATGGTGAGGATTCTAACTAGATTATTGTTATCTAAGTATTTTTGTTGCATGATTTGGCACCATATATTATAGGGTTTAGTGTACATTTTCCAAACAAGCTTGCCTCCAAAAGCTTTATTCCATTTATGAAGGTCATGAATCCCTACACCTCCAAGCTGTTTTGTATGTGCCATACTATCAATTGAAACCAATGAAATTTTCTTATCTCCATTCATGTTTGCAGTCCATAGGAATTCTCTCAAAATATTTTGGATGGAGTTGATAACTGAAGAAGGAGCTTTGAGAGTTGATAGGTAATAGTTTGGTATTGTTGAAAGCACTGTCTTAATAAGAAGGATTCTACCTGAGAGGGAGACCCATCTTGCTTTCCAAGCAACAACTCTTGATTTGATTCTATCAATTATGGGTGCCCAGGAGCTTGTTCTGTTTCCACCGACAAAGAAAGGAATTCCCAAATAGACTAATCGGAGGAAGTCAACTATAAAACCTAGTATATTAACAATCTTATTGGATACTATCTAGTTTGTATTAAACAAGTAAATCTTTGACTTTTCTGAGTTCACTTTCTAATTTGAAATTGAGGTGTACATATCCAAAGATTGTTTAATTTGCCTTGCTTTTGATACAGTAGAGGCTCCAAAAAGTAGAGTGTCATCTACGAATAGGGTGTGTGTTATGTAAATGCTTGCTTCACTAATATAAACACCTTACCAAAGACCTGGAACCTTCTTATGTTGTATATGTCTACTAAAAGATTTGGCCATCAGAATGAATAGGACTAGGGATAAAGGGTCTTCTCATCCCTTGTGTGGATGAGAAGAAACCCGTAGACACCCTATTAATCACTATTGAGAACCAGGCACCCGATACACAAGCTCGTACCTATTTACACCAAGCTTTGGAGAATCCAAATTTATGCAAGACTTTAAATAAAAAATCCTAGCAGACCCTGTCATATGCCTTCATCATGTCCAACTTAATGACAAAATTTGGAGTTTTACTTGCATTAATGGAATGGAGTGTTTCATGCGCCACAAATTCCCCCTCCATTGTTTCTCAACCATGGACAAAACCTCCTTGTGGCTGAGCTACTAGGCTTGGAATCAAATGCTACATCCTGAGATATATGGCTCTCGTAATGATTTTGTAAATAGTATTGCACAAGGAAATGGGTCTAAATTCAGCAAAAGTTTTAGGTGCTTTAACTTTGGGGATAATAACTATAGTGGTAGTATTGAAGTATTTTAGCTTGGACTTACTAGATCTGGATTCTTCAATAACACCCAGTAGATCCCACCCCACTATGTCCCAACATGCTTGAAAGAAGAGAGCAGTGAATCCATCCAGTCCTGGCGCTTTGTTTGGGGGAAGTGAGAAGACTACTTTTTTTAATTCCTGAATTGTAAATGGCTCCATTAACTTGAGGTTTTATGATTTTGAAACAATAGTTGGAATGGAAGCAAGAAGCTCAGTTTCCCAAGTATCCGAGTAAGAAGGTAGAATCGGGGGGGGGGGGGGGGGGGGGGGGGGCAAGTTTTTAAAGAATCTAACCCCTTCATCTTGTATGCTTTGAGGATCTATTATTTGAATACCTGTCTCCACATTGTTAATAGAAAAAATCTGGTTGACTGCTTTTTTCTGTTTAGCTAAAGCATGAAAGAACTTTTTATTTTTATCCCCCTCTTTCAACCATAGTTCCCATGATTTTTGTCTCCAATAAATCTCTTCTCTGCTACATAATTCTTCCCATTCAATAGATAGACTTTTCTAAGAAAGAAAAGAATCATTATCCATGCCATGTTTGGTGATCTTGTCCAGCACCTCTTCTAATTTTTGTTTTACAATCTCCTTTTCTTTAAAAATATTTTAAAAGACTACTTCATTCCATTTTTTAATTTGAGCTTTAATAGATTTCAACTTGGATGAAAACTAATGCATTTTGGTGCCAACAATGTGGGGGGCAGTTATCCACCATTGTCTGATTAAAGGTAGAAAGGTTGGATGTCGTAGCCACATTCTCTCAAATTTGAATGATCGTTTGTGAGAGTGGACCTAAGTGACTGAGTTAAAACACACTTAGATGCTGATAGGGAAGTGATCTAATCCTAGTTTTGGTAGTATGTTTGACTGAAATGAGGTGTTAGCGAGTTTTCAATTCTATGATATTAAAAACTGATCTAACCTCACAACAATCTGAGCAAAATTAGATCTTTTATTGGTCGAAGTGTATGCACTGTTACTTGGCTCTATGTATACAAGATTATTATCTTGTACAAAGTTGGAGAAATCTTGTACTATTTTCAAAGGAAAACTAATACCACCACATTTTTTAGACAATTTTAAAATAGCATTAAAATCACCCCCTATAATTATATGGTGTCCCTGATGAGATTGGATCATATGAGTTAAATCCTGCCAAACTCTCTGCTTATCCAGTGTTGCTATGGGGCCGTAGACATTAATCAAAAGGAATTTTTTGTCATAATAACTCATGCTTATTGCTTGCCAATTATCTGTTTGATTTGTTAGCTAGCCTTGGATTGATTTGGGATCCCAGAGGATAGCCAAGCCTCCTAAGGCACCCATTCCTGGTCTTTGAACTGATTGCCAGTTTGACCATTTCCTGATTGTTTTATCAAAATTACCTTGAGACAGTTTTGTTTCTTGCAACATAATGACATCTTCTTTCATAGAATCTAGCTCTTGCTTGATTCTACCCCTTTTGTCAGAGGCATTTAAACCTCTAACATTCCATGAGATTATCTTCATGGTTGACAAGGAGAACTCATCATTCTCCTCATCAATATTTTTGAAGGTATGAACTTGCCATCCAGAGTAGATTGGATACCTGCTGCAATTTCAGCTTTAGTTCGAGTGTTTTTGGGTTTTCTAGATCTTTTCTTCATTGCAGGCTTCATTTGGCTGGCCTGAGAGGGGGTTTGTTGAATTGACAATATTGTATTATAATATTTTGAATGTGATGAGATCTGATCAGGGTTTGAAGTTTTCAAATCTGAATTGTGTTCTACTATCTCTTGGGCTTCAAACTGATCCAAATTATCCTGATCTGAACTTAGAGCTATCAAACCTTGATCTTGTTTCCCAAAATTCTACATCTCATCTTGATCTGAATCCATAAAGGTATTATCTCGAATCCACTCTCTAATTTGGTTAGTTGGTACCTCATTCAAACTATCATCAGACTCAATATCTGGACTGTCCAGTATGGTCAGAAGCTTGTGATTGTCATATGGAGCTTGATATTCCTGTATATCTGTAGATGGTTTTGGCTGGTAGGTCTAGCCAATGGGTATTGTTGGCAAATTGGTCGCCTGATCAACATACTCTGATAATGTTGATTCTAATTGTATGTTAATACGGTCAATTTCATATAGCAGTCCCTCTTCTACTGTTATCTCAAAGATCAATTTGGTAGCCAATTCTGTGATCATTTGATCTGATAGTTTCCGTGCTTTCAAATTAATAACTACTTGCTTACTGAGTGAGTCCTACATGTTGGTGATATTAATTAGGGAATTTTGATACATCAGCTAATGAACAATGCTGCCAATGATTGGAGAAGGCAAAATAGACTATTCCCTCAAGATTAGCACTATTGATGGAGAAATTGGATTTGGTTGAGGATGGGCAATCTAGCAAAGGAATGGAAATCTACAACCCTCCAAACTAAAGAAGTTATACACTTTATGAATTTGTGATAGTAGCCTTTGGTTAGAGATATTAATCACTAAAATCATCCTTTTATCTACTATAAACTCAAATGATGGTAAGGGGGTCTTGGTTTCAATAATGCTAAGGCCCTTTTGTGGAATATCTTCCACTCCCTTACATTGAGTGAAGTCCTGTATAGAGAAGTCTGTTGGATTCGAGCAGTGGTCCACACATACAAGAACCTTAGTGTGCTCCATCTTCTTGCATTGCGTGGTAAAATGGACTAAGGAGTTTTGATGCTTCTGACAAGTGTTTGCCTCCTCTAGAACAATGTTCTATTCTAGTATCCCCCATTTTGACTTGATCTTGATCTGGTTTGGTGTCGGCTTTGAGGGACAAAGCAGCACACAAATGCGAGTATCACGATGTGGGTATTCAAATGGGATGAGATCATGCTTGAAAAAAATGCCAATTTTATTGGTAATGATTTCTACAATTTCCAAGTCTCTATATTCTAAGGGAAGTGAAGGGAGGGTAATCCAATACGGATAGAAACAACATTCAGATTTAATCAGTTTAAAGCTAGGCATCCATACCCAAGTGAATAAACTGTAGCCATTACAAAACCACCCTTTATAATGATGAATGGCATCCCTACATTCTGCTAATTCAAAAGAAGCGACAAAGATGCCTAAAGGTGAATCCAACAAAATAATGTATGATAAACCCTGCCAACTATCAAATGCCCAAGATCTGATATCTAAAAAATCAAGAGATTGATTTGGAAACTTACTAATGAGTGTTGTACACTTCAATGATCTGACCTGATTTTGTAAGAGCTATTGCGGAAGAGTGATCTCGAGTGCTTGATGGGTGTCTTTTATCGTAGACGGGCCTCCTCTGTAATGAAGTACATGATCTAGGGATTGACCATCTTTGTGCAAATGGGTTTGAGCAGGAGGATTTTGATTTTGAATAGGTCTCTAATATTTATTTAGATTTAAGGGTGCTCTAATACGGGGATCTTTTGGCACTACCCTGATTTGGTTTTTAGAGATATGTGCATACCTGATTTGCACAGGATATCCTAAAGGGGTCCCTTCACAAATGTAAAAAATTAGTTGTTCCTTGATATATTTGACCTTCCTATGCTGGCCAAATGCATTTCTCTTGTTTGTTCAAGTCGCAGTAGAAAACACCCTCCAAGGTTTAGGTTGATCTTGCTGGGAAGCTACCAATGGCTGTTGAAGAGGAGCTGTGGATCTGATATGTTCTTGGTGGGATGACTCTCCATGATCAAAACTTGAAAACCTTGAAAATCATTGTGCTCTCTCTTACCATGAGGTAGTTGAGACTTCTGTGGCTTAACCTAAAACCTAGAGTATATGAAGAAGGGTTTCGCAGGCTAAACTATGGCTTTACCAGAGAAAATAGAGGTGCTCAGTTTTCCCTTCACATTATTTGGTACATTCTTTTCCACAAAATGGAAACAGAGAAAATCATTAGGTAGATGACTGATGGGGATGGGGATGGGGTGGGGGTTTGCAGGTTGGACAAATGGGAATCCATGAAATATTTTTGCCATGTCGGAATGCATACCCTATCACCTAGCACCTGCTATTGACCCACCTGTCAACTGCTAATGATGATGCCCTCTGTCAAAATGACTGTCAAGGTAGAACTGTTTGAATTTCTAACTCTATGTTTGCAATGGTTGCCTCCTCCTGCATTGCCACCATTCCTTCTCTATGCTCACCATTTCATCCACGTGACCATCTGCAATGGCTAATTCACTCATAAAATTTGAATTTGATAGTTTTTTTTCATGTTTTAATGCTTAGATTCATGCTTTAGCTAATTAGAGAACACTTCAATTTGGCTTAAAATGGAAAGAATTTATGGTTTCATGCCTAATTTGGAAATATTTTCTAGGTTTACCTTGATTTCATGCATTTACTCTTGAATCTCTCATTTAAGTGTCACATTGTCACTATTTAAGGGTCAAATCTGAGAGCTAACACCCTTATTTCATACTTGCACTAACTAGAGAGCAATAGGATGCTTTTATTTGTTAGTTTCTTCAATTACATGCTTATTTTCTCTAACAAGTGATGTTATTATCCTATTGAAGTGTTGTGTTGCAGGCCCTAAACTCACACAGACACATCCTTGCTGCATTATAGTCTTCATCATTGCTGCATTATAATTGTCATCCTTGTTGCATTATAGTCTCCATCCTTGCTACATTATAATCTTCATCCTTGCTGCACTATAGTCTTCATCTTTGTTGCATTATAGTTTTCATCTTTGCTGCATTATAGTCTTCACTCTTGCATTCCTTAGTTACATTATAGTCATTCATTCTTACATATCTTTAGATTCCATTATAGTATTCAGCCTTTCACATCTAAGCTTACATAATAGAGTACACAATGGTCCTTTCATGAGCATTCATGTTGCATATTAGTCTGCATTCTAGTCTTCATTTATGAACCTCCATCATAGCATCTTGCATAATCCTTAGTGTTTATTTAGATCCCTTGAAATTTTTATGTAAAAATCTGAAAAAGATACCAATATTAGAGGTTTCCCTTTTGTTGGTGAGTAAAAGATCTTGATTTTGGATGGTCTTAATATTAGTCTTTTTGACTTTATCATTTATATTTGAATCAAAATCTCCCTATGTTTTGGGAGAATTTGATTTTGTCTTTTGATTATCTTTGATCTTTTGTTCTATTTTTTTCTAAAGTCAAGATCTGAATACTCATCCTCTTGGGGTTGTCCTCTCAGTTTGTGTTTTCTAAGGTTCTTTCAAAAACTTTCACGTATCCAAAATCAACTAAAAACAAATTGCATTCTTAAAAATCAGATTTCATTACGCCTTAGTTTGCATTCGTTGCACATTCTTTAAGTTTGTTGCCACTCTTCATTCAAAATCAGATTGCACAAACCTTAGTTGCATTCCATTTAGATGCATAGTTGTCATAACTTTTAGCCCTCCAAAAATCAGATTGCATATAGCTCTTAAGTTGCATATCATTTCATACTTTACATGCTGTTTTGATAAATCTATAAATCCAAAAACATAGACTGCATTTTGTTCCAAAGATTTAAAGCCTTACAAATCTGAAACTTCCAAAATCATACATTGCGAGTTGCATAAGCATTGCTGTCCTTAAAATCAGAGAATTATTTTGTGAAAACAATCCAATACTTTGTCACAAATTTGTAAATTATACCTCAAGTTTTGCTACATAGTTTTTCTATCATTCTTGGTTACACAAAGTGCCATCATATTGAGTTCAACTCTTGTCACAAAACCTGTCCTGAATCAGATTTCATCATCATACTTTCAGATTATCTTCTCTTGAGTTGTGTGCACAAAGATACATAGGTTTCTTAACATTGACTTGGATCTAAGTCACTTGCAATAACATCTCAAAGTAGATGCTATCCCACCTTCATCTTGCTCAAGAATTGTTTAAAACTTCATTGTTCTTACTTACCTATATTTTTTGATAACCAAGATATGCCAGTTCAGACTAGGAACTCTTCTTGCCATCTTTCAGGAGAGAATCCTTTTACATTCAAAATCAATCCTTTCTTCAGAGAAAAGCCTGGAACCTCTAAACAAATTGAATATCCTCAAGCACAACCCTCTAATCACAAAATGTCTGGATGAGGAAAACACCATGAAGACTATCGTTCCAACAACCATGTTGTCGGTGATCACAATGTAGATCATGATGATTCTTCTAGTGAATCAGAGCCTGACAAAGCAAGTATTGCTCAGTGTAAGTCAGACAAGGTGTTCCTTAAAATGATGAAATTTATCATGGCTAGGGAAAAGGAACAATACTTCCTTGAATTAGCAAATCAAGGGCCCAATTGCCTCCCCAATATAGGGCAGAAGATGTCATTGCAAAGGAAGAGGAAACACCTCTAACACTTCTCACCAAGTAATTGCAAGCACTACAACTTGAATTACAAATGATGAAGATGAGTCAAGAGAAGCCCATGTCTAAATATTCTATTGACTCAATCTGCCCATTCCCTTTTGACAAAAACTTGTACTTACCCCCATTCCTGCGAGGGGTAGAAATTCCAAAGTTTGACAAGTATGTCAGGAATTCTGATCCTCAAGACCATATCCGACAATTCTATGCACAATGCATGGAATTTATGCACGAAAAAACATATCTAATGCACCTATTTCCTTGAAGCTTGGGAGGAAAAGAAATAGAGTGGCTTTCAAAGTTACCCATAGGAATCAAAACTTTCGATGAACTAGTTGAAAAATTCCTTCAACATTACTTGTATAATATCCAACATCCCATCACAATGACCGATCTTTGCAATACCAAACAACAAATAGGAGAATCTTTCTTGATGTTCCTTCAGTGATGGATGAGTATCTTTTCACTTTATCCATGTCTCATTCCCGAGACTTAGAAAATTGACATCTTTATCAGTGTGCTGATGCCAGAGTTAAAATTCCCCATTCAACTTCAAGATCCTAACACTTTTGACAAACTGGTGAAAAATGCACTTAAAATAGAAGATGTACTTGTAAAGAAAGGAGAGATCACTCTCTACAAAGAAAATAAGTTCAATTCCAATTCCAAAGATAAAAGTAAATATTGGAATAAAAACAAGAACATGGTGAATGATGGGGCGGTAGATCAAGCTATTCCTCCACCTAAACTAGTAGTTTTTAACATTACAAGTGGCTCCAAAGCCCTAAAAGCTGTTGAGAACACAACAAAAGCCCCATCTAAGGGCACAAGTACACTTCTCAAAGACAAACCATGGGCCAAGCCCAAGCGCACATTCACACCTCTTGGGGAATCATATGGGTCAATGCTCAAGACTCTTCTCACAAATCAACTCATTACTCTACCAGACAATTCCAATCCCTATGAGATGGAAGTGAAACCTAAATGGTGGAATGACAATGATTATTGTGACTATCACAGGAATAAAGGGCATAAAACTAAAAGCTTCTTGAAACTTAAGCATGAGATTCAAGATCTCATTGACAATGAGGTGATCATAGTAGATAATCATACTACCAATACTGATCACACAACATTTAAAGACCCTTTACCAAAATATGAAAAGAGGGAAAGCTCTAAGCCAAAAGAAGGTGCTTGAATTAATCACACATATGGCACCAATGACAGTAATGTCATTAATATGCTTGAAGCATCCTCTCTTGAATGTTGTAATGTCATCATTGTACCTAAGCAAACGAAAGAGTCTGAAGTTGCCAATGCAGTGACTCGTGCACAAGCCAAAGTCACTTTGGGAGGAACCAAAACCTCCAACATCATAGATCAATCATAAAAACCCTCTTCATCAGGAAAACAACCAACAATAACCATTCTTAGGTCTTCAAATTCTAAATAGCTGGTTCCACCCCATTCTACTGACTACAACATTGTTGAGCACCTAAAAAATACTATTGCTCAAATATCAATCTTTGAATTGCTTAATATCTCCCTTTCTCATAAAGAGATCTTGGATCAAGCCCTATCAAACACCAATGTCCCTAAGAATTTATATTTAGATCAATTCCAGTATATGGTAGGTCATCTAACCTCACACCACTATCTGTCATTTTCAGAAGAGGATGATAATTCTTTAGGTCACCCGCACAACCATCCTCTACAAATTGAAGTCATGATACAAAAGCATCGATTCAAACATGTATTGATAGATGGAGGCGCATGGTTAAATATCTATACATACAAACTCATTGAATAGTTAGGCTTATCTAAGTCTTCTATTGATCCTAAAAAGAAAATCACAATCAAAGCCTACGATGAACATGAGAGATCTTCTAAAGGTCTCATGTGCTTGCTGATCAAAGTGGGTCCAGTGGAAAGAGATGTTATCTATCAGGTTCTCAATCTTCTACTAGCTTACAACATACTACTAGGCCACCCTTGGATCCACAAAATGAAAGTTGTACCATCAACCTTCCATCAATGTATAAAGTTTCCCTTCAATGGTATGGAAGTCATTGTGCATGCAGATACTAGCTATGTCTGCAATACTCTAAAATAGGAAACTGATACACTCATCCCCCACAATAGCGAGGCATCCACTTTTGAATATGGAAAAGTTATGATGATAGACATGGAAAAGAAGTTGAGAATTTGAGATATAGGAATAGGGGGATATCAAATTGAACCCGTCTTGTCTATGACATCTTTACCAATCTCTCCTAGATCATATGGAAAACCTTTAGAAGATAAGAGACCTAAAAATACATGACCAAAAGTCATTTATGATGGTGCTTTTGTACAAGCTTATGTCCCTTTGGAGGACAAGAATGAGGAAAAGGCCATCTTGGCATGGCCCTACAAAGAACCTGATAATACTGAATCCAAACATTGTGAAATATCCCAAGAAAAATACACTAGGGGATATGATCTAGCTAAATAGATGGGTTACAAGGGGAAGGGACCCCTAGGACTAAATAAAAAAGGGTTGGTCAAACCACTTCATGCAGAATTTTGCAATCCTAGGGATAAGACTAGTGTTGGTTTTAGAGAAGCTCAATTTCAACCAGCCATTGATAGAGATGGTCCTATTTTTTATTCTGATGGTGATGATGAACCTGACACTGATGCCTGTGTGTGTGAATTTTATACCTAATTGTAGACACAACACTTTAGTAAAACATTAGAGGTTAGCAAAAATCAAAATCTGCAAGTAATTGAAACTATGCTAACCAGGCGATTTACTGCCTTCTAGCAGGTGCGAGTATGATGTTCTCAGATTGGAATCGAGATCAGTGACAATGCAACACCTAAACGAAGGATTTGAATGCAAAGAATTGAAAAACTATATGAATGCAGATTTAATCTATATTTTTGTATTTTCTATGCAATAAGATGAAAAATTGTATGAAATTTATCTATAATGAATTGAAATTGATATGAAAATTAAGCTAACAATGATACAAAATATGAAACTAGAATGAATTGAAAACAAGATTGATCTCACAAAATGCTGATTCGCTAGAAGCTTGATGATTCCTCTGATGTCAATTCGCTAGAGTAAGTATGCAAATTTTGTGGATCCTTTTAGAAGAGCTGAAGCCTTGGTTTTATAGAAATCCAGGGCTTTGAGGATGTAAGAGAAAAGCCATAAATCACTCTTGATGAACTCAGGTTGATTTTTGAGTCAACAAGAAATCAGAGAAGATTAACTCACATAATCATGCAAAATCATGCAAGAACAACTTTTTAACTCAAATCAAAAGTTTAGATCAGCTTTGAACTCAAAATGGAATGTTGAGTTTCCAAAAGTTAACAACTTGCATTGATTTCCTGATTTAAAGTTTAACTGCTCTTTGAATGTGCACAATTAATTATGAATTAATTAAATAAATAAAGTGATTTATCCTCAACTTAACGGATTTTTGAATTTAAAACAATTGATTTATGGGTTAATCAATTATTAAATAAAACTTTATTCAAAAACTATATTATTAAAAATTGACAATTGACATTAATTAATTAAATAAGAATTTAATCAATTAGTCATAAGATTTTAGATTTATTGTCAAAATAAAATAATACAATTATTAAATTAAATTAAATTAAATAATTAAGTGGCAGTATTAAATTTGATTAATTAGATATTCAGAATATTCAATTAATCAAACTTTAGGATAAATAGGATTTATCGCCAAATAATCATTAAATTAAGAATAATTAGGATAAATAGGAATATTCAAGGAATATTCCCCAATGCAGAATTAAGATAAAATCAATTAGAATTTGATAATGTGCAGATGTGCCTTAGGCTAGGACTTTTGTATCAATTTCATTCGATTTTGAAGATGTAGGAGGTTAATGAACCTATAGCCCATTTTTGGGGTATTACATTTTGCCCCTCTTTGAATCACTATGCAAAGTGTAGTGGTTCAAAGAATAGTCTGTGTTTGATGTATGTATGAAACTGATTTGAAAGATTTGAAAAAGAGATACTGACCCAAGCCCAGAATGACCAGGAATCGCGATGATGCTAGCTATATCAACAATGAACCGGTGATTACGAAGAAGTGTCAAAATGCCTAATTCTGAACCTTATGATTGTGAAGAAGTGAGTGACTTATTCCAGACCTAAATGTCCTTGTATGAGTCATATTGGTATCACATCCTAAACCCATAAGTTATGAAGAACCAAGGAAATAACACTAATGAACCGAAGGTTACGAAAAGCTAATACAGTTTACAAGATAGATTTAGAATACTAGATGAATCTGATATGCCCCAAGAGATGATAGATTTTCCCCAAGTGATGAGGACTTTAGATGAATCAACAAGTAGATGTGGTTGTTGTCTTCATTACTGAGGAAAGATTGATTTTTAGATTTAGATTTATAGACTTTGAATCATGTGTAATATCATGCCCCCTTCGGGACTAAAATTGAAATCTGACAAGAAAACTCAACGTTATAGTTTAGAAGCATGTTAATTGATTTGAGAAGTGGTTGTACACATTTGAGAATGCGTTCTAAATCATTTAGAGGTCCAAAAGACCAAGTTTGACTAGGTTAAACCATGAGTTGACCATAGCTGACCAAGTTGAAATTTTGATAGTTTGATGTAAGATAATTAGTTAAGTTGAATTCTGGATTTGTTTGATGATCGAAGGTATAATCTGCAAGTACGTAATAATATAAATGATCTCAGATTTTGATTTTGATCCCAAAAAAAGATTCTACTTGTTGTTTCATTGGAGGAACCTTCACGTGAGATTCGGCTCTTATGATATGTTTTTAGCATTTTTGGTTTTGAAGATTCATTTAAGTGTTCAAGCAATTTGTGAGATCATGCAAAGTGCAAAATGAAATGCAAACCTAAGACCTAGGACCTAGTCACTAATCTTGTGTCGATTTGTTGTCATCATTGAACTTTTATGTAACTAGATAAATCAATACAATGCCCATGAGTTATGAAACCATAGACATATGAATATCAATTTGTATGCACAAGAATCAATACAACACCCACTGGTTAGGCAACCATGGACATATGAATATTGATTTTATTTTTGAAATGTCAGATTAGATATAAGCACCAAGGCATAAACGCTAGGATGACCTGAATATCATGTCCATTTTGATATAGCAATTTGTATAAGCATCAAAACATAAACATTGTGATGACCAGAATACTCCTTGAATTACAAACACATCAAGCAGTCAAGAGATCCTTTTAAATCCAATGTATAGTGACCCTTTATCGTTCACATCATTAGGTAAGATCGCATTTCACAGTAGGAGAAAGAACTCACTCAAAAAGATAATAGTTAGATCAAACTTCAAGATAGATGCTCTTACAAACGGATCCAAAGTTGTTAGATTTTTACATACAAGCAGCGAACAAAAACAAGATTATGCCCCCAGTCATCACTCTCTAAATCCTATAAAGGACATCATCGAAGAGCTCGAAAGGACATAATATGCAAAAATCTCAATGTGAATCAGTAAGCATACAAGGAGATAAAAGCATGTAAAAATCATAGATTATTTTCAGTTTGATGTTTGATTGCGTTGTTGTAAATGCAAAATCCTTTTTGGAGACGAGACAAACTGACTGACTCAAATGAAGCTTCAAAGGACTCTGACTAGATATGATACATCTAAGATATACTGGAGGCCATAGGATATGATATTGATTTCCCCCAAGTTTGAACATTAATAGGATACAGACGCTTTAGCTAATTAGGGTACAGACCAACTTATTGAAAATAGGAATGTAGAAACAAACTGAAAGATATGTACAAACTAAAGCAAGACTGAAAGCTGGAAAAGACCAAGATTGCTCTGATAGATGTAGCATTTTGAAACAAGTGGCACCCATTTGTCAGGTTTTCACTATCTTGGCAGAGATTCTATTTTTGCTACCAAGGTGCCTGTTTCCAGGTTTTCACCAAGGCACTTTTTCTTTTTCTTCATTTTTTGTATTTTTCATTTTTTCAATTTTTTTTGTTACTTTTGATATTTTTTACTTTTTTTTGTGAATCATCAAGGAGCCCATTGCTAGGTTTTCACCAAGATGTTCATTTTTTCAGGACTTTTTCCAATTTTTAAGATTTTTTCAAGACATTTTACCATAGACTGAATGCCTTAGGCATATAATTTCTTCAGATGGAGAACATTGATTGGTTCTTAGAGCTGTTCTCCTTTAGTCATTGAGAGTTGATAGGCACTAGAGCCAAAAGTAGCAGTGATTATAAATGGACCCAGCCAGTTGGGTTCAAACTTCCCCTTGCATTCTTGATGTCATTGATTTTTAGGATTCTCTCTCAAGACTAGATCGCCAACCTAAAATTCTCTGTGTCTGACTTTCTTGTTGTAACCTCTAGACATTCTCTTTTGATATACTCTGAGATGATCATACGCTACTTGTCTGCACTCATCTAGTAGTTCAAGTTCTTGCAACCTAGACACTTTGTAGTCATCATCAGTTACTAGACCATGCATTATGATTCTTAGTGATGGGATTTCAACCTCAATAGGCAATACCGCTTCAGACCCATAAACTAAAGAGAAAGGTGTAGCCCCAGTAGGTGTTCTGATACTTGTTCTATAGGCCTAGAGAGTTGGATTGATCATGAGATGTCAGTCTCTTCCTATTTTATTAACTGTCAGGTGCAAGATTTTCAATAGATTCTTATTAGAAGCCTCTGCTTGTCCATTCCCTTGAGGATAGTAGATAGAAGACCAATGTTATGTAATATTGAATTTAGCACATAAATCATCCAGGTCTTTGTTTTTGAATTGTCCACCATTATCTATGACTATGGAATGTGGAATACCATGTCAACATATGATGTAGTTCAAGATGAACATAGATATTTGTTTTCTAGTTTCTTGTGTCAAAGGGACTGATTCTACCCATTTTGTAAAATAATATGTAGCTGTGATTATATGGGTATGTCCATTAGAAGAATGAGGATGTATAGCTCCTATAAGATCAAAGGCCCACTGATGAAAAGGCCATTGTGTAGTGAACGGAATTAGATCTCTCCCTGGAGCATGAATTAAGTTGCCATGTACTTGGCACTTTTGATAGTTCTTAGCAAACTTGATAGACTCTTTCTCCATTGCCAGCCAATAGTACCCAGCCCTAATAAGTTTTCAAGCTAGTGTTAAACCGTTCGAGTGTGACCCACATATACCATCATGGACTTCCTCTAATGCATGTTGAGACTCTTCCTGCTCTAAACATCTAAGTAGTGTACCATCTAGACCTCATTTGTACATATCGTTACCAATGATGACATACCGAGATGCATTGCGGATACGGTATCATTTCTCATGATGGTTAAAGGTATCCAAAATGATTTGGTCTTTGAGATAGGAGAATAGTTTTTTGTATCAGGATGAATCATGACCAACAACAGTGCATATCATGCGGGTTTCAAGGGAATCATATGCAGGATAAGATAGTGCTTCCACCAGGAACTTGTAGCATAGTTCATGTTCAGGCTGCTGTAATAGAGTAGATAGCATTGCCATTGCATTGATAGCCTTGTTCTCAGTTCTAGGAATTTGCTAAAATGTGATAGATACGAAATATTTCTTTAGATCATCTACCATTCTTTTGTATGGAATGATCTTTTCATCTTTAGTTTGGTACACATCATTGACTTGATGGATAACAAGTTGTGAGTCCCCATGAATGTGTAATTCTATCACTCTCCACTCAATTGCTATTTTCATGCCATTAAGAAGGGCTTCATATTCAGCAATATTGTTTGTGCAAGGAAACTTTAATCTAAATGCTTTAGGTATGGAATATCCTTGAGGTGTGATGAAAAATATTCCTACTTCAGATCCATTCTGTGTATAGGAGCCATCAAAGAACAATTGCCATTGTTTCGAAGAAAGACTCATGATAGAGGAATCTGGGAATTCCATTTGCATTGGTGTATCATCAAACATGGGTGCATCTACTAACTGATCAGCAATAACTTGGCCTTTAATAGCTTTTCTTTCAATGTATTCAATGTCAAATTCACTTAAGAGCATGACCCATTTAACTAATCTACCCGTGAGGGTAGCTTTGTTGAGTAGGTATTTTAGTGGATCAATTTTAGCTACTAAATGTGTGGTATGAGCCAACATATAATGTCTCAGTTTTTGTGATGTAAAGATCATAGCTAGAAAAGATTTCTCGAGCATTGAATAGTTCTTCTCATATACAACCAATGTTCTACTGATATAGTATATAGCTCTTTCCTTTTTATTCTCATCATGTTGTGCTAGCAATGCCCCCAGTGATGTATCTGTTGCGGAGATATATAAGACCAAAGGCTTCCCTTGAATCGGAGGCATCAAGATGGGAGGATTTGATAGATACTTCTTGATATGATCAAAATTCTTTTCACATTCCTTGCTCCATGCAAATGTCACACCTTTATGTAGTGTCTTTGTAAAAGGTTGTGATATGTCTGCCAACTAAGATATGAAGCATCTGATAGACTGAATTATCCCTTGCAATGTCCTCATTTGGATGATGTTCTTCGGGGGTTGCATCTCCATTATAGCCTTCACCTTAGTGGGATCTACCTCAATTCCTTTCTTTGAAACAATGTATCCTAAGAGATTTCTAAAAGTGACACCAAAAGCACATTTCTTAGGATTTAGTCTAAGACTAAATTTTTCCATTCTATCTAGTATCTTGCTCAAGTCATTTAGATGTTAAGCTCTAATCATAGATTTTGCTAAAGTATCATCAACATAATCCTCCATAGTTCTATGCATCATGTCATGAAAAATAGAAGTCATAGCTCTTTGATATATAGCACTAGCATTTTTAAGCCCAAATGGCATGACATTCCAGCAGAAGGTACCCCATGCACATGTAAAAGCAGTTTTCTCTTGATCTTCTGGAGAAAATTTTATTTGATTATATCTAGAAAAACCATCCATTAAAGAATACATCTCAAAGCCCGCAATCATATCCACTAACATATCAATGTTAGGTAGTGGAAAATCATCCTTAGGGCATGCTTTGTTTACATCTTTGAAATCTGTGCACAATCTTATAGATTTGTCAAGTTTTGAAATAGGTACAATATTAGAGATCCATTCTGCATAATCAATAACACGAATAAATTTGGCTTTTAGGAGCTTCTCTAATTCAACTTTTACCAAGAGTGCAACATGTGGATGCATCTTTCTCTATTTTTGTTTAACAGGTTTGACATTTGGAGCTATAGACAAATGATGCATTATAAGATCAGGATCCAACCTTGGAATATCTGAATATTTCTGTGCAAAGTTGATGTTCTTTTCTGTTAAGAATGTTGTAAAGTCTTGCTTCTCTTCTTCTGATAAAGATTGTGCTACATGGATCAACTATGGTTCCTCTGCTATTCCCAAATTAATAGATTGAGTGGGCTCAATTAGAACTGGAGATCTATCTTATAAATGACTTGGAAGGACATCAAATATCTCATCCTTAGGTGCCTCAGAGAGGTTTTCACCTTTGGATATGTCTTTTATTTTTACTTTTGTAGGTTCTGAGACTGCCACAAAGTGGTTTTCACCCTCAAAACTCCTTTTCTTTTTATTCTTATTCTTATTTTTCTGACTAAGATACTTGATGTCTGACTCTATCATGCTAATGCTCGATTCACTGATGGAAGTCCTCATAGGCTTAATTGCATTTAGGTAGCAAGCAAGGGTATAGTCATTGGGAAAGGTATAAATATCTTGGTTCAAGTTGGTGGATGTTATGTCAAGAAGGTTAGGGTGTTGGATAGTCAAAGTGGTGAAAGATTGGGAAAGAGTGTTTACGGATATGGATCTATCATCATCAGTCCTAACCCGATGCTTGAGTTCAAAGGTGATATTACAACTTAAGACATTCAATTCGTGAATAGCCTCAATGTCATTGTGGGAGTCCACTTCAGCCATTGGTGGATTAGACTCGATAAGTTCATCATTTCACTCTAGACTCACATTGAGTTTAGGTGCATATTGGTGAATAACATCAACATGTTTCTCTGTAATAAGCTCATCTTCCTTTGGAATGGCTCCCCATTCATAGTCATTAGATTCTTCATCTATGCCTCTAGGAAATCTAAGAACATGAGTAAAGTTAGGATGAATACCCCAAGAAGGGTTACCCTCATATTCTGATTTGAATTCATACTCATGGGAATCTATCTCAGAATAACTACCACGTTCTTCTTTGTCTATAGTAGGTTCTTGTATTTCTACTACATTAATCCTTTTGATTGGATCATCTTTTACATCAAGAAGGTCTTTGATTTCTTTAGGCAAACATTCATAAGGGATAAGTTTTGAGCTATCTGAATCACTATCTAATGATTCAATTTCTTCCTTCTTAAGAAGAGCTTCTCCTAGTGTGATTTTCTCTATGACATGAGAACAATTACCCTTGAGGTAAAAGGGTTTCTTTTTAAAGCCTAAGCTAGTAGTATCCTTGTTTGACCTACCCGTATGTGAAATAGGTGCCATGAGACCTTTTCCTCTAACTCCTAGAGGTCCTTTACCTAGATATCCCATTTTAGCTATCAATCTATCCCCTAAGCCATATGACTTAGAAGGAATATTAGGTGTTTTAGCATCACATTTTTGAACAACTTGAAATTCAGATTCATATTTGTATAGCCATGCAAGTACAGCTTCATCCTCTTCAAACTCTTATTTAGATACCTTTCTACAACAAAATTTCCTTTATATGCCTCAAGAGGTTCTTTAGATTTTGGTTTAGACTATTTGAGAGTTTTCCCATAAGACTTAGGTGAGACAGGGAGCGATGTCAAAGATAGGACTAGCTCTATAGTATATTCTCCCATACTATTTTCTTTTATAGTGACCTCTTTTGTAATGTCTTCCATTTTAGATGTTGAAGCAACATCTAGCTGCTTAGTGGAAGATTCTCTATTATTAGGAACTAGTTTATCAACACTCTCTTTCAAGGTATTGCAAGTTGTATACAAATCCACTAGAATTGTCACCTCTACTCCTTCATAAGGAAATTTCAAGCATTGATGGTATGTAGAAGGAATATCTTTCATTTCATGTATCCAGGGTCTCCCTACAAGGATGTTGTAAGCCAAAGGTAGATCAAGAACTTGACATGTAGTATCTCTGATGACAGGATCTGCTCTGATAGGTAAGACAATTGTTCCCTTAGAAGATCTTTCTTTCTCATCATCTGCTTTGATAGTTATCTTTTTCCTGGGATCAATGGCCATTTATGAAAATCCCAATTGTGTGATCAAGTTGTAAGAACAAATGTTTAAGCCAGCGCCCCCATCTATCAACACACATTTGACATGACGATTTTGTATCAAGACTTCAATATGCAAGGGCTGATTATGTGGATGACTCAAGGAGTTATCATCTTCCTCTGAAAAGGAAATGTACTATGGAGACGTAAGATGAACCACCATAGACTGTAATTTGTCTAAATCAAGGTTGTCAGGAACATTGGATCCGAGCAAAGCTTTATCTAAAATGGCTCTGTGAGCTAGAGATATCCGAAGCAACTCAAACATTGAAATTTTAGCATTGGTATGCTGGAGTTGTTGGACAATACTGTATGAAGTAGGCTTCATGTCTTTAGGATTTGAAGATTTAGATGTAGCCTTCTATTTAGAAGCAGATGAAAGATTGAAAGGCACCTTAGGGACATTGGATGAATTTGGTATTTGTCCTTGTAGGTGTGCCTGAGCTTGTGATCGAGTAATTGCATTAGCTGATTGATTTTCTCTATCTCTTCTTACAATTGTGATGACATTGCAACGCTCAGAGAGGCATGGTTCAACCATATTGATAATAGTATTATTTCTAGGGTAAGCATAATTGACCTTGGCACCCATGTTAGGTTGAGAAGACAAATCTCCTTGACCATGTTTTGGAAATGGTTCTATAAATGTCATATGGTCATTATTGCTCTTATGATTGTCAACTATGATTTCTCCTTTATCAATCTTGTCTTGTATGATATGTTTCAAGCGAATGTAGTTATTATTTTTATGACCCTTATTATGATGGAAGTCACAGAAATCATTCTCTCTCCACCAGCTCGGTTTAGGTTCAGGATCAAAGACTTGCTTCTCAGGCAAGTAAATGATGTTACTGGCCAACAAATTTTTCATGGCAGATTCCAAGGACTCTCCAAGAGGAGTGAATTTACGATTAGGATTTGTAGCCCAAGGTCTATAATCAGATGACTTTTTGGTTACATTCAGATGTTTTAGCTTCAGCAGCTTTGATGGCTTGGGTGCCAATAGTGAGATTGAAAGCGGGTGCCTTGGATGGGGCACGGATATTATCAACAATGCCATCAGTGACAATGCCTTTATTCTTGTTCCAATTTTTGTTTTTGTCCTTAGAACTAGATACAGATTCATACTTGTCCTTTTGAAGTGATATGTCTCCTTTTTGTACAAGTACTTTCTCAATTTTGATTGCATTTTCTACAATCTTATCAAATGATGTATGATTTTGCATTTACAAGTGGTAGTTGAGTTCTGGAACAAGATTGTTGATGAAGATTTCCAGCTTCTCAATTTCTGGAATGGGTCTAGCATATAGAGAAAATTTCTTCCTCCATCTCTTGAGAAATGTCAGGAATGGTTCACCTGGATATTGTTTCAGATTGCAGATGTCGATCATGGTGACTGGATGTTGAATATTGTAGGAGTATTGCTAATAGAATAGTTTAATTAACTCCTCAAAATTTTTGATAGTTAGAGGCATTCTAGAGAACCAATGAATGACTGCTCCTCCTAGAGATCGAGGGAAAAGAGGCATCAACTAGATTGGTTCATGCATAAACTCCATGGATTGAGTACATAATTCTCTAACATGATCTTGAGGATCAAATTTTCCATCATACTTATCATACTTAGGCATTTCCACTTTTTTAGGAAATTGTGGCATGTACAAGTCTTTATCGAATGGAAAAGGGCATAGGGCTTCCATGGAAAACTCCTTAGGTTCCTTTTCTTTTTCAAGTTTGTTAAGTTTGACTTGCATGGCATGCATCTATTTAATCAAAGATGAGAGTGGAGTTTCTTCCTCATGTGTAATGATATCTTTGACATTAAATTTGGGAGGAAGTTTAGCCCCTTGACGAGCTAATTCTAGAAAGTATGTTTCTCTGTCTTCCTTCAAGAAATGCCTCATCATTTTCTTGAAGTCATCATCATTTTGATATCAAGCAATTTCAGAAGGTGTGGGTTCTTTATCCACACCATATTGAGAGTGATGTCCTTGGGACCCATGATGTGTCCCTTTGTGAGACATGCTAGGAGTTTTAGGACTCCCTGGATTAGATTGAGGTGGAGTTTGTTGATTACCTCTATGAGTTGATGGAGGGGGTATGTAACCAATTTTCAATCAAAAATTGCCAAGACTGTCATCTTCGTAAAGACCAGAATTGTAGAGTTTCTCAAGAGTTTGGCCTATGTGAGTAGACAAAGTTGCGGTGTTAAGTGCTTCTCCAGATTTCTTGTGAGGGGAAGCTCTAGTCTCCACCATTAACCTTGGGTGAAGCAAAAGAATACAATGAAGACAACTGAAGAAATATTTGATTCAAGAAGATCAAATGACACAACCTTGTAAAAGTTTGATTGATTGAGGATAAGATTCTATGTAAATGAAGGATACTGTGCCCTAGATGTATGGGTAGATGCCTAAAAGATAGCGGACATGAGTTCACAACACTTAGCCGTTTTGAAGATTGATTGAAGATTGATAGTTATGACAAGGTTTTGACATAAGATGAAAAAGATTCAAATCAATTAAACAGAAGGCTGAATTAGACTCAAGAGGCCACTTTAGGAAAATGATTGGATTCTTTCTATTTTTTGCTCTATTCTTGACATAGTGATTTTCTTGACAGACTCTAGAAATAGGTTGTAAAAGCTAGGTCTCTGACAGTTTTTAACACTTTTTGACAAATTTTTAGACTTTTCTCAGAGACTTTCTATAGGCTCATACAACAGTGGGTAGGCTATGAAATGACAATTGAAGAGCTCGTACGATAGTTGCAAAACTTGCATGACAGTTGATAGCAAGATTTTTTATTTTTGTTATTGACTGGTGGTAAAACTTGTACGACACTATACTAGCTATCATACGACAATCAAGGGGTTTTGAAATGACAATAGCCAAAACTCATTCAACTTTCTGACTTTACGGGACAACTTTTGACTCCAGAAAGGTGTTTGACATCAGATTTTGCAATTTTTAGGTTTTCAATTTCAAATTGTTCACAAAATTGTCTGTCCAAATTTGAAGATTGTACTAGATTGATTCGTTCTTAGTAACTAGATAGATAAACAAGCACAAAAAATAGCACGCAAGTGATTTCAAGCACATCTGAAAACAATGAACAGGGGAAAAAGTAAACCTACGCATGAACAACCAAGTGACTAAATGTGCTAATCCCTAGGAGTGCTAACAGTGTATGTTCCAAAAAGTTTTGCAATAATGCACATATTCCTAGAAAATAAAATTTTTGCCTCTCTAGGGTTTGTAGTAATGGTCTGACTCTGCAACTTTTGTGATCTCAAGAGGGTGAACTCCAATCCAGGTGCACCAGGGTTTTGCATAGTTTGAGAAATTAATCAATTAGGAGCTGCTAGGGAGATCTGCAGGCCAACAAGAGACCACACCTGTGAAGATTTCCTCCACACTGACATTTATATAGTGGCTTCTGCTACTACGGCGAAAATGGCTATTACCACTTGAGGTTCTGTCCACGTGGTTGACCCAATTAAGGGAATGTCCACTATGTTTAACCCTCTCTAAAGGTGACTCACAAAAAAATACCACTTGGAGATTGGTTCTACATTCAAGGATCTGAGTTTTTGATACTACCCAAAAAGGGAGTAGAGCATAGTCCTCTAGCCTTTTTACTTTTAACCAAAACAAAGCAAATAGATTAATCTGACATGCTAAGACCAAGATTATCTCAAAAAGATCTATGATGTCAACCAGTTATGATCTATCAACCTCTCCAGAGAGAGAATGTATCAATCAGAAATTGAAGACACACAAATCTAGTAGAACGTGAGATGCTCTCAGTAACCTCCCTACCTAAAAGGGTTCTCTCGTTGAGAAGAGTTTCACTGGAAACCCACTCTCTCAAGAGCCACAAATAGTGTTCATAGGGCCTATTTACTATGTGTAATAGCTATGTAGAAAGCAAATATACATTCATTTTATAGCCCAAAATGAAATATGTGATATGAAAGCAATAAAGGTCACACAAGCTTGACACGTGAGAGTTCATTTTAGTCCAAATCAAAATGTTGTCAGCTGAGAAGATTACCTTAATTCCTTGCAATGCACTTAGTAGATTCTTACCTATTTTTAGAAATTCTCACACTTTTTCCAATCAAAACTAGCAAATACCAATCAGAAATAGAAGATTTCAATTGTTAATGTTAGCTGTTAGTCCAAATCTGGAAATCAAATCTGGAAAACTGCATGAAAATATGAAACGACAATTGAATCTGGAGTCAAAACTTGTACGACACTGGGTTACCTACCAGACGACAGTCTGGAAACTCGTACAACTATGGGTACATGTTCATATGATAATCGAGCTTTCAAATGACAATGTGTACACTTTGATACGAGCCTTGAAATCTGAACCTATCGTACGACAGTGGACACCTCTTGAAATGACTTTCTGACAAAATTCATACGAAAATGTATGAACAAAAAATAAAAATCATAGTTTTGATCAGAAAATGATAAGAAATAGATAGAAATGGATAGAATTGGAATGGAAACCTATTTTAGGGCCCCACAGTGGGTGCCATAAATGTGTGTGTGAATTTTGTACCTAACTGTAGACACAAAAATTTAGTAAAACATTAGAGGTTAGCAAAAACCAAAATCTGCAAGTAATTGAAACTATGCTAACCAGATGATTTACTACCTTCTAGTAGGTGCGCGTATGATGTTCTCATATTGGAATTGAGATCAGTGACAATGCAACACCTAAACAAAGGATTTGAATGAAAAGAATTGAAAAACTATATGAATGTAGATTTAATCTATATTTTTGTATTTTCTATGCAATAAGATGAAAAATTGTATGAAATTTATCTATAATCAATTGAAATTGATATGCAAATTAAGCTAACAATGATATGAAATATGAAACTAGAATGAATTGAAAACAAGATTGATCTCACAAAATGTTGATTCGCTAGAAGCTTCATGATTCCTCTGATGTCAATTCGCTAGAGTAAGTATGCAAATTTTGTGGATCCTTTTAGAAGAGCTGAAGCCTTGGTTTTATAGAAATCCAGGGCTTTGAGGATGCAAGAGAAAAGCCATAAATCACTCTTGATGAACTCAGGTTGATTTTTGAGTCAACAAGAAATCAGAGAAGATTAACTCACATAATCATGCAAAATCATGCAAGAACAACTTTTTAACTCAAATCAAAAGTTTAGATCAGCTTTGAACTCAAAATAGAATGTTGAGTTTCCAAAAGTTAATAACGTGCATTGATTTCCTGATTTAAAGTTTAACTGCTCTTTGAATGTGCACAATTAATTATGAATTAATTAAATAAATAAAGTGATTTATCCTCAACTTAACGGATTTTTGAATTTAAAACAATTGATTTATGGGTTAATCAATTATTAAATAAAACTTTATTCAAAAACTATATTATTAAAAATTGACAATTGACATTAATTAATTAAATAAGAATTTAATCAATTAGTCATAAAATTTTAGATTTATTGTCAAAATAAAATAATATAATTTAGGAATAATTAAATTAAATTAAATTAAATAATTAAGTGGCAATATTAAATCTAATTAATTAAATATTCAGAATATTCAATTAATCAAACTTTAGGATAAATAGGATTTATCACCAAATAATCATTAAATTAAGAATAATTAGGATAAATAGGAATATTCAAGGAATATTCCCCGATGCAGAATTAAGGTAAAATCAATTAGAATTTGATAATGTGCAAATGTGCCTTAGGCTAGGACTTTTGTATCGATTTCATTTGATTTTGAAGATGTAGGACCTATAGCCCATTTTTGGGGTATTACAATGCCTTGCCCTTTGAGAGACTATTGCACATCAGCACAGAAGATCTTACTTACCAAGATGAACCACAACTCCCACAATGGTGGAGAGACCTAAACAAATTTAGTCACCCAACAAAAGATATTATTCAGGGAGAAATCAATCACAAAACCTCTGAAAGGCATCCTAATTGGGGGCAGTTAGTCACCATATCCTATGTGTTGGATGTCCCTCATTTCATGGACCCTAATGACCTATATGTACTACCAACAGAAGATTCATATCAAGGAGTCCACACTCAAGAGGAGGATGCATAACCTCCTATAACTATTTCACAACATCTATCTTGGTCTGTGGATAGCCGGACCGACTCACATGAGTATGAATGGGACATACTCTCTGATGAAACAATGGATATTGAAATTGATGTGATACATACATATGCCACTATTCCAAGCATGGAAAGAGGGGAAAGTTCAAGTTCTCATGAGCACATGGTCGAGGAAGATATCTCTCATCCTTAAGTAGAGATTATTCTAATAACACCTAGATTACCCATTCATAATCAACAAATCAACATGGCTGCTGCTGCACATCATAGATATATCAAGCCTCATCCCACAACAACTACATGGAATCTGAATGGAGGTTTAAACACAAGAAGTACAACAAATCATAATTCCTCACAGGAAGATGATACCTCACACCCCATACTACAGATGATCTAAGAATTCTCTAATTTCACACCAGACAGTTTTCTGACCTCACAATCTGGGATTCATATGAAGTAACTAGTAATATTTCAATAGGGTCTTCCACTGATAGAAGAACAAGAGGCACAAACCATAGAGCACTCCCAAGAAGATCTAGGATTAAATTGGTTCCAGTTAGAACATAGCTTCAACAAGAAGGTGCCATAGATACTAGAACAAGGTGTGAGAGAGGTCCACGTCCTAGGGTTAGATCAAATGTATTAGATTCTTGTATGGTTAGCATAGATTCCACTAAAAATGATGACACTCCTTTCACTTTGAATACTCTATTTCAAGATGATGTCACAGACCCTGACTTACTGGTTGCAAGCTATGATGAACATACTATGAACGCCCTTGAACCAGTGGACAATCTACCCCTCATACATCCTAATCTTATAGACTGGATGCAACAACATGACTTGATTGACCTCCCCACCTTCTCCAATGACTTTTCCTTGGCTTTCCATCTTAACACTATTGAATCCGTAACTTCTTCCACCAGTGAATCTTGGGTGAATATGTCTAAAGCAGATATCAAGTACCTTAGTCACAAAATCAAAAGAAACAAAATCTCTAAGGGGGAAAACCACATTGTGTTGGTCTCAGAACACAAAATAGTAAAAATAAAAGATGTATCTGATGGTGAAAACCTCCTTGAGGCACCAGATGATGGGGTACTTGATATCTTGCCTAGTCACTTCCAAGAATGACCATCAATACTTATAGAACTGACACATCTAATCAACATTGGAAATTTGAAAATCCACAAATAATCCATCTAGCACAATCATTGACAGCTAAAGAAATTGCAACATTCACTCAGTTCTTCAAGGATAAAAAGATTAATTTTGAATGGACCTATTCAGATATGCCAAGGTTGGATCCAGACCTAATAATGCATCATTTGTCCATTGCGCTAGGAGTCAAACTAGTTAAACAAAGATTGTGCAAGATGCATCCATATGTGGCTCTCTTGGTCAAAGCTGAATTAGAGAAATTACTTAAATCTAGATTCATCAAAGCAATAGCCTATGCCAAATGGATTTCAAATATTGTATAAGTAACTAAATCAGACAAATCCATCAGAGTGTGCACTGATTTCAAAGATCTCAACTGAGCCTGTCCAAAATATGATTTCCCACTACCTAACATTGACATGATTGTAGACATGACAACCAAGTACAAGATGTATTCCTTAATGGATGGTTTCTTTGGATACAATCAAATCAAAATTACTCTGGAAGACCAGGAAAAGACAACTTTCACATGTGCTTGGGGAACATTTTGTTGGAACATCATGTTGTTCAGTTTGAATAACACTAGTGCAACCTATCAATGAGCAGTAACCACTATCTTCCATGATATGATACACAAGAGCATGGAAGATTATGTAGATGATACTATTGTCAAAACTAAAAAGAGAGCTACACATCTCCAGGACCTAGGACAAATTCTAAACAAAATGGAACAATTCAGGTTGTGATTGAATCCTAAAAAGTGTGCATTTAGAGTAACTTATGGTAAACTCCTGGGATATATTGTTTCAGCCAAAGGAATTGAGGTCGATCCAACTAAGGTACAAGCTATCATTGAAATGCCACCACCTAAAAATATCAGCCAAATGAGGACCTTTCAAGGATGGATTCAATCTATCAGATGGTTCATCTCCCAACTTTCAGATAAAGCACAACCATTTACTAAGCCACTCCACAAGGAAGTACCATATCAATGGGATGAAGCATGTTCTCAACACTTTGAGTAGATTAAGCAATATCTAGAAAATCCACCAGTCTTAATGTCTCCAATCTAGGGTAAGCCCCTTATTCTATATATTTCTGTTACTGATACATCACTAGGGGCACTTTTGTCCCAACAAGATGAACATAAAAGGGAGCGTGCCATCTACTACATTAGTTGTACTTTGGTCTCTTATGAGATGAACTATTCTATGATCGAGAAATCTTGTTTGGCTATGGTATTTGCATCTCAAAAGCTCAGGCATTACATGTTATCACATCCTATACAGCTCATAGAAAAAATAGATCCACTCAAATATTTGCCGAGTAAAGCAACCTTGACTGGTAGGTTGGCTAAATGGGTCATGATACTGAGCGAGTTTGACATTGAGTATGTTGAATGGAAAGCCATAAAGGGACAAGCGATTATAGATCATTTGGCTTATGCACCGTTATAGGGAGAACAACCCATTAATGTGGAATTTCCAAATGGATCCATCATGCACATTACTCACCATTCCTAGAAGATGTTCTTTGACGGCTCTTTCACTCAGCAAGGCATAGGTGCAAGTGTTTTATTCATCACTCCATAAAGTTACTCTATCCCTAAAATATACAAGCTTTGTTTTCCCTATATAAATAATATCACTGAGTTCAAGGCCTTAGTAAATGGGTTGAAGTTGGCTTTGGAGTGGAACATTTTTGAATTACATGTTTATGGTGACTCTCAGCTTGTGGTAAATCAGGTGAATAACATCTACCAAACATGGGATGAGAAGCTCATACCCTATAAGCACATGGTGGATGATTTCAAAAAATATTTCACTTTTGTCACGTTTCAATAGGTTCCAAGAACAAAGAACAAAGTTATGAATACTTTTTCTACATTGGGTTCATTACCTTAGCAAGAAGACAATTTTTGCTATGAGTTCCTGGTGGAAGAACTTCATCACCCCGCCTATAATTCCCTAGAATCCTAGATGATTTGTACCATTATTATCCCAACCTCTTCCCGCTATAGTCATATCTATTCCTATCTCTGTGACCAAGTCATCCCCGATAACCTCACTAAAAATAAACGCAAACACCTTATCCAAAATTCCTCATGGTATGTCATCATTGCAAATGATCTATATAGGAAAGGTTTAGATGAAACCTTAATTAGGTGTTTAGAAAAAGAGGAGTCCAAATGTGTGTTAGCTGATGTCCACGCTGGTATATGTGGATCTCATTCTAATGGTCTAACCTTGGCTCATAAACTCTTGAGAGCTAGATTCTATTGGTCGGATATGGAAAAAGAGGCCACCAGATATGCAAGGACTTGTAAAAAGTGCCAAATACATGGGAATATCATTCACACCCTAGAAAAGGAGCTCATTCCTTTTGTTACACATTGGCCTTTCAAACAATGGGCGTTTGATCTCATTGGATAGATTTATCCATCTTCCTCCAACGGACATAAGTTCATCATAATAGCCATAGAATATTTTACCAAGTGGGTTGAAGTAGTCCCATTCACTACAACAACATGCACACATATGGCTCTGTTCATTTTGAATTACATCATCTGTCATTATGGTATCCCATACTCTATCATTATTGATAATGGAGGACAGTTCAAGAACAGTGATATATTAGAACTTTGCATGAAATTCAAGATTACTCAACACTATTCTTCAATCTATTACCCTCAAGGCAATGGCCAGGCTAAAGCATCCAACAAAAATCTGCTCAAAATCTTGCATCGTACTGTTAGCAAGTTGGGAAGAGATTGGCACCTGTAGCTCAATCCAACACTATGGGCTTATCGTACTAGTACCAAAACACCTACTAGAGCCACACCATTTTCTCTAGTCTATGGTATAGAAGTAGTCCTACCCATAGAAGTGGAACTTCCATCTTTGCGAGTTTCCTTGCACCGACTCATACCTGATGAGGATTACTGAATTTCTAGAATGAAAGAGTTAGAATTGTTGGATGAACATCGACAAGTGGCATTTAATCATCTCAGAGCTTATCAGAAGAGAATATCAAGAGGTTATAATAAAAAGGTCAAGCCACGAGAATTTCAAGTGGGTGACCTAGTGTTGAGAGAAAATCCCTGTAACTAGTCACACAAAGAACAAAAAGGGAAATTCAAGCCTAACTGGTTAGGGCCTTACATCATTACGACAGCATTTGGTTCTGGCGCATATCGGCTCTCTACATCGGAAGGGGAATAGCTCTGCGAACCTATCAACATGCTTCACCTCAAGAAGTTCTATGCCTAAGCTTTCTCTGCATCTAGCAACATGTACATATAGAAAATCTCCTGAAGAAATACAAAAAAATTAGAAAATATCCTGAAGAAATACAAAAAACTCAGAATATATCCTAAAGAAATACAAAAAAATTAAAAAGAGAGAAAAATACAAAAAAATTAAAAAGAGAAAAATACAAAAAATTGGAAAAAAAAAAAAAAAGAAGTGCCTTGGTGAAAACCTAGTAAACAGGCACCTTGGTAGCAAAAAAAGAGAAATTTCATCCAAGATGGTGAAAACCTGGCAAACAGGTGCCTCTTTTTAATTTTGCACTCCTTCTATCAATGCATGTCCTGACATCCTTTTCTAACTCCAATCTGTGCATGACCTTCATTCACTTTCATGACAAAATCTGTTGTGCCCTGTTGTACTACCATAGATTGGAATCATTCTAAATATGAGCCCTAGGACATTTGAGAATCACTAGGGGGCAACATCTTCTATGACAATTTCAGCCAACATCGAGTCATTTTTCAAACAACCACTAATAGGTTATCTACTGACAAACACTGGTATTTCTTAACAACCATCTCAAGGAAACATTGTTAAACAGTGTTTTGTAACACTACCGGAATACACCTCATCCACTACTCAAGAAAAATTGCAAACTAGGACAATCAATAGTGTTTCTTAACGCTCCACCATTTCACAAGCTATAAGATGATGCCGCAAAACTGCAAAACAAACAAACAGATACCCTCTGAGTGGTGCATGATCACATTTTCTATTGTAACTTCATGAGGTCTACTAGACTAAAAGTATAATATAACTTGTGAATTTTATTGGTATGGTGTCTGTTATTCTTCGATTTCAAGATTACCCCTTTCCTATGTCACTCAATGATGTCTAAAATAATGACTAGAGTCACATAGGGCTGGGGCATAATCACCTTTTCTTGTCTTCTTCTTGTTGGTGTGGTTTTGATGATCCTAAAATATTTGGTAAATTGGGTGTCTATGATAAGAACCTCCATCTCGATTGGAATGCCACGCATACCTCGACCTTTTTTATCTGAATACTAAGGTGAGTTTGGAAATATCTCCTTGTTTTTTATTTTGTTTGTTTATGCAAGAACCATTCAGGTCATCCTGGACTTTTGTGCCTTGATGCTTATGGTTCCTTGCAACATTGACTAGAAATGATACTCAGGTCATCTTGGCTCTTATGCCCTAATGCTTGGGTCAATTTACCACATTTCTCTGCTTAAAGCCATATTCATATTCTTATAGTTACACCTGTGAGAATTGTATCAGCTACGATGACCCATAAATGCTCTATGATGAAAATTTTCAAGATAGACTAGTAACAAAGTTCTAGGATGCATTTCATGGTAGATTTACAACAGTACTTTGGTAACAACAATCCTTTCTCTTCAGGACATGAAGTCTCTTGTTTGGCTGCCCATCTTCTTTTCAAGTGGTCAACTAAATCATTAGAGATATGATTAAGTACCTATGCATTAAATAAACATTTCAAAACACATATCCACATGCATATCTATCTATCCATCATTCCTAATAAATAAAACATACATTCATTACATCATGATACATTTATTGCATATCAACAATAATTAAATAACCATTACATATTCATCTTATCTATCCATTTTTCACAACTCATACATACATCCACATATACTGCATTCATTAAGCATCAAAAAGGAATAAACACATCACATAAAAGACACTTCTACACAGGTACAATGACATCGAATCATATATCTCTATATATATCTCAATAATCACTGTGCTACAAATGAAAATCATAAACCAATCGGAGCAAGTCATCATATACTATATAGGTATGGTATGATCCTACAACTAACTATCTACTACATCCTTGGCATTAGGCACCAGTGGAGGTGGTGGAGGTGGTATCGCCTCATCGGCATAGGGCATCTGTGTGCCCTCTGATCTAGCCATGAACTACAAAAATGACATGACCTGTTGTACAATTGGTACATCTACGGTATAAGCTACCACGTAATATGATGCATGACTCATCTGGTGAGTCGCTATCCGCTGATGATGATCTCTCTCAGTTGTAAGTGCAACAATCCTCTAGTCCCACTCTCATATGAGCTCTGCAATCCACCTGTCTCGCTCTGATAGTCTGGTCTGAGTCACAACAATCTCCATTTGTAAACCCTGCACACACTCCTGTAAGGCTCGAATCACATCTTGAGGTGTCCTCTACTGCAGTATCCCCTCCTCACCTCCCATGTCATATGTCACTTTCTACCTCACCTATCGCTCACCTCCTCCTCCAGGTTCCTCTCTCCATTGCTGCTATGCTCCTCCTCTACTAGACCCTGATCCTGAATTTCCACCCAATGGTCTATGACCTGTATCCCTGTGACCCTACTGTGGTGGTGGTGGTACATCTCCCTCATCATTAATATGAGGGGATGGGGCTCCTTGGTCTATAAATCATGGAAAAGGATGTCTAATGAACTGCTCCCTGTAATCTGGTGCCATCTTGATATCTACCACTACCTTTAGATAATCCCATCTCCCTCGCCTAACCAATGTCAAATCCTGTAAAGTGGTCACTAGTACCAATCTTGACCCCCATCCCAATTTTGTCTCATCTACAAACTGGGCATATGCTGTGAACTCCTCGGATATCACCTACCGACGACCATACTGACTCAATACCTAAGATACAACAAAATGCTCCAGCACAACATTTGTGTGACCTTTCAATGGCCGTGTCATGAATATGTCTCTTTTCTAAGATCACCAATCACCCCATGTCTCTATCCCTAGATAAAGTCACCATGTGACAACTATCATGTCATCAATCTGTCGCCTCTAACAAGTAGTCTTCCCCAAGTGGGGCTGAACCACATAACCTATATAACTATAAACAAAAGGTTGTCCTACTGTCCTCGCCACATCACACATAAGGTGACATATGGGTAAGTGATCCCAAGCCTAGATCTAAAGAATCAAAACTCTTGTGGCTAATGTCCTTGCTCCCCTATATGCAATCTCATGAAGCTCGTGATACATATGTGCTAACATGCATGATCCCCATCCCATCTTTACTGGGCTACCCAATAAAATTTCTAATGTGGGTTCCCAACCACTCTAGAATCCCTACTAACCCAATCAAGCATGAGAAAATAGCCTATGTACCCTACCATCATGCATGCTAAAGGATATACCTAGCTATACCTAGACATCATTGTGTTCCATCCTACCCATCTCTCTAGGATGTCATCATCCTGGAAAATCTTGTGAATAGATAATACCCTAGGCATTCACGATGTCTCATACTGTACCAACAGACCACCAAATGGAACATGAAGGATGCAATAAACATCCTCTAGGGTCATGGTAATCTCACCTATGGATAAGTGAAACATATTGTGTTCACTATGGAATCACTCTACCAAGGCAGTCAGTAATCCATGGTTCACACAGATATCTAGAATCCCTCCAAGCCAACCAAACCCACACTCAATCAAGATATTATTCCCATCCTCTGACAACTATGCTAGCAATCTCGACGTCAGTGGATATGTGATTCTGAATTGTATATCAGGATGAACCTCTTGCATGGATAAACCAAGAAATCATCAGTATTATGACATCGAAACATATTCACAAACTCAAGCACGTATCCTAGATCATATTACAAAGGCCAGCAAGTTCAAAATTTGGCTTTTATACTTCGAAAATTTCCCACTATTATTTATACGAGTAAATAGAGACATACAACTTTTCTCATACGAGTAAAGAGTTGTCTTCGTACGAGTAAACCCTAAAATACGAGCCAGCATACAAACAAACATGAGAAAAAGGGAAAAATGTTGAGCCCTAGTACGAGTCAAGGGAAGCCTTCGAAAAAGAATCTTGGGTGGCCAGTACGAGCCAATCTTAGTGTGAGTTTACTCATATAAGTCTTCTCACTGGCTTGTACGAATAAACATGCCCACAAAATTTTAAAACATATAAAATGAACCAGAAAGCACAAAATTGATTAACACAAAGTTTAGTTTTTGAGAACTTACCACTGGACCATAGTGTCTGCGTCGGTTGTGCACTCGTTGTCGCTCAAATCAGTGAATTGTCACGGGGATTGCCTTTACCATCTTCACTCTTAGAGGTTTTTTTAAATTCAAAACTCAAAGAAGTCAAGATGAATGGAAAATGACATGTTTGGCCTTTATATAGTCTTTTTGACCCATTTTTCAACTTGCTCCAATTGGCTTGAAATTCGCACCTTACCTAATTGACCCGCTTTGATCTCATTTTTGAGGTTGAAATCAAAATCTGACATCCTTAAAATAGTCAAAATCATTGTTTGACTTTCAAATCATCATCCCAGTTGACCGATGGTCTAACCAACCTTTTATTCTTCCAATCGATCCTCTTTTCTTCCAATTCACTTTTTTCCTCCTTCTGATCCTTGGTTAACCCATACCCAAGTTTTGGTCTACCTTGGTCAAATGACCTTGTATTCAGTGCAGAACGTACCCTCAACCTCATCACACTAAGGCACCTTGTCATCTTTCAATTTCGCTCTCGAGGGGGCACGATTATAACATCAACAAACTAGTGATCACATAATCAAACCAATCAGAACAAAATACTAGGGGCATCTTAGCTTCACTGCACCACATCAAGTTGAGATTTCTCATCATCAAATCTCAAAGGGAACATCAGTTTTATCACTTCATATCAAATTGGTATTGTCCTCAATCAAGTCCATTTGTCTTCATCACACCAAATCAAGTCAATGACATTATCAATATTGTAATGATAATCGATTTCATCGCTTCACAACAAACTGATTAATCATTCAAATCAAACCAATGGTTTAACAATCTTTCCAACAGTAATCAACTTTATCGCTTCACATTAAGTTGGTTATTTGTCATTATTAGTCTCATTACTATCTATTCTTTGAATCGATGCGCTAATCGCATATCAATTCAAAGAGGGGCAAATGCAATCACTCAAAAATGGTCACCCAAAGCCATAGGCCCTGGTCTCGAATTATTCTTCATTTCAATCAATTATCTTAAGTCCTAACCCAAGGGTATCTAAATTCATCAAATTGACTTGATTGATATTTCATCCCAATTTTTGCATTGAACAGACAATGATTAATCAATTCCTAATCTGAGGCATTATTGGCAATTATACTAGATTCTTATTATTTATTTAATTAATGATTCAGAGGTTAATTAAGTAAATAAATTAAATCAAATCTCCAACTATTTATTTAATGAATATTATAAATATTGATTAAATGAATAAGATAATTGTCAACAAATTATAAAAGGAATTTAAATTGATTATTTCACCATCTTTTTTGACAAAAATGCATTAAGCTTATTATTAAAATCTTAAAGTTCATTTTTATGTCATCAAAAGATAGTTTTTGGAAACCTTTGATCAAATCAATCTTATAAAATGGGAACAAGATAGTTAACTAAAGAATCAATCTAGTTGACTCCACAATCTTTTGAAATATCCTGAATTCATCTACTGAACTCTCTAGTTGATTTATAAAGTTTATGTTGAGACTGAATCTTCAAATCAATCTTCACCTCTCATCCTCAATCAATTCTAGCCATTCATTTCTGGTTCAGTTCTATATAAGCAAGCTTCATTCTCATCACAAGGATCCAAGTTTTTACTAAATTAGTGTTGTTATTTTGATTTCTAAGCATTTAAGTTATTCTTGCATTGAAGTTGATAGTTTGAGTTTTATTGCATACATTTGATAGGAACATCTTATTTCAAGATTAATATGGATTAATCATAGTTTCATTATAGATTAGTATCTCCATTATCATCACATATTATTCACATAGGAACACTCATTTTTTGATTAATTGGATGAACATTAATTGGTAATTGGATAAATCTGCATCTCATCCTACATGCATGTTAAATCCTTCATTTAGATTTGTTTTCATGTCACTGGAATGAAATGAATCTGAGAGCATCCCAAACATGAATCTAATAGGAGGAAATGGATCGATTTGATCTCTCTTGAATTTCCTTACTAGTTTTCAATTTGTTCAAAGTATATCAAGCAATGATTCATTGAAGTGTGTTTAACGTAATCACATTTTAGCACACACAGTAAATAGTTCTTTGACGCTCGGTAATGTCTGCAGCTTAGTTCTTTCTGTAACCAATTTGATTAGTAATGCATGAATACATCTTCACATGAAATCTCTGCAATCTCCTTTTTGTTTGACATGTTTCAACAATGAAACTCATATCTCTTAAATAGACGAGTAAATTGTTTTCATATCAGCCATCAGATTTTGCCTCTTAATCTCCTTCATCCATTTTGCCACTTAAACCTTCCTCGGTAGATGTTTCCTTAACATGTTTCAATCTCATCCTTTAGATCATCTCTTAATTATGTCAGCTGTGGATCTCATATCTAACTTCATCCTTTACCTCAAAATCATAACAATATCTAGCTCATCAATTTCACTCAGTTGTTCTTAGAATTTAATGTTTTCATCCATACTCAATTAATACTGAAATGCATTAGTGATAACTAACTCAGTTATTATTGTCACTCAGTATACATTGCACTGGCTCGGTGTATACATAAGTCTTCAATTACCGACCACATTGACTTGTTCAATTTAAATCTCTTCTTCATAATAGATTAATGTAACATGCTCAAATCAAAAATATAAAACCATAGACTCATCAATAAGTTACTCAATGTTTACCTTATCCTTATCTATCATATCCATCTTTTCCTTATGTAGATATCTCATTTCTTCATCTTTTTTTCCTTCTACAGATGTTCAGATGTTTGTAACTATCTGTAGGCTACGGTTTCGAATCTGTTACCTGTCTTGAAAGGCTGAAATACTCAAACGTTAGGTTAAACACATGTTCATGAGTTCAAAGAAAAGACATTAAAACAAAACCAAGCCACCTCAAGATTGTTGTCAAAACAAGTGCTATAGAGCACTGTTTGATTTGCATCAATGAGATGGATGTGGGTGTGCTCTCTAAGCACAAGGAGCTTGCTTCTAATACATTCTAAGTGATTTGAAATGATGCATGAATTCTAAGAAAATCTTGAAAGAACTAGGTTCAATCCATTATTCTAAGCTAAGATATGTTAGAAAACATGAAAAACATGAAGAAATATAACAATTAGGATTTATGCTAAGATGATCTAGCTAAAAATGCTCATGACAACAATGCATAAATGATGAAAACTAATCTAATAGATTTTCTCTTGGAAGAGAGACTATTTATAGGATTTCCTAAAGGCTTGGGTTAGGAAGGAGAGTTAGAGTTTGGGGTTTGGTTAAAGGTTGAGTCAAAGGGATAAGGATTGACTTTCAAAGGTTGAATGGGTTAAGATTAGGATAAGGATTTGAGATTTTCTAGAAGAGTCTAGAGGTTTAGGGATTTAAATAAATATCAAATTTATTTAAAGGGTTTGGTTGAGGACTTTATTTATTAAATGATTTTAATAAATAAGAGAGATTATGTTTAAATTAGATTTAAACATTTTTGAAAGGGGTTTATCATTCAAATATAATTTAAATGTTTTGGGGAGGGATCTTTTAATTAAATATGTTTAATTAAAATAAATGGATTTAATGGCACAAAAATATATTAATTAATTTAAAAATAATTTATTAATTAGTAAATGATGATGTCATCAAAGGTTTTTAGAAAATAAAAATACTTTTATTTTCTAAAAGATTTTTAGGTGTCTACATTTTGCCCCTCTTTGATGCGATGCCACAAGTGGCATGGCGTCAAAGAAAAAAAAATAAGATGCCCCAGGCTAGAATTTAGAGGAATACGAGGTTGTGCCCCCTCACGAAAATAATGCAAAGAGGAAAGTTGTGGAATTTTCTCAAAAGGAAACATAAGGAGAAAGAAAAGGAAGAAGGGGGATAAATAACCAAGCTTCCAAGAGCAAAGGTGGATGAATGCAAGATGAGATGGAATGCAAAATGAAGGATGCAACTATATTAAGATGCAAGATGCAAGATTAATCTATATGATGCAAGATGAGGGGGATATGGGGAGCTCCATGCGTTGGATTTTTTAGAGAGCACAACCTAGTTTGATATAGCAATGCTAGAGACTTGTCAAGGTTACTGTTATACACTAAGTTTGCACCCTTGTTTCAAGCTCTCGTAGTCTTGATAACCTAGTATAACATGGGAATCATCTCCAGGTGTGGGACCTATGCTAACTGAGATAAGACCTCTAGGTTCTAGGCTGGTTCCTCTTGGATAATGACCTTAATTTGCTTCTTGACAGGAAAAGTAAACTTTTGAGGGAAAGGGATAGAAGGAATGCTTGGAAAGGGAAATGATTGAAAGCAAACTAGCTGCTAGGTGATACACCGAAATTAGGGTTTGGATCTCAGTATAGAGGATGAAAATAATGAACAACTTAGGTCTAGGAGATCATAACTCACTAAATAGGCTTGCATAAGTATTTCATAGAAGGGTCTTCAATAGAAAGAGGCTATTCAGGGAAAGAAAGAATTTCACAAACAATAGCATTCCTAAGGGATTTAGACACAATTTATGACCTACAAACAAACATTCACCTCTGCAACTTGGTATAGGAATGAGACAGATAGTCAGGGGGTTGAGGTATACCCATAAAAGCATTCAAATCAAATCACCCACAATAATACACAAAATTGCAGAAAGAGAGAGGGATCAGGAACCCTAAGATACCACCAAAAACATCATATACTTTGATTCAATAAGAGATAATTTAGACAAGGAAGCATAGGGACATGAAGGATTGTCACAAAATACCTCTACAATATCTGAATCATCAATGAAATATTTACAACTGTATAGGCCAGAGGGTAGAAATGATACCATAGATGACCCTTAAGAAAAGTGAAATTCTTTTACAATTGTCCAACTTTGAGCTCAAAAGCTCCAAAAATACAATATATACATCTCCTCTTTTGCATGTAGGCAAGAGTCAAAAATCTAACTAGGGTTAAAGAATTTAGCATTAGAATAATGATAACACCTAGTTCTATCAAGTTTGATCATAAATATATTTCTGCAAAATCATAGCCAATCAGATATTTCTTTGAGTGCCCCTCCCTGTACTTTACAATTAGCCTGCAGACAAGCAACCCGAACACATCTACCTCTTTGCAAATTGGCCCGCCATGAATGCACTGATTTGGTACTCTTAGAAAATAAGAAATGACCAAAGACGGCCACCCAAACCCCTTTCATCATCTTCTTTCAACTGTAGATGTCCTGAAGATGTAAATTCTATCTACCCACTCTGTCGCAAATGACTATTAGATCAAAACCTAGCCAAAAGCCTGCAAAGAAATAAATTTGAATTTAAATATTAATGGCTAGTAGGTGGTGCCATACTTTTCCCCCATCGACAGCTGATGTTTAAATCTCAATCTCCTTTTAAAACATGGCTGTTAGATCTTCTTATTTACCTGGGAACCGTTCATCTGCAGAATTAACCTCAAGTTCACCGCAGGTTACCTTTTTCTCATTGGTCGTAAGACTGCTAATTGTTTTAACCGACCCTGGTTAAGTCTGGTGAACATGAGATAACCCTTTAGTCTCTGATTCATTTAATGTTTTTCTAACCCTGGGCCCATTCGCCACTTGGCAATCCTTCATTCACGCTAACCGCCCCATCAGCAAAACACCTCGGCAAGTTTTGACAACGGACCCACTCCAATTGAGATCCCAATCTAATGGTGGGTGCATGATCTCATGACCACCAAATATTCCTTCAAATCATACACCCACCATAGATCTTCATTACGTCGTGACCCCACTGACACATTAGTCCACCTAGAAGTCTTCATCAGCACGCGGAAACCAATCACATTTGAGCAAGTCAGCATACCTGGCAACATGGTCCCACAGATTTTCTCTTTACTTCAACCAATGAAAATTGAGCACATCACCCTGACCTAGCATTGGACCAACTGAAAAGACTTGAACACTTGGTAGATCGAACGGTGGGTGCATGATCGCATGTGTCAGAAAACCCCTTAGCAAAGATATGCCAGCCGTCGATCTTCATCCTTCTGACATCCCTACAAAGACTCTAACACGGCCCCACTAACACATCCTAGTCATCACTATGTGGACCAATAGAAGATGAGCACATCAAAAAAATAAGGACCCACCCATAAGGCTCTGACAACAAAGTGAAATTGACGGTCGATGCATAATCTCATGGCTCTGACACAACCCATGAGATTATGCACCAACCGTAGGTCAATCGGGCCCGCTCTAACAAGGTTACACATCACAACCCTTCAGCCAATCAGGAGCTTCCACATAGGATGACATGGAAATGCACCCACACAAGCTTGAAGCACTGTAGACTTGGAAGATCGACAATCATCGCAAGATCTCATGGAATCTTCTGAGGCCATGAGATCATGCGACAACCATCGGATGAAGAATCTTGATGTTAGCCACTAAGCAGAGACCGCAAACTCAAAAGGTAACCACTCATGGGATCGCTAAATGTTAGATCTTTGACCGTCGGGAATCAGAGATTTGGCGACTGAAGGATTAAATTGTGCACATGGAAATTGATGGAACCTAAGTGACCCAAAAAGGTAACGACCAAATAGAATGAAGGCTAGGGCTTTAGGGGTTTATTTGACCCAAAGACTATATTTATGAATTTTTTTGACCTACAGACCAGGGAGTAAAACAATTTGCAGAGGTCAGAGGACAAGGCACAACTTCATGAAATTTTTAGGGATGCTTGGCAAGGTGAAAATAGAGACCCTGGGATGGATTTTTAGCCAAATTTGCATGTACATGGAAATTGGGGTAACATTTTGGTGATTTCTACTGGATGTCAGCCTGCTAGACATGGATCAGTGGCCTATAAACAATCCATTGGGCATGGGGTCATACAGGAACACAAAACTCTGACAGAGACAAAACTGGGACCAGAGAGACAAACTTGTGCATAGGCACTTCTTGAAAAGTAGGAAACTAACCTAGATAATAGGGAAAGAAAGTAGGGGAAATTACAGAGATTTACAAGGAAGGACTAACCTCAAAATAGGGCTTCAAGTGGAAACCATTTACTGATATAGGCAAGGGAACTCCTTTTATATTTGATAGTTGAAAAGCATTAGATCCCTTGCACTTTGTTATAATAAATGGTCCACCCCAAAATGAGTCAAATTTTGTATGTCTGCCAGGCTTGGATCTGAACTCATCCCACTTGAGGACTACATCTCCAACCTTGAAAATTTTGACCCTGGCTCTTTTATCAAAGCCTTTCTTTGTTTGGATCTGATAAAATTCCATATCCTACATTGACTTGTTTATGAGTTCTTCCAATTCCATCAACTGAGCATATCTGATTTGCAAGGGATCTCCTTCTTCAAATAGAGCACACTGAGTAGCCAAGTCCAGAGTTGGCAATTCAACTAAGACAAACAACTTGGCCTCTCTACCATACACTAACACATAAGGAGAATTACCAATAATCTTTTTTGGAGTGATTCTATCTAACCATAATGCAGACCTGAGTTTAGTATGCCAATCCCTTTGGTTGTCTTGCAGAGTCTTCTTGATTATCCTAATCAAGTTCTTATTTGTTGATTCATCCAAGCTATTGCCTTGAGGGTAATAATTGGAATTGTTATTCAGATAGATGCCATGCTTGACTACCCACTCTGAGACTTTGAGGCCTATGAATGCCAATGCATTATCTGAGATGATGGAATCAGGAGTGCCAAATCTTTGAATTATATCATCATAGAAACTTAAGACAACACTCTCATTTGCTTCTTTTAAAGCAATTTCTTCTATCCATCTAGTGAAATAATCAGTTGCAGTGATTATCCATTTATGTCTTGCACTAGATGGAGTATTGATCATGCTAATGAAGTCTATGCCCCACCTCATGAAGGGTTGATCTATTCTGATTGGTTGTAGGGGCAAGGCTGCAAGCCTTTCTTTTCCTACAAACATGGCACACTTGATGCATTTTCTCACATATTCATGACTATCCTTGAAGATAGATGGCCAATAGTACCCAGCCCTTATGATTTTAAAAGAAGTAGTCCTAGGAGAAAAATGACCACTAGCAGGTCCATCATGAAACTCAAATAGGACATCTGCTACCTTTTCTGAATCAATGCATCTTAAAAGGACACCATTGTGATCCTTTCTGAAAAGAACTTCATCTATCAACACAAAAGGAATAGATTGCAATCTATAATACCATCTTTTTGCTGAATCTAGGCATGCAAGACATTGTCATGTCTTCAAGTAATTTATCATATTAGGAAACCAACTTGTTGCCTTGGCTTGTTCTTCTATAGAATGCATCTATTTTCTCTAATTTCTTTGAACTCTCATCTAATGCCAAATGCTCACAAAGACCTCTTCCTCTAACTAGCTTGGTAGTTTGAATATCTATGTCATATTCCATCACCTTGGTGATCCAACCAGCTCTTTTCTCATTCAGGTCTTTGGAAACCAAAAATTCTTTGACACTTGGATGAGTAACCTTCAAGTGTACCTTGCTATGGGTCAAAAAATATCTAAACTTTTTAAGGCTCTTCACAACAACAAGTACATGTTTCTCTACAAAAGAGTATATCAGTTCATACTCCTCTAAACCTTTGCTAAAGAAAGCAATAGGCTGCTCCAATCCATCTGAATTTTCTTGAGTCAACATTGCAGATATAGCACCATGACCTCCATAAGCATAAAAGATAAAATCCTTACTGAAATTTGGGTTTAGGAGAGCAGGGGCTTCTGTTAAGGCCTCTTTGATAGCTTGGAAATTAACTCTCCCTTCTTTGGTCCAACTAAAAGTTGAACTCTTCTTTAGCATGGTTGTCAAAGGCCTTATTAAATCTGCAATGTTAGGCAAGAACCTCCTAACAAAGTTAATCTTTCCTATGAAAGATTGGAGACTTTTCTTATGATGTGGAAATGGTAGCTCTAGGATGGCTGCAATTCTTTCAGGATCTACTATAATTCCTTTGTTGGATACTACATATCCCAACAATTTTCCTTCATGATCGAAAAACACACATTTCTTGGGATTAAGAGATATCCCAAATTCTCTACACCTTTCAAAAATCTTCCTCAAATGTTTGATATGGTCTGCTGCATGCTTTGAATAGATAGTTATGTCATCTAAGTAGACTAGTACAAACTTGTACATGAGGCTTTTAAAGGCCATATCCATTTCCTTTTGAAATGTAGTACCTACATTTGACAAACCAAAGGGCATCTTTTGATAAGCCATGGTTCCCCGCTTGGTTGTAAATGCAGTCTTATATTGATCCTCTTTATTCACTAAGATCTGATTGTATCCTGAATAGCCATCTAATAATGAAAATCTCTCAGACCCAGAGACACATTGTAAGATTTGTTCCATAGAGGGCAGTGGATGATGGTCTTTTAAAGAAGCCCTGTTAAGATCCCTGAAGTCAACACATAACCTCAGCTCCCCATTCTTCTTCCTGATAGGAACAAGGTTGGAAACCCAACTAGTATGCTTTATTGGGTAGATGATACCACTTTCTATTAATTTGAGCACTTCCTTATGCATAAGTGGCTCAACTTTGGGGTTAACAGGCCTTTTCTTTTGCCTCACGGGTTTGGCATTAGGTTCTAATTCAATAGTGTACTGAGCAAGGGCAGGATCAAAACCTTTGAGGTCCTCATATTTCCATGCAAAAACATCACTGAATTCTTTGAATAATTGGGTATAAGCTTGCTTTTCTAGTTTAGTGTTCACTTTCCCAAATTGTAAGCTCTTACCTGGTTCCAACTCTAGTTCAACACAATGTTCTCGTTGGACTACCAAGCCAGCTTTGTTTTTCTTGACTTGATCATCCTTTTTGAAGACAATCTCTAAGGTGACAAGACCTCTAGGCATCTTATTAGACTTAAGTTGTATCACTTGATCACCATAATTTTGTGACAGCCTATCTTGATTGTACTCTAAAAAAGCATCTTCTTCAAACAAGAATTGTAGAATTTGTTCATCATTGTCAAACACTTGCCAATTGACATCATTATCAGGAATAGAGGGTCTGACAATCACTTTGACATGTTGTTGATCTATTTCTTTTCAAATGCTATTTGGAATGTCATACTAAGATCCAACAACAACTAATCTATCTACATTTTGATTTAGCTTCTTAGGGATAGCAACAATATTGAAAGCACAAAAATCTTCAATTGCATCCCAAACTCTATGCTTGTATGCTTTCAAAGTGTCATTCTTGGTTGCACTTATCCCTCTCACTTGGCTAACAACTAGCTCACTGTCACCATAAACTTTTAGGGCCTTAAGCCCTCTTTTCCTAGCCCACTCTAGACCATTGACTAGACTTTCATACTCTGTAGTGTTGCTAGTGCAGGAGAAACTAAATCTAAAGGCAGTATAATACCTTTCTCCTTTTGGGGACACTAGCATAGCACCACCACCAAAACCATGTCTACTTCTAGCTCCATCAAAAAATAGTTCCCAAACTTGAGTGCTCTGATCTTCTGAATCAGTGTCTTCTTTGAGGAGGCTTGGTTCTATGACTCCACTTTCTTGTATCAAATAACTTCCCAAACCAAAATCTCAAACAATATTTTCTTGGGCCTCTAAAGCTCTTTCATCTAGTAAAATATCAGGGATACTTTCTATCTTAGTGTCTGCTTCACTAATGGTTTGGAAGTCACTGTCATCAAATATGGGGCAATTTACATTGATGGCATTGGACACATATGGTTCTATATGGTGAGCTACCAATGGTTCTGACTTAATGGTGACCTTGGTCCCATACCTTGTATGAAATAACATGTGAGACCAGTCAGAAGATAGGTAGCCTCCTATCTTGGCTGTAAACTCCCTTGAAAGACATATAGCAAATAATGCAGGGAGATCTATAATATATATATCTAGGAGGATGGAAAAATTAGGAATAGCATGTAGGATTAGACTGGTATCCTTGGCCACACCTATAGTATTGACTAAGGATCCATCAAGTTGTGTGACCTTCTTTTGGAAGGGTTCATATTTTAGTCCTAATTGGTCAGCTACCTTCTTGGGCATTACAGTGCTAGTAGCTCCACTATCTACCATACAATTATGTACTAAAAATTTTCCAATAATTAGAGATACATAAAAGGGAGGTGGCTTTGAGTTCCTACCTTGCATGTCATTGGCTTTGGAGTCGCTACTTGGAGCCTCCTTTTCTTGATCAGTGTTAACCAACACTGGCTTTGCAGCTTCTTTTGTAGGTTGAGGGGTTGTTACTTCAGTCATGGCCTTCTTCAAAATTTTAGGTTGCCCTGGAAGAGCCAAAGAGTCCCACATGGACATGGTGACATTCACCTTCTTCATGTTGTCTACAATATTAAAAGGTGTCACAGTGTGTACTCTTTTTTATGCCCTTACTATGATGGGCTCCACTTCTTTATATTGTTGGCCTTCTTTGCTTGTGATGGCAAGAGCCTCCTTAGGTGTGATGGGAGTAGCTTGTTGCAGTGGCTCTATAGATGTAGTGGCTTTGGCATTGGAATCTTCTCTTTCCATGTCTTGAGCTCTTCTTTTTGCTCTTGTATAGGAAACAAAGGCAACTTCATCATTAACTCCATTGAAGTCTGGTTGCTCCCAATTGAAAAGAGCAGTCTCATTCTCTTGTGATTCTTGTTGAGGAATTGACCCACTAGATGAAGCCTCTGATTGAGCTTGGGAGGCATTCTAAACCATTAGAGCTTGGTTCATCCATCCATTTGAACATGTAGCCTGATTGTGAGGCTGATTACAAGGAAAACACCATTCATTATCCATAGCCATATTATTTTGACTAGGAACCATATCCCTCACTGGATTTGTAGAATTTAGAGGTGCAAGGTTATATGGTTGGAATGGTCTCTGATTAAAATTATGCCTTTGTCCTTGATACACTCCTTGGTATGGTGGCCTATTTTGTTGAGAAGGCTTTCCTTGATTCTGATATTGTTGATTAGGACCTTGGCCTTGTGGCTGAAATGGTGGTCTGATTCCTTGACCTTGTTTCTTTAGATTCATGACCTCTTTAGTCAAGGTCTGCAACAAGTTTGTCATTTCTTGTTGACTGCTCTGTTGGCTATTCTTTATTTCTTGTAGCTCTTGAGAAAAACTAGATGTTAGCTCTTGACCACTAGTACTGGCCTGAGGTGCTAATATGGTGAGGATAGGGGTAAATGGGGGTACTTGTGCAGGTGCAATGGGTTGAAGGCTAGGAAAGATGGGCATTGGTGGCCTTCTAGCAATCATGCCTGCTTGGATTAAACAATTTTCAGCCCTGACAGCTATGTCAAAAGCTTGGGGTAGAGAAATACCACCCATAGACTGGATCATGACAAAAATTTGACCATTTAGACTTTGCAAGTAGTATAGAAAAGCATGGTCAGCTGATGGTCTCACAGAGACTAGAATTCTATTCCATGTTTTGAGGAATCTACTATTGTAATCTGTCATTTGTTCTTGAGGGTCTCTCTTAATGGTTGTTAACTGCTCAACTAGAGACAAGTTATCTAATTTATCCTCAAAATGCTTACTCAATGCATCTCCTAATTCATCCCATGAAGTAATAGAACCAACAGTTAAAGTTCTAAACCATTCAAGAGCCTTACCTTTTAGCGAGGCCACTAATAATTTTGTGGCCACATCTTCTTGAGTAATATTGTGTATGCTACAGATACTGGTCACATCTCTTATGTGCTCAAAAGCAGTTGTCTTCCCTTCACCAGTGAAATCAGGTATACTCTTAAGTGCCACCAAGGGCACATCATGATGTTGAGAAAAGGCTAATGGACTTCCTTGGTTGAATGGTGCAAAGTAAAATTGTCTAGCCATTGTAGGAGTTGGAATTTGAAGATTAACAACTATGTGAGTTGTATTTGTTGCTGGATTTGAATCTTCTTCTAGATCTCTAGTTAGAGATCTACCTCTTCTTCTGGACTGAAAGGACAAAGGCCTCCTCTCTGAGGTATCTGGTGGTGTTGGTTGAACTCTCCTTGTAGGGGATGTTCTTTGAGTTGACCTACCTTTATGACTTCTTTTTTAGGGAAACTTTGAAAATTGAGTAGGCTTTGAGCTCCTAGTCTCAATCTTTCTCAGAAACCTTATACAAGGTTGGCCTAGACCTTTGAAACTAGTGGAGTCACCAGATATACTTGATAGAACAACCTTTTAGAAGTCTGTATTATGCAATATATATAACAAAGATAACATAATTTGAATTTGAATAAACTTCCTATCCCACGGGGCGTGCCAGAAATGTTATACACTAAGTTTGCACCCTTGTTTCAAGCTCTCGTAGTCTTGATAACTTAGTATAACATGGGAATCATCTCCAGGTGTGGGACCTATGCTAATTGAAATGAGACCTCTAGGTTCTAGGATGGTTCCTCTTGGATAATCACCTTAATTTTCTTCTTGACAAGAAAAGTAAACTTTTGATGGAAAGGGATAGAAGGAATGCTTGGAAAGGGAAATGATTGAAAGCAAACTACCTACTAGGTGATACACTAAAATTAGGGTTTGGATCTCAGTATAGAGGATGAAAATAATGAACAAATTAGGTCTAGGAGATCACAACTCACTAAATAGGCTTGCATAAGTATTTCATAGAAGGGTCTTCAATAGAAATAGGCTATTCTAGGAAAGAAAGGATTTCATAAACAATAGCATTCCTAAGGGATTTAGACATAATTTATGACCTACAAACAAACATTCACCTCTACAACTCGGTATAGGAATGAGACAGATAGTTAGGGGGTTGAGGTATACCCACAAGAGCATTCAAATCAAATCACCCACAATAATACACAAAATTGCAAAAAGAGAGAGGGATCAGGAACCCTAAGATACCACCAAAAACATCATATACTTTGATTCAATAAGAGATAATTTAGACAAGGAAGCATAGGGACATGAAGGATTGTCACAAAATACCTCTGCAATATCTGAATCATCAATGAAAGATTTACAACTGTATAGGCCAGAGGGTAGAAATGATACCATAGATGACCCTTAAGAAAAGTGAAATTCTTTTACAATTGTCCAACTCCGAGCTCAAAAGCTCCAAAAGTACAATATATACATCTCCTCTTTTGCATGTAGGCAAGAGTCAAAAATCTAACTAGGGTTAAAGAATTTAGCATTAGAATAATGATAAACCATAGTTCTATCAAGTCTGATCATAAATATATTTCTGCAAAATCATAGTTGATCAGATATTTCTTTGAGTGCCCCTCCTTGTACTTTACAATCAGCCTGCAGACAAGCAACCCGGACTCATCTACCTCTCTGCAAATTTTCCCACCATGAATGCACTGATTTGGTACTTTTAGAAAACAATAAATGACCAAAGACAGCTGCCTAGACCCCTGTCATCATCTTCTTTCAACTGTAGATGTCCTGAAGACATAAATTCTATCTACCCACTCTGTCGCAAATGACTATTGGATCAAAACCTAGCCAAAACCCTGCAAAGAAATAAATTTGAATTTAAATATTAACAGCTAGTAGGTGGGGCCATACTTTTCCCCCATCGACGATGGATGTTTAAATCTCAATCTCCTTTTAAAACATGACCGTTAGATCTTCTTATTTACCCGGGAACCATTCATCTGCAGAATTAACCTCAAGTTCACCTCGGGTTACCTTTTTCTCATTGGTCACAAGACCGCTAATTGTTTTAACCGACCTTGGTTAAGTCTGGCAAACATGAGATAACCCTTTAGTCACTAATTCATTTAATGTTTTTCTAACCTTGGGCCCATTCGCCACTTGGAAATCCTTCATTTGCACTGACCGCCCCATCAGCAAAACACCTCGGTAGGTTCTGACAACAAACCCACTCCAACTAAGATCCCAATCTAACGATGGGCGCATGATCTCATGACCACCGAATATTCCTTCAGATCATACACCCTCCATAGATCTTCATTAAGCCATGACCCCACTAACACATCGGTCCACCTGGAAGTCTTCATCAGGACGTGGCAACCAATCACATTTGAGCAAGTCAGCATACCTGGCAACACGGTCCCACAGATTTTCTCTTTACTTCGACCAATGAAAATTGAGCATGTCACCCTAACCTAGTACTGGACCCACTGACAAGACCTGAACACCTAGCAGATCGAATGGTAGGTGCATGATCACATGTGTCAGAAAACCCCTTCGTGAAGATACGCCAGCTGTCGATCTTCATCCTTCTGACATCCCTGCAAAGACTCTGACATGGCACCACTGAGACATCCCAATCATCACTATGTGGACCAATAGAAGATGAGCACATCAGAAAATGAGGACCCACCCACAAGGCTCTGACAACAAAATAAAATCGACGGTCGGTGCATAATCTCATGGCTCTAACACAACCCATGAGATTATGTGCCAACTATAGGATCATCTGAACACATTCTGTCGGGCCCGCTCTAACAAGGTTACACATCACAACCCTTCAGCCAATCAGGAGCTTCCACATAGGATGATGTGGTAATGGACCCACACAAGCTTGAAGAGCTACAGACTTGGAAGATCGACAGTTGTCACAAGATCTCATGGAATCTTCTGAGGCCATGAGATCATGCGACAACCATCAGATGAAGAATCTTGATTTTAGCCACTAAGCAGAGACCGCCAACTCAAAAGGTAACTGCTCGTGGGATCGCTAAATGTTAGAGCTTTGACCACTGGGAATCAAAGATTTGGTGACTAAAGGATTAAATTGCGCACATGGAAATTGATGGAACCTAAGTGACCAAAAAGGTAACGACCAAATAGAATGAAGGCTAGGGCTTTAGGGGTTTATTTGACCAAATGGCTATATTTATGAATTTTTTTGACCTACAGACCAGGGATTAAAACAATTTACAGAGGCCAAAGGACAAGGCACAACTTCATGAAATTTTTAGGGATGCTTGGCAAGGTGAAAATAGAGACCCTGGGATGGATTTTTAGCCAAATTTGCATGTACATGGAAATTGGATAGGGGAAGAACCCCTAACTTACCTTAGAGATACTCAAAATAATCCTTCGGTTGTAGTTTTGTAAATATATCAACTATATGTTCCTTTGAATTCACATACTCCAATATCACGTGCTTGTCTTTTACTTCTTCTCTCAAGTAAAAATCAGAGAAATTGAATCAAATCAAGCATTTATCAAATCAAATTCAAATCAAGCCTTAAATTAATTTAATTAAAATTCAAAACTCATAAATTCAACTTAAATCAAATAAAGCATGATAAATCAATCAATTATGTAATTAATCTAATTAATTACATAGTTCATTAAGTCAGATCAACCCATTCAAGGGGTACACATGGCTAATGATTTTAATTAAATTCAATTGATTAAATCCTATTTTCTCTCAACCACCAAATGGGAGGAAAAATTCATCAACCAATAGGATTTAAGGATTGGGCTCACATGGATCAAGCCTAAATTAAATTTCAATCACTCACTTGGAGAATGCATCTTGTCCACTCATTTTTCCCTTTGGTCCCAAGCTTTGAGGAAAAAATATGTAAATGGTCTCCAAAGGTGGAACCATGGACTTAACCCTCACCTAATCATGATCAAATCAACCACACCCCCTACCCTTTCCAAAATCTATAAAAGAAAGGCATAATTCAATCAATAATCATCCACAAATCTGAGAATAGCATCAAACCTCTTGCAATTTATAGCTAGAAAGTCTAATTTAGAGCTAAATAGGTGTAATTTCATTTGCAATTGAATTTTTAGCATGGTTTATCATTCATTTTCATTTTAGGACTGTCACTAATGGAAGCTTGCTAAGAGCTTTGCATTAGCATCCCTAAATAGAGATCCATAGAGTGCTTAATTATCAATTATTTGCTTAATTAGATTGCTATTTGTGGTAATTTAGTTGTTATTTGAGTTATTGATGATACCAACCCTATGAAGGTACTTTTTCTAGTACACAAAATGGCGCCCACCATGGGGCATTAGGCCTCATAAATTTTTTAATTCGGAGAAGTAGAAAAATTTATTGCAATTCTTGTTTACTCTTTGTTTTGCAAATTTAACAGCGCGTTTGAGACATTCTGCAGTGCATACACCAATTTCTCTAGCGCATTTAAAGTCTGAAATAATGTGTTTACAGCAAAGTTCTGCACCTTTATGTGGAGTTTTGACGCTTTCAATTTCTTCTATTTTCTATCTAATTTCTTTTAGTGCTTTTACCTTGACTCTCCAGCACATTCAAATCATTTTCCAATGCTTTTAAGACTTCCTTTTAATGCCTTTTCTCAGTTTATTAGCACTTTCAATTTCTGTTCCAATGCTTTTAATCATTTTCTACAATGCATTTGAGTTGTTTAACAATGTTTTCAATCATTTTAGTAGTGCTTTTAATAGATTTTGTCACGCTTTCAATTAAATTGAGAATTGACAGAATTTAACTTGCAAAAAATGATTTCTCTATGTCTGTAGGATGACTGGTCATAAAAAAACTAAAAAAACTAGAGACCAGATTTAACAACGAAGGGAAAGCTTTGACCAAATTGATTAAGGAGGAGAACATTGCACACATCAAGCTGGTTTTGGAAAATTCTCAGCAAGAAAATGAGGTATATGAACAATACTTGAAAGTTGTAGAAGCCTATAAATCAAAGTTCATATCATTTAATTGGATTTACTTACCTTAATCAATTTTTGTCAAAATTTGATAAATAAGGCTTCAATTCAAAGTTATTCTTATTTTCTTCATTGTGGCTAGTTGTGTTGACTAATTTGTTGGAGGAGAAGTGAATAGAAAGGAACGATTGCCACTAGGTGAGCATAAAAATGGAAAATTCATAAAAAAATGTCCCTAGCCTTAGCTCGCTTCGAAACAAGGTAAGCCTAAAACTTGGTCATTTTTTCTTAAATTATGGCCTTGTTAATTCTAAAATCTAGTAATTAAAGCAGCCTATTATTGTTTGAAGAATTTTATACTAGGCCTATGATCTTCAGTTTCTAAGTGAATCAAAATGCCAAAAATATCAAGTTCCTTGATTAAAAGAAAGGCTAAGTAAATCAAGCACTAAATTTGAACAACCCCTTGTTTGTGGAAAAGAGTAGAAATACTCAATTCCCATTAGTTAGTGGGTTTGGTAATAGAATCTTGTTAAAAGTGTTTGGGAATTGAGAAATAGATAGGGATATGATCTTCACCTTTTGATGAATCAAACTCCCAAAACCTTTTTGTAATTAGGAGAGATAGATACTGAGAGGGGAGGGGTGAATCAATGCCTTCAAAACTTTACTTTCAAAACCTTTCAGATCTAAAACTGTAAACAGTGATAACTGACCAATATAACTTGAATCTAATTGCATGAATCATTTATCCACTTAACATAAGTAAGTAAACAACATGAAATCCATAACACAATCACATGACACAAGTATTTTGGTAACGCAGAAACCCTTGTTAGAAGGTAAAAACTGTGGTGGGGATGACACCCACAAATTCTTCACTACTGCAGATAAAAAAGGTTTGCCTGTTAGGGCTACAAGTTTTGATCACTTCTGGTGATCTCACCCTATTAGGAGTGACATGTTAGATCAGCTAGATCTACCTAGTTATAGGATTTTAGCAACACTAAATGAAGTGTGCACTCGGTTAAGAGATTTACATAAGACTGTTAAGTCTACTCTATTAAGAGATTTTATCCAAAACTCTATTACAATTGTCAGAAAGCAATAGGTATTTATCTACAATTTGACACTCAATTGTCTATTACAGATCTATAAGCTCTAATAAAAATATCACCTTACTTGTGATGAATCTCTACTCTGAATCTGCTCGGTAGCCTCTGCTAATTCTACTCAAACTGAATTCTACGGTGCTCAGTTCTATTCTATAAACTGATAGACTTGAAGATAGGAAAAGTGCTTCAAGTGCTCCATGATTCATATATCAACTCTCTTAAAAAATGATGCAAACACATAAATATATAGTGTTCTATTTTTGCCGCTTTAACACAATTAGGTTACACACTATAATCATAACCCTAAGATCTACGGTGTACAATGATAACCTAGATCATCTATTACAAAAGATATACATTGTATTTAATGAATATCATTACATAAATGTTCCTCGACCTTGATAAAATGTTTTACAAATCATTGTAACCATTTGCATAGAAGAATGTGCCATTCCTGATTACTATGTCATTTTCCTATGATCCTCGGTAAACACTATGTAAACTGATTGGTGTGTACTGTGATGCTTGGTGTTTACTATTTGTCGGTGTCAGTGTCTGCTGGTACTCGGTAAACTATCTGTTGCTCGGTGTATAGGCTTTATCGACTAGTCTGTTCTACTTTATGTTACCGATTAGCTCATTGTAAGCGACAGATCGATATCTATACATACCTTTGGTACTAATGACAACCTTAGAAGGCTCAATAGAGATAACAATCTCCCCCTTTGGCATTAGTATCAAAAATTTGAATGTATAAATACAAAAATCTCTATGTGACTTATATCTCCTTATATCTCCGCCATATACATATCAAAAAATTTCTAAGTACAAAGTACTCCCCCTCGGTGCATGCTCCTGGTAATATAGTATACATAGCATCCATGTACATAATATTTGGCATAATAACATCTGATACATTGTTTTCCCCCTTTTTGATAGTAATGCCAAATACAAAATTTTAGGTAGTATACTCACAGCTTATCAAAAATTGACTGATGGGTTTTCTTCAGTGACTCCAAGAGGTTTTCCCATTCCTCTTTCAAGTTAGTGAGAGCAATGTGCTCAAGACCAACTTGTGCATGCATGTCAAAGATGTTTTCTAACACCAAAAATTTTGGTGTTGCAACTAATAGCTCAACTTTGACAATGTGGGCTTCAAAAAATTTTAGGTACAGGATGAGTTTGGTCTGCAACTTAGTAACCTGATCTATTAGGTGCACTTCTTATTTCTTCAAATCTGCTATCAACCGTCAGAGTTCCTGAACTTGGTGACTAAGCTTTAGGAAAGCATGTGGCTTGGTGATAGCTACATTGGTACTCAACTGTATTTCGGCTTCTAAACCTTTGATCTTTTCATTGACTTAAATAGTGAAGGTGTCTAGAGTACATAGCTTCAGTAAGTATTGACAAATTGTCTGGGTGATGGATTTTGTGTCAGTAATTACCTTAGATAATTTGACCTTAAGTAATGCCACTTCTTGGCTGATTTTCTCTACTAATTTGTGTTGTATTATGGATTCTACCCTTTCTTCAATTCTTTTATCTGCATCGGTGTCTAGGGCATTGATCTTCTCAGCAAGTGTACCAAGTTGATCTATAATGGGCGTATCCTCATCAAGCGTACCAAGAGGATATCCTGCACATCATTTAGTACTTCTTTTCTTTTGTGCGCTTGCTTTTGCTTCTCTTGCGCTACATTTCTTGAACATAATTCCCCATATTTACTCAATTCCTCAGGGCTTAGGGTCCTCGAGTCACACTCAAGTAAAATGATCACTTCATCTAGGGTGACCAACCCTTTTCCTTTCTTTTTCTTCTTCTGTGCTAGGGGTGATTTCTTCTCAAAGATAGCAATGGATCTATCTCCAGTCTTTGAAGTGTCCTTCCCTGTTTGCACTTGTTCTTCCTTCTTCTGCTCCTTGGTAGTGGTGGTCTCAGTGGTTGTAGTAGGAGTCTTAGTTGTGGTGTTCGGTGGAATCCCCTCGGTTGCCTTTAGTTCTTGTGTGTCCTTTGCTTCATCTATTTCCTTTGGTTTGGTGGAAGGTGCCTCTGTATGACTAGGCTCATTTGTCTCTGTAGGTTTTTTTGTGTGTTGATCTCTAGTTGTATCTTTATTTTGCTTGGGATCTGCGCCGTTGGGTTATACTTGGGAAATAGTTTTTGCTGCTTCGGCAAGTACAAGAAGTTCACCTGGTAGTGATGTAAATAGACTGGTAGTGTCTTATGCTTCATATTTGTTTGGTGCAATATTTACATCTTCATCATCTTGTTCATCAAGATCACCATGTGTGATGTCTACAATGAGTACATCGTCATCTATTTTCTTTTCCAGTTGGATTTCAACTTTATCCAGTGCATCCTGTGAAACTTTTATTTCTTCCTTGTCCTCGGTTATATCAATTGCCTCGATAACTGATATACCGGTACTCTTTGACTTCTTTGTTGGTCCTTCATCAATGTAAATACCTTTACCTTTAGAATTTTGTCTCTTCTTAAACAAGTTCAAAAATTCTTGTTGCTCAGCTTTTTCTTCTACTTTCAAAATTGATGTCCATATAGAATCTGTAGTGACATCCATATCTGCTACATTGTCATCCATGATCATTAAGGCTCTATTCTTGATCATAAAGTTTGCTTGGTACTTGGTCAAGTATTCACTAACTTGTCCAAAGCTTAAGTATGCGGCTGCCCGAACTAGAGAGCCTTCTCTCTTTCTCTTCTCGGTGTCTAATGCAATAGCCCATTTCTCAGTAATTATATCATCCAATTTCTTCGGTAAGGCACATGCAAACTCCATTGGAACTTTCTTAAACTTTATCATCATTTGGATGACAACCTCTTCAATTTTAGTTTGATCTTCTTTTGACATTTTGTCAAATTTGTCTAGCAAAGGATCAGCGAGGTCTCCATGTTCAATTATATCCTTAATGACTTCATCTATTGTTTTGGCCTTTCTACTGACCACTTTAAATTGATTTATATCATCCTTTGTCTCTGTATCCTCTAAATCTTCCTTATTTCTTATGTATTTCCTCTTTTTCTTCAGTGCCTCAGCTACTATCTTGTTCTTTCTCTTAATGTATTTCTTTGTCGGTGTAGCTACTCTTCTTTTTGTTACTTTTACTCCTTCTTTCTCGGTAGGTGGTACTACAATTGAAGAACATGTCTTCATACCTTCATGTATTGGTGACTACATCTTTGTAGGAATTTCAGGTGGAGGAACCTATGTAGGATCTACTTCTTTGTCTGACTCGGTCTCCTCACTATCATATGGTTTGTTGGCTAACTGTAGTTGACCTTCAGTTTCCTGTTCAACTAGTATCCCTTCAGATGTTTCAGACTTGTCTCCATATTTAGCAATGAGATCCTTCTTCATTTTCTTTACCTTTCTGTGAATTTTACTGATCTCGATATTAGTAGATATTCTAGATTTAGCTTCTTCGTATACTCTGAACCTAGTGGCTATGGGATCCTTCGGTACTGCAAGTAGTGCATTGATAGATTTCAGTGTGAGATCATGATTTATCTCATATCCCATCAGTGCCAACCATTTTATCCTAGGCTCAACTTCTTTTTATCATGGTATAATCGGTGTCGACCACAAAACACATATCATCTTCAAATTTCTGAACTAATTCCCTTAGAATTCTACTTCTCTTTTGCATTTTAGATTGAAATTCAATGAAGTAAGCATTAAACTCTACATTCAACTTATCTCCTAACTTGTTCATCATTTCACCAATCTTTTTTTTTATCGGTACATCTGGTATCCAGTTTACTTTACTGGTGCTAGGCACAAACTTTTGTAAATAGAAGAATATGCATGCAAGTAGAGATCCATACTTACATGTGTTAGATTTATTTTTTCTTATAGTCTTCATATTCTCTTGGAGCTGATGTAACAGTGCCTTAGCAAGATCAACTTGGTGACCTTTCACTATAATTTTGTGTGCCATGTCTACTGCGCTATAGGGTACGCTGTTGACTCTACTCGATTGAAATAGCTTATACCCAATCACATGTGCTGCAAATTTTACTGTTGGGTCCTTGATTGTTGAAATCTTTAATGCCCGACCATCCCATTGTGCTCCAGTTTATTTCTCAACATTTGATCGTGAAGAACTTCAAAAAGCCTTAGCTTTTTTGGTTGTAGGGAGCCCAATAACCCTACTGATTACTTTCTTGGTGACCTCAATCAGTTTATCCAGCCAGAACTTGTCATCATGATATCTACTCAGAATGATTCTAATCTAGTTTGATTTGAATGATTGCAGCAAGTGTGTAAAATATGATAAACTAGATTCCTCAATCTTCTTGTAGTCTAATTTCATTTTTCCATCGGGGCCACAAAGTGGTTGATATGCTGCAATTGTTTCAAAGTCCCCAACCTCTCTAATTTTGTAGTGAATATAAGACCTTACATCTTCTGTCAGTAAAACCCTTTTTGGCATGCTCAAAAATGCGCCCATTGAATCTATCTGTGTTGCAACCTTAGGATGTGGTTTAAACTTCAGTTCAACAAAATTTTCCCTAATGATTAGGTTAACTTCCTCTTCAACACTTTGAGTTTTGCTTGCAGACGATGCTAATGCCATAAATTAATTCTAGGGTTTCGGCAAGCAACAGAATAGGAAGTGTTTGATCACAAATGAACTTACTTAGTATCATGAAGAGTGATGTCAGTTTGATCTAGCATAGCATTGAATCCTTCAGAAAATCCTTTAGCTCGAACTCTGCTTCTTTGAATTCTCTGCTCTTCAAAATTGCATTGTAGAAATGAACTTTGTTCCCGTGTATTTATAGATTTTTTATGTTCCCGCTCAAAATTTTATGTATTAAATGCTCCATCTAACCTTTGGTACGACATAGTTGTCAGCTCAGTGACTACTAAAACTTTCATCCGCTCGATTAACATAGATTTTCTTCATCGGTTGATACATATGCTCGGTTAACCTTAGATAGTGATTACCGATGAGTAACCAACTCTCGGTCTCTCTTTTACCGACTGTATAACATTGTTAGCTTATGGAAACTAAACCATAGTGCATCTTTATTCATGCTGATTTGGTATAAAAACATTATGTATAAGGAACTATATGTAAAATGTGATCTTTTGAAATATCAGTCCCATACATACCTATTTCACTTTAAGTGGATGTACCGATGTCACCCAATCTAGTAGATGAGGTTTCACCGACAACATTACTTGACTTGGCATTCTCATTAGATGCCTTCTTCCACATAGTGTTCCTTAACTTCATGATATCAACAATAGTATATCCACTTTCAAATATATGGTTCTCATCTGGTGCTCAGTCTCTGTAGTTCTTGCTTAAGTGATTGACCTTATGGCAGTGCATACAAGCCATCCCAGAGTTTGTCCAGTTTCTTGATTGTCCAGTCCAACTCTTTCTATAACAATTTTCTGCAATGTGTCCATATCTACCACATACAACACAGTTAGTCCATGTATTATAATCCCAAACATAAGAGTTACCTTGTCTCTTCGGTTGATATGGTCTGCATTGTGGTTTCTCCTTAGGTGTCCAGACTTACTTCATTTTTGCCTTGCAATCTCGTGCAGTGTGTCCAGGCTTGTTACAAGTATAGCATATTTTCTCCATAGTAGTATTATTAGCAAGATCATTTTGCTTAGCTCTACACTAATAAGTAGGACGTCCAAACTTTCCACAGTAATAACAGTATCCATTAAACTTAGGAGTGACAGGAGGTTTTACTTGTGCTTTGCTTCTGCACACATTAGATGTATGTCCCGTTTTGCCACAATGATAACATGCCAACACTTTAGGTTTCTGATTTTGACTGATGTTGACTTGTTCAGCTTGTTGTGATGTTTCTCCTTCACTGGTGTAGCCTATACCAGCTTTGCTCCCAAATCTTCTTTGATTAGTTAAAAATTCATCAATCTTCTTGGAACTATCCTTGGCAAGTTTCTTCATTTCATTTTTCTGCTGTTGATTTTTCACTTCTTCTCTCAGCTTCTCATTTTCTTCTCTGAGTCTTGCAACATCTTCTAGTTTTCTTGACAATTCAGCATTCACTCAGTTTACTTCTTGATTCACAGTCATCACTTGATTAGTTACTTGGAAATTTCGGTCAGTGAGTCTTTGTATCTCACTTTCTTTAGTTTGAAGTTGTTCACTCATCTATCTTCGGTCATCAATTGCTAGATTTCTTTCTTTCTCGGCCTGATTTGCTTTGTTCATTGTTTCTATCATTCTTGCCATCTGAGATTCTTGACCGATTTGTAGTGCTTTCACTTGATCAGTTAAATATTGATTCTTTTTAGATAGATAAGTGATTATGCTTTTAGATCCATCGGAGATGCTTCCAGAACTAGATCTAGTATGTTCAAATATGTCATCAATAGGTTCTTCATGATAACCGATCTCATTCTATAGTCTTGCTAGGTTCTTCCTTTCATCCATTAATTTCCTCAGTCCTTCCTTGGCTTGTTTATACTGTTCCACAAACATTTTCATTTGTATCTTCTGATTCTCAATAGTCTTGTCAAGCTTGTATCTCTCCATGACTTAGATCTTTACCCTTCAGTGATTAAAATGTTCAATAAGAGAACTGTGCTCTGATACCAATTATTGGAATTAGGAGAGATAGATACTAAGAGGGGAGGGGTGAATCATTGCCTTCAAAACTTTACTTTCAAAGCCTTTCAGATCTAAAACTGTAAACAGTGATAACTGACCAATATAACTTGAATCTAATTGCATGAATCATTTATCCACTTAACATAAGTAAGTAAACAACATGAAATCCATAACACAATCACATGACACAAGTATTTTGGTAACACAGAAACCCTTGTTAGAAGGTAAAAACTGCGATGGGGATGACACCCACAAATTCTTCACTACTACAGATAGAAAAGGTTTTCCTGTTAGGGCTACAAGTTTTGATCACTTCTGGTGATCTCACCCTGTTAGGAGTGACATGTTAGATCAGCTAGATCTACCTAGTTATAGGATTTTAGCAACACTAAATGAAGTGTACACTCAGTTAAGAGATCTACATAAGACTATTAAGGCTACTCTGTTAAGAGATTTTATCCAAAACTCTATTACAATTGTCAAAAAGCAATAGGTATTTATCTACAATTTGACACTCAATTATCTGTTATAGATCTATAAGCTCTGATAAAAATATCACCTTACTTGTGATGAATCTCTACTCTGAATCTGCTCAGTAGCCTCTGCTAATTCTGCTCAAATTGAATTCTACTGTGCTCAGTTCTTTTCTGTAAACTGATAGACTTGAAGATAGGCAAAGTGCTTCAAGTGATCCGTGATTCATATATCAACTCTCTTCAAAAATGATGCAAACACATAAATATATAGTGTTCTATTTTTGTTGCTTTAACATAATTAGGTTACACACTATAATCATAACTCTAAGATCTATGGTGTATAATGATAACCTAGATCATCTATTACAAAAGATATACATTGTATTTAATGAACATCATTACATTAAATGTTCCTTGATCTTGGTAAAATGTTTTACAAACTGTTGTAACCATTTGCATAGAAGAATGTGCCATTCCTAATTACTATTTCATTTTCCTATGATCCTCGGTAAACACTGTGTAAACTAATCGGTGTATACTGTGATGCTCGGTGTTTACTATCTGTTGGTGTTGGTGTCTGCTAGTACTTGGTAAACTATGTGCTGCTCAGTATATAGGCTTTACTGACTAGTCTGTTCTACTTTATGTTACCGATTAGCTCATTGTAAGTGACCAACCGATATCTATACATACCTTTGGTACTAATGACAACTTTAGAAGGATCAATAGAGATAACAAACCTATCTCTTTATTCCACTTTATTGCTTTCAAGCTGAACATGCTAGATCTATAGTGGGCTCGCCTCCCAAGATTTACCTTAATAAGGCTAGTGAGAGGGACATCCCAAAGTGGGATACATTCACTTTTTTTGTGAAAATCCAACCCACTCTAAAATAAAATACATGCATCCTTAATGGGTTGTGTGACAAAAGGATATTAAGCTTTTCGAACTTCCTCGAGTAGTCCTTCGGGATTGCGCAAAACTCTGACATACCAGTGGTGGGAAGCCTCCTAATTTTGGAGGATGAAAACTTAATGTCCATTTTGAATGGAATCTTGATTAAAAAACCTTGTTAAAATAGAAAATCCTACCTTATAGAGCCATGTTTACAAACCAACTTGTGAACTAGGTAGATTGCTTGGAGTATCTTTTTGTGCAAAAACCCATGATAACGTCCTTACAAATCACTTTGTGTGTAAAGGGTTAAAAAGAACAAGTGCATTTGTGATTTCTTTGTTTAATAAATTCATACAACAAGTAAGATATATCCATTTGAAAATTCATCTTATATTTTTAAATCTCTTCATAAAAGCAAACAATTACCAAATTGGAAAAAATGATTCAAAATCAAACCTTGTTGGATGTCAATTTCTACATGCTCTCATAAACTCAAACTATCTTTACAAGAAGATGACACTTGCATTGCAAAAGAGGTCCCCGAATTTGAATATTAAAGCTCTTTCGACAATCACAACCAAGGGGATAGTCTCCCAAATCTATTTGAGAAGAGAATTGAATCAATGGATAGAAACTCCACATTTCACGATCACCATCATGGAGCAAACAATGGCAATATCAATAACACCAACCAAGGGCCTAAGGAAACACTTGAAGAAAGAGATAATAGAGCAGCTCAAGATAATGAATTTCTTGAAGTCATGGATAAATTAATAGATAGAGATAGGGAAATTTTTTTCCTAAACTTAGCCCAAGCAGGGGTAAAACTTCCACATGATTATGATGTGGACCAAATTAAGAAAAACCAAGAAGATGAAAATTTGATGAGTGCTATGACTAAACAATTGAAAATATTCCAAGCACATATTGACCTAATTAAAAAGGCCGATGAAACTAAGCTATTCTCTATCGAGGCCTTGTGCCCATTCAATTTTGACAAAAGCTTGGTTATGGCACCCTTTCTGATAAATGTAGTCTTTCCTAAGTATGACAAATACACGGGTAAATCAGACCCACATGATCACCTTAGAGAGTTTTGTGCTCTAAGCATTGAATTTATCCATGATACCACATACTTAATGAGACTTTTTCCAATAAGTTTAGGAGGTCAATCCATGGAATGGTTCTCCAAGCTTCCGCAAGGGATAAAGACATTCGAGAAATTAGCCTCCAAAATTTTAACCCATTATTCTTATAACATCGAACATGAGATTACCATGTTCAACATATGTAACACTAAACAAAGAGATGGCTAGGGTTCCTTCAAAGGTGGAGGATAGTTTTTGCAAGATATCCACGAAGTATCCCTAAAAAGGAGAAAATGGAAATATTTATGAACAACTTAAATATGGAGATGAACTATAGGCTCCAACTTCAATGTCCCCATACTTTTGAGAAACTTATTGAGAATGGGATCAAAATTGAAGATGTGTTGGTTAAGAGGGGAGAGATCAAATTTTTCAAAGACAATAAACCCTATACCAACACTAATAACAATCATTATGTATCTAATTATAACAATAATAAAGGAGCCAACAATCACAATGATAAACCTAAACTATAGTTGAAGAACAATAATAAAAATCATGTGAATGATGGACTTGTGGAAGCACACAACTTAAAGGCTACTCCCTTTAATTTATCAAGTGGAGAAAATTTGACATATAATGTGAATCAAACAAACAAAGCTCCTTTCAATAATACCAATTCTAACAATAACAACAACAATGCCAACAACAATCCCTTTAATCATTCCAATGTCAACAAGCCTAAACCTTTATTTTCGATGTATCAAAAGAGGAAATTCACCTTTTTAGGTGATCCATTGGAAAACAAGTTAAGGACTTTGGTGGCTAACAAAATCATTACCTTACCTGAATTAAGACCATTCAAACCCCAAGTTAAGCCAAATTGGTGGAATAATTCTAACCATTGTGAATACCATCATAATAAGGGACATAAAACTAATGAATGCATGAAATTAAAACATCTTGTCCAAGAACTAATCGATGATGGGATGATAAAGGTGGAAGGGCCTCAAAAAAATGAGGATCATACAGCCTTCAAAACCCCTTTCCTAAATCATGAAAAGGGTGAGTCATCAAGCACCAATCAAAATAACAAAAGATGTAATGAGAAGGTAAATTTTTCCCATACCTATGATAATACTATTAATTCTTTAAGTGGGGATGAAAACACTATAAATGTGATCGTGGTCAAAGAGAAGCCAAGGGAAGCAACGTCTAATGTTGTAACTAGGGGGCAAGCATAAAAAATTACTCTACCTGGAAATGCCCCAAGAATTTCTCTACCAAATAAAACTTCATCTTCATCTTCAAAACAATATAATTTGGTAGACCAATTGCAAAGAACCCCTGCTCAGATCTCTATTCTAGAATTACTCAAGCTCTCACCTACTCATAAGGAGATTCTAGAGAAACCCTTGGTAGAAACTAATGTACCTCTAAATTTAGATGCGGATAAATTTAAAAACATGGTAGGACATCTTGTTGCACCCCATTGTTTATCTTTTTCAAAACAAGATGATATGTCTCTAAACCACCCACAAAATTTGCCCTTGCATATACAGGTCCTAATCCACAAGCATAGAGTGAAAAGAGCCCTCATTGATGGAGGAGACTGCTTGAATATTTATACCCTAAACTTGGTAAAGGCCTTAGGATTTTTTGAGGAGGCAATAGATCCAAAGAAAAAGAACCATAAAAGCCTACGATGATGAAGAAAGAGCTTCCAAAGGGGTCATAGTAATTCCTATTAGAATTGGTCCAATGCAGAAAGAGACCATTTTCCAAGTTCTAGACCTAAAGTTGACTTATAATATTCTATTAGGGAGGCCATGGATCCATGAAATGTAGGCCGTACCCTCAACCTACCATCAATGTCTCAAATTCCCCTATCTAGGATAAGAAGTCATGGTAAGCGGGGACTCAAACCCCTTTCAATATTGTAATAACATGAAGCCTATTAATAATTCCTTAGTCCCACTTAATGAAAAAGGGTCAATTTCCCAAAGAATAGAGCAAGGAAAAAGTTCAAAAGATCTTCCATCTTTAAAGGTAAAAGAAAAAGAAGAAAAAGAAATTGTTGTTGAAAATAACTAAAGTCCTACTAACCTAACTACATCAACAAAAGGAAAAGAGAAGGTTTGTGAGGAGAGTTCTCTTGAGAAATAGAAAGAAGACTAGGCTAGATCCATTCAAATCTACACTAAAGAGGCTCATTACCAAAAAATGGACCATATCATGAAAAACTTTGAAAAGTAATGCCAAATCAAACAAAAGGGTGTAGGTGAATACTCCTTATCCATGATGGATCTACCCTTATATCCAAAATCATATGGAAGGCCATCCAATCTACCTCATAAATACAATGATCACTTTGTGAGGGAAAATACATCTTCATTCATGGAGGAAGAAGACAATGAAATCCTAAATTGGTTATATAAGGATGAGAAATCAAGTGCACATGAAAAGCGCATCCAAAATATAAGCATTCCCACACATCAATATGGGAAAGGATTTCAAATAATGTAGAAAATGGGATACAAATGACAAGTACCTTTAGGAATGAGAAACAAAGGACTCATTTACCCCATTGAAATGACATGGAGAGATAACAAAGAAAAGACTAGATTAGGATACCTAGAACAAGGGTGCACGCAAAAGAACTATCCTAAGGTCTATGATCAAATATTGCAATTAGGGTCACAAAGTGATAAAGACTCAAATAATTGGGAATGGGACTCATTTTCAAGTGAGTCATGTTAAGATAAGGAAATTGATGTCATTCATACTTACACTCCTAGAAAAGAAAAAGAACCAATTTTAGAATCAAATCAGAATCAAGCCTCAAGCTCAAGTCAAGGAGTCTTAGATAATGTACCAATTCAGGAGATTGAGATAAATCAATGGGTAGGAGAACCCTATGTACCATCATGGAGACCTACTATGGAAGAATCAAATACTAGGTTTAATCCATGAGATTTTTACCCAATGGAAACCCTAGAGGATTCTAGTGGGGAGAATTTTGACCCTAGTTTTATAGAACATCTTGAAGAAGCACATATTATAGATTTAAGTGATACAATGTTTGAATCCTCAAATGAAGTCATGTCCCTAAACCCCATTAGACTAAACCAAAGCATTGATCCTTTGACCCTTATCTATCTGGAATTAATAAAATGAGATTCCATTGAACTTACCATCCTCCCTACATTTTTGAATGATAACTTGGTGTCCCAATACATAAATGTGGTTGAGCCTTCTTCTACCATGGAATATCAAGAAGAAGTGACAAAGGAAAGTATCCAAACTCTCAATTCAATTAAAAATTTAAAAAAAAATTTAAAAAATAAAATGGAAAGAATCTAATGTTGAAAACCACGTTGTGGCAACATTAGATCAAAAAGAGAAAGAAATAAAGAATTATTCCAAAGGTGAAAACCCAATAGAGGCACCTAAGGAAGGGAATTTGGATACTTTACCCGAGCACTATGAAGAAAGATCTCCTATCTTGATTGAACCAACAGAAAAAGTAAATATTGGGTCAGAATCATAACCAAGGATCGTACACTTAGCAACATCTCTATCTAGTGAAGAAAGAAAGACTTCATCAAATTTTTCAAAGAAAAAAAATCAATTTTGCATGGTCATATGATGATATGCTAGGAGATCCAAATTTAATCATGCATCATTTGAACATAAGAGAAGGAGTAAGACCAATGAAGCAAAAACTAAGGAAGATGCATCCACACATAGCTTTACTTGTAAAAGTGGAGTTAGAAAAATTGCTGAAATTTGGGTTTATAAGAGCCATTTATTATTCCCAGTGGATTTCAAACATTGTGTCAGTTTCAAAAGTAGATAAATCTATCAGAATTTTCACAGACTTTAGGGATCTCAATATTGCATATCCCAAAGATGACTTTTCGTTACCAAGTATAGATGTCATTGTAGATTTGACATCAGGACATTCAATGTTCTAACTTATGGATGGGTTTAGTGGTTATAATAAAATAAAGATAGCACCCGAAGATCAAGACAAGACAAAATTTACCTGTGCATGGGGGACATTCTATTGGAATTTTATGCCTTTTGGTCTAAAGAATGTCGGCGCGACCTATCAAAGAGCCATGACAACTATATTTTATGACATGATGCACAAGTTCATGGAGGACTATGTAGATGATATACTTTCTAAATCCCACTCAAGAGAAGAACATCTACCTATCTTAGAGAAAATGTTTGTAAGATTGGAGCAATTTAAAGTAAGGTTAAATCCGAAGAAGTGTGCATTTGGTGTTCAATCAAGAAAGCTACTAGGGTACATTGTTTTAGAAAAAGGAATAGAGGTAGACCCCACCATATTCAAAGCCATCATGGAAATGGAGGCACCTAGAAATATAATTCAAATGAGATCTCTTCAAGGTAGGATCCAATCCATTCAAAGGTTCATCTCTCAATTAGCAAAAAAGTGCCATAATTTCACTCAACTCCTTCATAAGGACACAATTTTCAAATGGGATGAGAAATGTGAAGAAGCCTTCAACTTGTTCAAGAAATATCTAATGAATCCTCCAAATTTAATGCCACCTATAAAAGGAAAGCCTTTAATTCTATACATTTCAGCAACCAAACATTCATTAGGGGTACTCCTAGCTCAAGAAGATGAATCAGGAAAAGAAAAGGCCATATACTACATAAGGAGGACTTTGGTGAAATATGAGTTGAACTATACCTTCATTGAAAGAGCATGTTTGGCCATAGTTTTCTCTTCTCAAATATTACACCACTATATGTTATCACACAAGATTAGACTCATTGCAAAGATTGATCCTTTGAAATATCTTCTTAGTAAAACAACATTAAATGGGAGACTAGCCAAATGTGTCATGGTGCTAAGTGAAATAGACATAGAATATGTGGATCAAAAATCTATCAAGGGCTAGGTCATAGCTGATCAATTAGTAGAGTCACCATTACAATATGAACATCCCATTCAAGTGGAATTTCCAGATTCTGAAATTGTGAATGTGGAAGCAAAAACATGGCAATTATATTTTGATGGTTCTTATACACAACATGGATCAGGAGCAGGCATACTTTTGATTACTCCTTAAGGATCTACAATTTTGAAATCATACAAATTGCTATTCCCATGCACAAATAATATAGCTGACTATGAAGAATTGGTCATTGGTATAAAATTGACATTAGAATGGAAAGTGACAGAGCTACAAATCTATGGAGATTCACAACTAGTTATCAACCAAATTAATGATGAATATCAAACTAAAGATGACAAGTTGATACCTTACAAAAATATGATTGAGAATCTCAAGAAATACTTCACTCTCATCACATTTGAGAAAATACCAAGAGATAAGAATAAAGTAGCAGATGCAATGACTACTTTGGCATCACTTCTCCAAATACCAGAACAAAGCGCTAGATATGAATTCCTAGTAGAAGAAGTTGAGCAACCCACATTTGACCTTGCCCATCCTCATACCATTTGTTTTCTAACAAGACATGAATCACCTTGGTATGGAGCCATTTATACCTACTTAAAAGACCAAATCCTACCTATGGATCAAACCAGGAATCAAAAGAAAAGCTTTACATGCCAAGCCTCTCATTATACCTTAATATTCGACACATTGTATCGTAAAAGTCTAGATGGAATGCTTCTAAGATGTCTAGAGAAAGAGGAATCAAATATAGCCTTACAAGAAATTCACGAGGGGATTTGTGGGTCACATTCGAATGGTTTAACCCTAGCTAAGAAACTTCTTAAGATAGGATATTTTTGGCCTACCATGGAAAAGGACGCTTGCCACTTTGCTAAAACTTGTCATAAGTGTCAATATCATGGGAACTTGATCCATGTACCAGTACAAGAGCTTCATCCTATGAAAACACCTTGACCATTTTATCAATGGGGTTTGGACATAATAGAGATGATTTATCCACCATCTTCAAATGGTCATAAATTCATCATCACTGCAACAGAGTACTTTACCAAATGGGTGGAAGTTGTACCCTTGTCAACTGCTACAGGAAAGAAAATATCCTTGTTTATTCTAAATCACACAATTTGTAGACATGGTGTCCCACATGCCATCATAATTGACAATGCAAAACATTTCAAAAACAAGGATTTAAAGGAGTTATGTAAAAAATTCCACATGATACATCACTCATCTTTAATATATTACCCCCAAGGTAATGGACAAGCAAAAGTAACAAATAAGAACATCTTAAAGATATTAAAGACAACCGTGGATAAAGAAAAAAGAGTATCAAAAAATAAGATGTAAAGCATCCTATTTATTGTATATAGTTAAAAGAGATCTTGAAAATACCAAAAACCTTGAAAAATAGAAAAGAGCAAACAAATCAGAAATGCAGAAAAGATAAAAAATAGTGAAAATTTGAGCATGAAGAAAGCCAAAAACATTCAGATATAATCCTCAAAAAGATGTTGCCTTGGTGAAAACCTAGCAAATAGGCACCTTGATGATATGGAAAAGAAAAAAAAAGAAAAGAGAAAATACAAAAAAAAATTTAAAAAAAAAGAGAAAAAGTACCTTGGTGAAAACCTAGCAAATAGGCACCTTAGTAGCAAAAAAAAGGAAAAAGCTTTAAAAAATAGAAAAAGAAAGAAAAATGCATTCAATCAATGAAAACGTGGTAAACAGGTACCATTGAAATTCCAAGTCAATCGCATACCTAGTAGTCATCCATGTAAATATTGCATTCGCCAGCATTTGTATATACTGCATAATAAAACCCCACTGCATTTGTAAATAATGAAATCATGTCTTTCTAGCGAATCGATGAAAGTTTTTAAACTAGACAAGCTATGATAAAAGCATGATATTTTTTTTATTTTTGAATGATTGTCTTAAGATCAAAGTTTTAAAGCATGTATTATTTTTCTAAAGGATGTGATCACCAAAGAATCATCGAGGACTTGTACATATAATGAAACTAAGATTTTTGTTTGTTTACGCAAAAGGATACCTTGGATATTTTGATGTTAAATATCATAATACCAAAATCCACCTGCAACATAGAATCCAAAAAAATCATTATTCACACTCCCATGATTGACTTCAATCAGTGATAGTCATACCAAAGGATGGGAAAGCAACATAAGAGGTGGAAAAGGTATTCATATCATCATAGTTGAGCTAGTGATGATTGTACTAAATTTGGATATCACAAACTACTCAATGATGAATATAAGCTCCAAATTTTTGAATAGTGACAGTTAGTTGCATACATCTTAGATTAAATGCATTTAAAGCATTTTCCTTTCTTAGCATAAAAACAAATTTGCAGCAGGAAAATAGAAAGGGGGTGGATTCAAATAAAAAATTAGAGGAACCTCAAAAACTATATGTGATTGGGTGTGTTGGAAATCAAAAATCAAATCAAAGGTGCATTGCGTTAGTTCACTTGCATTCATTAGATTCAGGTAAATCTTGCATTCATCTAGGATTTCTTCCTAAGTTCAATTAGGTTCACCACATTTAGCTTGAATCAATTTTCATTAAAGTTAATTCCATTAGTTTGCAGCATTTAAATTAAAGTTCATTAGGTCACATTGCATTAGGTTGCATTCATTTTAAATATTCATCTCATTTAGTGTGCTTTCTTTTTAAGAAATCATTCATATAAATCCATTAAGTGCATTTACCATTGCATTCATTAGTTAACGTTCGTTGCATCCATTAAATCATTTCATTCAAATAGACATAAGTTCGTCATTAGTTGCATATCATTTAGTTCATTTAAAAACATTGCACATTGCACCATTCAGCTAAATCTATTCATTAAAATCTCATGGCATTTATTTCCATCATACATTATATATCATTCATCAACATCATCTATATAACATCATTTAGGATCATATACATCATTAATCATTAAATATCAATATTCCATCATTACATCATATAGGTCCATCACATTTTTGCATCACATTTACATTTACATATTCATTACATATCCATATCATTTAAATCCATATATCCATCAATACCATTACATCGCATTAATCATTACATCATCAAACACATTTATGTATCATTTGCATCCATAAAAAACATCATATTACAAAATCCACATCGCATACATTCACCTATTTTATGTCATACATAAGATAATCATTAAAGCATAAATAGAACATGTGCACCCATACAATTAATTACATTTTAAAAAGCATGAAACAAAGCATATAGGAGATAGAATCATATAGATTTGCATATCATAGAAAAACATGTTAGATTAGGTGAAATACTAATCTCCCAAGAACACCTGCATGCATAACCCTGTCACATGGAAGAAGCAAAGAACAGAAGCAAGAAAAATCATGGAGGCCAAAAAGCCAGAGACATCTTATGGACATGCATGGGGGGATTCTGATGCATTTGCCACTATAGGTGCATCCACTCTTGTCAAGTGAGCATACCTTCCACGACATTAGCCCATGTAGACTGTGTCTATGACACCGCCCTTTATCCTGTGTGTGTGCTTCTGTTGCACTGTTGGTGTTCCTGGTTCTTCTTCTGCAGCTGTTTTTGGCATCGCATTTCAGTGTTCCTGTCACCTCTCCCAGTTTAGCATTATGGGGGGGTTCACCTGTTGGTTCTATTGCTTCCTGGTTCGATTGATCAGCTCTTCAGACACTTGTCTTCTCTACCTGGTCATGCACTTCAGTGGGGGTTCCAGCAGTATCTTCTGACAGAGTTTTCAGACATGCTTCGGAGGAGCTTCTTGCTCTCTTCTTGTTCCTTTCTCTGGGACATCTTTTGCTTTATGTACTTGGGTACCTGATCAGGCCTTGTTGCCGGGACCCATTGCTCTTTCATGCATTTTTGTTTTCATGCATCTTTTAGTCCTTAGTTGTTTAGCTTCTCCCTAAGTTACACTTAAGGGGGGGTGTTAGAGTAGTCATATTATAGCTAATAATTAATTTATTTAATTATTAGTCTATTATTCTCTACACTTAAGTTAGACTTAGGCATCTCATTATTCTTTAGGGTTTTCACCTTTAGGGTTTTGGTATCCTTTTATAAGGATTCCCTCTTTGTATTTCATTAATTCACTTATTGGATCATAATAGAAATTTCTCTTTGCATGTCCATAAGATGTCTCTGGCTTTTTGGCCTCCATGATTTTTCTTGCTTCTGTTCTTTTCTTCTTCCATGTGACAGGGTTATGCATGCAGGTGTTCTTGGGAGATTAGTATTTCACCTAATCTAACAAAACACCTGAAAAATGAAGTCCAATGCATGATGACATCACATAAAGTAAATCTATCAACTAAGTATCAAAGTCCATGGTATCATCATCATGAAACATCAAGATATCAAAGTCCATCAAAGTATCAACAAGTATCAACACATAACATAAAGAGCATCAACTAATCAACAAAATAGAACAAAGTCCAATGTCTCGATATCAAAAATGGGATCATCATGTACATCGATGAATAAAGAATATATATATATCAGATCATCATAAATCAACTCCCAGAACCACCGGCAGCATCAACAACATCAGGACCACGATCACTATTAGGAGGTCTGCTGGAGATAGCCTATAAACCATGCTGACTCATAACAGCCATAAATGCCTGCATCATCAAACTCAGCTGAGTAACCTTCTGTCACATCTCTAACATCTTAGATTGAAGAGATCTAACATCTAAGGCTAAAGATGGTACATGAGTCTATGCTGGAGCCTGGGTAGGAGGAGTCGGTGGAGGATCCATAGAAGAAGACGGAATGGAATAAGATGGAATGGAAGAAGATGGAATGGAATACGATGGAATGGATAAAGATGGAATGAAAGAAGAAGAAGATGGAATAACTGAAGAAGATGGCATCGTAGAGGAAGCAAGGGCCTATACTGGATGAGCCTATGGAATAACCTATGGAGGAGCTTGTGGAAGAGGAACCTATGCTGGTATAGCATGTGCCTGACCTAGCAAAACTTGTGCTTCCTAAGCATCCACCTATCTCTAATATCGAAGCCTAAGTTGACCCCATCTGGAAATAGGATCCACAACAACCCGATGTAAAACTCTATCCACACCAACACCTCGAACCCTACGTCAACCACCCCTCATTTGAACACCACCCCTAGGAGGAATAGGTGCAACAAAAATAACTAGGATCACGACTCTACCTACTCTAGCCATCTAACAACCCGGTCTTCCATAACGAGCCCATCTCCTACCACCCCCACCTCCATCCCCATCCCCACTGTCATCATCTGACTCCTCCTAAATCCTTGGTATCCGCTCTGTTGGATCTATGAAGCTCATAAAAGGGTTTCGAGTGAACCAATCTACATACTCATCTGTCATCCCTACATCTATCACATGGTCTCTCATGTCCCACGACAGGTGACCTAGCTGCTCTACCTCTTGCTGAGTCATCTTATAATCAATCTAGGGCCCCCACAGTGATCTCTCCACTTGTACTCGGGCATACATAGCTAAACCCTGAGGCATGCCCTGTGTCTGACCATACTATTGTAACACTCGAAGGAAGCAAAATCTCTCAATGATGAGAGGAGTGTGCCCTATCATCCATTAAGGACAACACATAAATAGAAGCTCATAAGCATCCTCTAGCCAAACCTTACATCTGATGTATGACCGCCATACAACCTGATCCATATCATCAATCATACGCCGCCAATAAACCAACTTGTCCAAATGGGCCTGCACCACCATGCCCTCATACATCCATGCAAAAGGCCACCTAGGATCATGGTGATGACAACAATTGACCTAGTAACAGGTATGTGCTCCCATGTCCATATTTGCAGTAAAATGACTCTGACAGATAGAGTCACTAAACGCCGATAAACAACTGTATTCAACTCATGATATAGCTCTGCCAAAACACAAGTACCCCAATCAAACCATTGGGGCTAAGAAATCAAGTCCTCAAGAATGTGTCCCCAACAAAAAACTAACCCATGCCCTCGATGATTAGGGAGAAGAAAGTCACCAATCAGAGCACCCAAGACCGCAGGAAGAATTGGTAACGAAGGGAACTACACCCACTGGATATGGTCATCACTGATAGTCAGGTCCTGAAACACTCATCGGCAAGTTGTACCATTGTATACCTGATCATAGTATACTAACTCTCCATGTGTGGGGATACGAAGGATGTGATACACATCATTAGCAGTGATGGTCATCTCTCCCATAGGTAGATGGAATATATTATGGTCAGAGTGCCACCTCTCTGCCATAGCTGTAATTAGTTCTTGATTCACTCAAAATCAAGGTAGGACAAGTAAGAATGAAAGACCACATCTGTCGATAATCCGACGATCTGGACCACTAAGGTAGTCGATCATTTGAAATGGTAAGGGATACAGACCTCTAACAGCTAGCGACTTAAGCGCAACCTGCAAAAATAAAGTTTAAATCACATCAGTATTTGAAAACAATATCTTTTGAATCATCCTAAGTCAATCAAACATTTAAAATATATATATATATATCACACCACAATCAATTTTCATGATTCTATTCAGAGAGGATGGAAAATTTATCATCATCCATCATCTAAATCAAGATTGACAATAAAAAATTTAAACTACATTAACTCAAACTTACATGCAACAACTTGCTACCAAATCAGGTTTGTTACCTAAGCCAATCAACTGATTGACGACACTAGACGGTTCGGAAAACTGACTTAGTCATTTTCATTTCTACCAAACAGGGTGAAAGCGCTATTTTAATGATTAAAAGCACTAAAAATCAAAAGCGCAACTAAAAATATTGAAAGCGCAAGTAAAATTTGTGAAACCGCTCTTCTATGGTATAAGCGCTAAAAGACATTGTACGCGTTAAAATAAATACATCTATGTGCTAATTAAAAACTCAAAAGCGCATTACAATTTATACGCACTAGAGAAATTTTTAAAGGTGAAAGAAGCCCTAAATTCAATGTGTGTACACGCTAATAAAAATCATGAAGCTATTGGCATTAAGTATGATTGTCATTAGTGACAACACTTATTCAGACTCTGCATGTTTACCGAGTAGAATAGTGTTTACCGAGCAGAACAGTGTTTACCGAGCAGAACAGTGTTTACTGAGCAGAATAGTGCTTACCGAGTTATCTTCACCGAGTGATGAGATGAGCAGCGTTTACCGAGTACCAGCATGGTAAACAAGGAATTCAGTCTCTACCGAGTGACACTATATCTACCGAGTCTCCAGTATATACCGAGTTCGAAACTACAACCGAGTGGTTAGTATGGACTGGGCCTCCACTTCTACCAAGTGCATGATGATGCCGAGTAATGCAGTGGATGCCGAGTATCAGAAAGTCACCAAGGTAGTTTGCAGTGCCGAATCACTATATTTGGGCCAACTCAGTAATACTTGTGTTTGCTTGTTTAGAGCCGACTTTGATATTGTTTTGTAATTATTTTGATTGATATATAAACAATGTTTTGTATCCTATCCAAAGTGTGAAAAAGTGAGAAGCGAAAAGGAGAAGAAAGGTAGAATAAGCGAATTACAAAGGGATACAATAGTATAAGAAGTAGTAGAGACATATCTATCACAGAAGGTGATTAGTACATCAGAGAATCTCAATCAGCAAGCATAGTTGCAAGTAAGAGATCTATTGTTTCATCCTAACAGGTGAATCAGCCCCAAATCCTTTAACCAGGTAGACTTAACAATCTTTGCAAAATCTCTTAACCGAGTGCATACTTCTTTGTATGTTTGTAAATCCTCTAACAAGGTGGACCTAGGAGTCCTTATTGCTCCTAACAGGGCACATCATCAGAAGTGATCATTGTAAGCCTTAACCGGAAAACTTTATACTGCAATATTGAAGTTTAGTGGGTTTCATCCCCACCCCAGTTTTACTTTCTATTTGGAAGGTTTCTGGGTCACCAAATCTTTGTGTTCAAAGTGTTATGAATGTTTTATTCTTTCTATTACTCATGCATACAGTTAGCTTATCAATCTAATGTCATTGAGAAAATGGTTGAGATCTAAAATTTGTAAAAGTTTTGAAGTTACTAATTCACCCCTCCCCTCTCAGTAACCTAGCTAGTCTTGAATATTTCCAACAATTGGTATCAGAGCTCCATGGTTCTCAGAATAAAGTTTGACAGCTTGAGAAAAGATTTAGGACAATGGAGATATTCAGACTTAACAAAGTAATTGAGAATGAAAAGCTAGATCTAGAAATGGCCATAACTCAACTCAAGGAAGCAAAAGAGCATCTTTCCCTTTCCCTAAAAATAAGGAAGGAACTTGCAAATCAGATGAATGACCACTAGTATGTTGAAGAAAAGATTGAAGACTTTTTCCCTTCAAGTAGCTCAGATGAAGCAAACAATGAAGCAAAAGAACTTCTAGAAAAGAATGGATCTCTGCAAGAAGAAGTAAGAAAATTGAAAAGAGAATAGGAAATTCAGTCAACAAGATTCTATGAAATCTTGGAACAAAGAAGCAAGATGAAAGATGAAATAGATGGAAAGAACAATGAAATCCAGAATCAAACTCTTCAGCTAGAAAACCTTATTAATCAAGTCTCCAATGCAAATGAAGAAATCTTGACTCTAAGATCAGAAAATGAAAATATAAGAGAGGAACTGAGATCTGAAAAGAAAATCAATTTAAGATTGATAAGTGACCTAGATACTGAAAGGCAAATCAATGAAAGAATGTTGAAATGTCAAGAAGATATGAATCAGGTGTATGAACGGAACCTTCATAGGCAAAAAGGAAAAGCAGGACTTGGATACAAAGAGGAAGGTGAATCCTCCAAACAAGGTACTCAAATGAATCAGAAACCTACTTGTAATCACTGTGACAAAATTGGTCATACCTCAAACAAATGTTGGAGCAATGGAAAAGCAAAATTCAATGGAAAATGCTACAATTGCAATCAGCATGGTCATAAAGCAAATGAATGCAAGGAGAAACCAAGATTTGAAGGCAAATGTCACAAATGTAACAAACAAGGTCACAAGGCATCAGAATGTAGAACTAAAACACCTAATCCAGCAGAACAAATTATGAAAGCAATATTTGGTTGGGATTACAACACTTGGTGTAGATGTCATTACTATGGAGAATATGGACACATTGGCATGAATTGTGTAAGGCATCACTTGAGAAAAAGGGATACTACCATAAGATGTTACAAATGCACTAAGCTTGGTCACATAGCTAAAAATTGCATGAATCTAGGCAAAGTTGAAGATGAAAAGAAAGCAAAAGCAGATAGCATCAGGAAGTAGATAAGACAATAGTGGATCCCTAAACCTACTGAGCAAACCAGTCCAAGTAATGAAGTCACTCATGAAGAGAGTGGCTCTATCAATTCTAACTAAGTCTCCAAGAAAGAATTGGAACAGTATCCTCATAGACATATTCCAAACAGTTCCTGAATTGAAAGGAAGATAGATCCAAATCAGTATGCAAGATACAGGAGGATTGCAGGAAGGTTGGTATCAGTTTCAACTGAGCAAGGTCGGGAGTAACGTAATTTCATTTGGTTACCGAGTAAGGTTGGAGCAGTATGTTCCCCAAGTTGCAGAATCTTCACCAAGTAATTAATGCTTAGTGGATGACAGTCTATCGAATTCTATACCCTAATTCCTATGGAGCATTAATGACAAAGTTTTTAACAAAAAGCATGAAATCAAATTCATTCTTCACCACGAATATCAGCATATTGAGCAGAAAAATTTCTAAGTGCGATCAAGTGATTCAAAGAAAAATTTTGCAGCAAAATTTTTTTGAAGAGCTACCATGGCATCATCCAGCACCAAAGTAAAGAAAGGTTTGGAAATGTTAGTTCATGGAGAATGGAAAGCGCCAGATTTCAAACTCGTGCCCGTGATTGCAGAAACCCTAGATCCGAGTGGAGCTCAGTCTCAAATTCCTCCAAAGGTACTTCTTGTAAATGACATTCGCAGTCATTTTAGAGGTACAATTCAAGAACTTGGAACCCTAGAGATAGATGTTGTTTGTGATGAACTGTGTGTTGATGGTGTTCTCAAACTGGAACATAAACATTTGGAAGATAAGGGTTTAACACATATCACCCACTTGCCTCAGAGTTTCCAGATAAAATGGATAAGATATATTCTAAGCCGAGTGCATGAAGGTAAAATTTGGCTTGAGCAACTAGTGGAAATATCAAAGAAGATGATTCACCAAATCACTGGTCTTCCCATGCTTTCCAAGGCAAAATCTACAAAAACCCTAGGTCGGGTAGAGCTGGAAAAGAAAACCCTAGCCGAATGGGATGGTAGAGGTATGAGAATAAATAGCATTACCGATGTAGAACTAAAATTTGGCACATATGTAATAGCTCACAAGATATACAGTTCAAGTTGGCAGAATAGTGTTCCGTGTGAAGCAGTTGACCTAGCCTATAAAATTGTGAAGAACAATCTATCATTTGACCTAGCAGATCTATTGTTGAAACAGTTCAATAAGAATATGGAGAGCATCCAAACCTCAAAGAACAATCCATGTAAGTTTGGCTCGCTATTGGTTTGTTTATTTTTCTATGCTCAAAAGTTTTTCCCATCTAAAGGCACGGTAAAATGGAGAAAGGATGTGCCTATTCTTTATCAGATAAATGAGCATATTGCAGAAATGGGTGAGAATTTTACAAGCATAATGGATAATTATTTTGAATCTTTTAAGGAGAAGATGAATAACAGATTCAAGATTCCACTAAAGTTGGTGGAAGATTATAAAGATGATGTTTTTTTTATGGTTGATTGTGATAGAGTATATATTCAGGTAGTAAGGCCCAGGATTGTATGGGTAAAACCTCTTCCTTATGAGATAAACATTGATGAGACAAAGGATATAATTGAAGCCCTAGTAAATCAACCCGTTGATCCAAAGGCTCCATACTTTGGAACATATGATGAAGCTAAGGTAAGAATTGAGCTAAGCATAACGCTTCCACAGGCAGTTAACAAAGGCAGAAAGAGGATGGCCAAGATGCAATATAGCACACCTCTAATGTTAACCGAGGACAAAGGAGAGGATATTGTAGAAGAAGAAGAAAAGGATGAGAGTAAAGAAGAACAAGTTCCTGTAAAGAAGAAAGGAAAGGTAACTATCACCAAGGAACCCGAGCAACCCACTGTAGTATTCACAAGGAAAAGATCAAGGGACAAGGCAAGAAAAGTCAAGGATGATATAGTACTCAAAAGGCCTCCTCCCTCTCTTGAAGAAAAGATTAAGGATTTGAGAGAAGGATCTGGAATTGCAAATTTCAAATCTCTCAAATATGAAAAAAGGTCAAAGGCAGAGCAGCAGGAAATTGAAGATGCTGTTATTGAGAAAATGGGAAGATGGAAATACTCACCTGAAGAATTAGCTTCTCAAATCCCAGGAGCTTTATTAAACCCAATCAAGATGAGATGGTCCGATGCAAGGAAAACTGTCAAGGACATTTATGCTCAAAACTTAAGGCAATTGATGCCAAGTTTGAAAAATACTGAAATAAATAAGGCATTGATAGATAATGAGTCCAAGATGACACTAAAATTCAATAGTTGCTTAATTTTGATCAAGGATATAGAGTCGGTTGTGAAGAGTGCAAAATCTACTTGGAAAAACATTTATCATCTTCACAAACCGAGTACTGAAACTGTGATAATTAAAGATATTGAAGATGACAGTGATGAAGAAGATGAAGAAACAGTTCAGATTTATAATGTTGAGACAGAAGAAGCAGGAAAAGAAGCTACCAAGGAAGCTGAGAAGAATGTTGAGGAAGATGATCCAGTTCGGATAGCTGCAGAGGTAATTGCCTCACTTCCCCACTCTCTAGTAAAAATTGTTACATCTAGCCCGGAGAAAACTTCAAGTGTGATTGTGACAACTCCCTCAGATACATCAAATGTCCAATCATCACTAGCATAGCTCAATGTATCAATGACAGAAGTGGCTACCACTTCATCTACCAAGCTTCAGCCTCCTTCTTCCACCGAGTTGCAGTCTTCTGTACCTTCTTCAATTTTGAGTTTTTCAGCAGTAAGTACTTCAGATTCTACAATTGTAAATACTTCAGTTTTTGGTTTATCAAATATTCCAGTTAGCATCCCATCAGTTGGAAGTTTATCATTTTTCACTACAAGTCCTACTATGTCTACCATAATTTCTACTACAAAAGCATTAAGTATAAAGACTCAACCGAGTACAAAATTTTTGAGCAAGAGTGTAGTAGAAGGTATAGATCTAGATGAGGAGATAGAAATTCCCTAGTTAGATTTTGCAAACCTCACTGCAGATCAAATGCAAATAGTTGGTGAACTCCTCCAGAAGAAAGAAAAGCAGAAGAAACTAAAAGAAGAAAGAGATAAGGAATATAAAATCATTGAGGATGCCAAGAACATTTTGACAGAAGCTATAGGTGTTGAAGTTGATTCCTCTCAACACATTTTTGTTGCAGTTGGTAGAATTAGTTAACAAGTTCAATGATGATTCCTCTGGAATAGACAAGTTGCTTGAGAAGGCTGAGAAGAAGTTTGATAATGAAGTGCTTGAGCACATTGCTCAGCAAATAGCTATCAATCAGGCAGGGTTATCTTCAGTTTTGACTAGCATTGAGTCCTCCCATTCCAAGGTAACATCTATTTTTGTCAAAGTTTGTAATGTTGCCGAGTTCTCAAAGGAGATCAAAGACAAAATAAATAAGATTGATGAGGATCTGAAGATCAGTGCACAAAAGTTGCAACTTGAACCTAGTTCAAGCTCTGCACATCATATGACAGTCAGATTCCTATCTAATAAGCAGTCAGAATTATTGAGAGAAGATGCAAGGATCAGATCAATATTAATAGATATTTAGAACATGATCCTTCCCATCATGGATACAATGCAAAAACATATTGCATACTCAAAAACATTGATCCATGACAATCAGTTTTCAATTGTAGATCACATGATTGAACTCTCTGTAGAAGTCCAAGTTGCACTCCATACATGCAAGAATCTGCAAGAGAATTGGGATAGAACTCTAGCATTAATAAGTAAGGTACACTTTGATTTTCTCTCACATTTTGGCATCTCCGTGTAAAATATTTGTATATACACCTTTGGCATTATTGTCAAAAAGGGGGAGAACGTATATAAGATATATGAGATATGAAAGGGGGAGAAAGTATAAATAGGAAATATGAGTATGAGGTGATACAAGATATTTGTATATATAATGTATGGGGAGACGTGAAATGTATATACAACAGTATGACAAAGAAAAAAAAGAGAGACAGATTCAGCATGATTTTTTTTGGGCAATAAGTGTTTTTGTCACTAATGCCAAAGGGGGAGATTGTTGGCATTAAGTATGATTGTCATTAGTAACAACACTTATTCAGACTCCGCATGTTTACCGAGCAGAATAGTGTTTACCGAGTAGAACAGTGTTTACTGAGCAGAACAGTGCTTACTAAGTTATCTTCACCGAGTGATGAGATGAGCAGCGTTTACTGAGTGCCAGCACAGTAAACAGGGAATTCAGTCTCTACTGAGTGACACTATATCTACCGAGTCTCCAGTATATACCGAGTTCAAAACTACAACCGAGTGGTTAGTATGGACCGGGCCTCCACTTCTACCGAGTGCATGACAATGTCGAGTAACACAGTGGATGCCAAGTATCAGAAAGTCACCAAGGTAGTTTGCAGTAACCGAATCACTATATTTGGGCCAACTCAGTAATACTTGTGTTTGCTTGTTTAGAGCTGACTTTGATATTGTTTTGTAATTATTTTGATTGATATATAAACAATGTTTTGTATCCTATCCAAAGTGTGAAAAAGTGAGAAGCGAAAAGGAGAAGAAAGGCAGAGATAAGCGAATTACAAAGGGATACAACAGTATAAGAAGTAGCAGAGACATATCTATCACAGAAGGTGATCAGTACATCAGAGAATCTCAATCAGCAAGCACAGTTGCAAGTAAGAGATCTACTATTTCATCCTAACAGGTGAATCAGCCCCAAATCCTTTAACCGGGTAGACTTAACAATCTTTGCAAAATCTCGTAACCGAGTGCATACTTCTTTGTATGTTTGTAAATCCTCTAACAAGGTGGACCTAGCAATCCTTATTGCTCCTAACAGGGCAGATCATCAGAAGTGATCATTGTAAGCCTTAACCGGCAAACTTTATACTGCAGTATTGAAGTTTAGTGGGTTTCATCCCCACCCCAGTTTTACTTTCTATTTGGAAGGTTTCTGGGTCACCAAATCTCTGTGTTCAAAGTGTTATGAATGTTTTATTCTTTCTGTTACTCATGCATATAGTTAGCTTATCAATCTAATGTCATTGAGAAAATGGTTGAGATCTAAAATTTGTAAAAGTTTTGAAGTTACTGATTCACCCCTCCCCTCTTAGTAACCTAGCTAGTCTTGAATATTTCCAACAGAAGCACCATTAAAAACTGTAGAAGCGCTAAAAGGGAGGTGTATGCGCTATTAAAATGTTTAAAAGCACTATTTAATTTGAAAAAAAGAAAAAAAGGGTTTTTTTCTCAAAAAATTTCTTTTTTTTTCAAATTAAATGCATTAAATTCACAAAGCAAGTTGATTGGGTACATACAGGAGGTCCATAGCCAGGTGGTCGATGATATCGATGCCCTCGCTCGAACCGGTGCTTGCAAATTGGGATAACCATGCTAAAAAGTTCAGAAGACAGAGAGAGGAAAAGTCAAAAGGCAAAGTGAAAATGAATAGTAAAATTGACTTTTTACCCCTATATATAGGCCATTTTGACCTAAAAAGGGCATATTTGACCAAAAAGTGACAAGGGACCCAAATTTTTCACCAATTCTGCCAAATCAGGGTTATTTTTCATCACATAAACTTAAATTCATTATCGAAAATGAAATCAAAATTCATTATAATTTGACCTAATTAACGCAAAACTGATCTAAACCATCATTATTTTTAAACCATCAAATTTCATTTCATTTTTGAGGCATACATTCAGATAATCAGGAACGACATTAGTATCATCAAATCAAGGGCACGACCATCAAATTAAAGCGTAATCTTTTATCAAAATATTTTTTGCTTACCAATCGAAAGGGGCATTAAACATCAAATCAGATTGAACGAGGTACCATATCAAATAATTCATCATCAAATCAACCATCAAGATATCAAATCCAATCAAACTTCATCAGAATCTTCGTCTTATACCGAACATCAAAATCGACCATCAACAAAATCAAGACTTTACATCAATGAAATCAAGACTTTACATCAATGAAATTAGGACTTTACATCAACGAATCAAGACATTCTTTGAATCGACACGCTTCACATGTCGACTCAAAGAGGGGCATTTGTAATCACCTAAAATTGGACAAGATAAACGAAGTGAATAACTAAGGAAAAAATCAGAGCAATTGAATCAAATAAAGCATTTATCAAATCAAAATTTAAATCAAGCCTTAAATCAATTTAATTAAAAATCAAGTCATAAATTCAACTTAAATTAAATAAAGCATGATAAATCAATCAATTTTGTAATTAATCTAATTAATTACATAGTTCATTAAATCAAATCAACCCATTCAAGGGGTACACATGGCTAAAGATTTTAATTAAATTCAATTGATTAAATCCTATTTTCTCTCAACCACCAAATGGGAGGAAAAATTTATCAACCAATAGGATTTAAGGATTGGGCTCACATGGATCAAGCCTAAATTAAATTTAATCACTCACTTGGAGAATGCATCTTGTCCACTCATTTTGTCCTTTGGTCCCAAGATTTGAGGACAAAATATTTAAATGGTCTCCAAAGGTGGAACTATTGGCAAAATGGTCAGCGCTCCCCTTGGGATTCATGACATGGTTTAACAGCCTCCTATGTCTTCTATAAGTCTAGTGGTTGTATCGGGCATTAACAGGTCGATCTTTTGGTGCAACAACAACCATTACTTGTAAAAAGTGGTAACATAGCTTGGTCACAGGTTTGAATCCCCTCGAGTAACACTGAGGGGGAGATTGTTGGCAAAATGGTCAACGCTCCCCTTGGGATTCATGACATGGTTTAATAGCCTCATGTGTCTTCTATAAGTCTAGTGGTTGTATCGGGCATTAACAGGGCGATCTTTTGGTGCAACGGCAACCCTAGCCTGTAACAAGAACCATGGACTTAACCCTCACCTAATCATGATCAAATCAACCACACCCCCTACCCTTTCCAAATCTATAAAAGCAAGGCATAATTCAATCAATAATCATCCATAAATATGAGAATAGCATCAAACCTCTTGCAATTTATAGCTAGAAAGGAAAATTTAGAGCTAAATAGGTGTAATTTCATTTGGAATTGAATTTTTAGCATGGTTTATCATTCATTCTCATTTTAGAACTGTCACTAATGGAAGCTTGCTGAGAGCTTTGCATTAGCATCCCTAACTAGAGATCCATAGAGTGCTTAATTGTCAATTATTTGCTTAATTAGATTGGTATTTGTGGTAATTTAGTTTTTATTTGAGTTATTGATGATACTAACCCTATGAAGGTACTCTTTCTAGTACACAATAGTGATACTTGATAAAAATATGCTTTGTCTTTGAATGCATCACTAGATTCTTTGATATTTTAATAGCACTTGTGTTATCACAGTAAATAGTAATAGGATCATTAATCTCTTCTTGCATCCTTCAAGTAATTTCTGGATCCACACTATGTTTGAAGAATTCATAGCTTCAGTAGTAGATTATGAAATACAAATTTGTTTCTTGCTTAACCATGTCACTAGCCTTTCTCCTAAAAAGAAAGGACCACCACTAGTACTTTTATTGTCATCAACATTACCTGCCCAATCAACATTAGTGTAAACTTTTGGATCAACATTTCTATTCTTCTTGTACCCTATTCCATAGTCCTCAGTTCCTTTAAGATATCTAAATATCCTTTTAATTACAAACATGTGTGTGTCCTTTGGGTTTGCAGAAAACCTTGCAACAATACCGACATCATGAGAAATATCAGGTCTACTATGTACAACATACTATAACTTAACAATCATTGATCGGTAAATTATCTCATTTACTTCCTTTTCCTATTTACAACCAGTAGCCATCGGTGTTCCAACCAGTTTCTATTCTTCCGTATTGAATATCTTTAGGATCTCCTTCATATATTTTGATTGTGTGATGTAGATCCCATCTTTAGCTTGTTGAATTTATGGTCCAATGAAGAATTTAATCTCTCCTATCATAGACATATCAAATTCCTTTCTCATCTCTTCAGCAAAAAATTTAGATATTGTTTCATTTCCTCCAAATATGATATCATCAATAAAAATTTCAGCAATTAGAATCTTATTATTACTATCACATTTTAAATACAAATTATTGTTGTCACTTGTCCTTTGAAATCCAATCTTGATTAGATATGAGTGTAGTCTTTCATAACATGCTCGGGGAGCTTTCTTCAGACCATATAAAGCCCTTGTGTAATTTGCATACCATATCCTTGTTATAATTCTCAACAAATCCTTCAAGTTGTTTAATATAAACTTCTTCAAGAATTCCATTTAAAAATGTAGATTTAACATCCATGTGATAAAATTTGAATCCTTTGTAGGCAGCATATGCAAGAAAAATTCTAACTCCTTCTAATCTAGCAACATGGGCAAATGTCTCACCATAGTCAATTCCTTCTTCTTGTGCATACCCTTTGTAAACTAATCTTTCTTTGTTTCTGATCACATCTTCTTTTTCATTGAGTTTATTCCTAAAAATCCACTTTTTTCCAATCACATTATTATCCTTGGGTCTCGGTACTAGTGACCAAGTGTTGTTCTTTTCATTATAATCAATTTCTCATTTCATTGCACTAACCCAATCTTCATTCTCTAGTGCATCCTTGACTAATCTTGGCTAAAATTCAGAAATAAGACATGTGTTATCTCTTAACTTACTTCTTGTCATGATTCCTACATTCTTGTCTCCAATTATTTTTCTCGGTGAATGGTGTCTTCTTACATATTTTGCTGATACAAGCTCAATAGACTGTGTTGGACTACAACTAATTTGGAATCTGATTGAAGGATCTGTGATTGCAAGATCACTAAGAAGTTATTGATTAGATATGGAATATGATTAAATCAATATTATGTTGTCATTGATGTCAACTAGTTTGACAACACTTATCTTGTAAGTTACTACACTGAGACATCTGAAGAAAGGTGAAAGAGATGAAGAACAGAGAAATCTACATGAGGAAAGATGTACATGACAGATGAGGATAAGGAACACATTGAGTAACTTTTTGATGAGTCTATGACTTGATGATATTGACTTTATTATGTTACATTCATCTATAATGAAGTATAGAGCTGAAAGACACAAAGTAGTGTTGTCGGTAAATGAAGCATTTCTAGTATACACTGACGGAGTGTAGTGTATACCGACCGCAGTATTAATCGAGCAGTGTTCACCAATGCATTCTTTTTTAACCGAGGAGGACAAAATGAATTAAATGATTAGTTTATCCGATAAGATTGATGAGCTGGCAAGAGTATAACATTGAGGTAACAGATAATGTTTGTTACACAGATCAATGGCTGACAAAATTCAAGGAAGATCTAATGGAGAAAATTGAAACGTGTTATTGACACAAGTACCGAGAAATTTTTAAGCAAAAAAATCTATGAATGTGATTAAGCAGCAAAATCTAATGGTGGAGAAGAAAATGATTTACTCGTCTATATAAGAGAACATAATTTATTTTTGAAGGGAGCCGGAAGAAGAAGAAACTACAGGAATTTTGCGTGAACAAGCTTTCATGCATTTTGATCATACTGGTTAGTAAGAACTGAGCTACAGAACAATTACCGAGCTACAGAGAGTAATTACCGACGGACAGTAAGTTGATACAATATTGAATCTGAAGTGAAATATTGATCTATAATTTGCAATTGAAGTTGTATTAAGGTAGGTCATTTTACTGTTACATATTTAACCATTGTATACAGTCTAAATCTCTTAACTAAGTGGACTCTGAAAGTCTTATTATGTATCATTCATAGAATGAACATTGTTATCCTGTCAACCCCGTAGTGAATGCTGGTTGGACAATAACTTCTAGTCTAAAATCCTCTAACAAGGTCACACCTGACAGTGTGTTTGTAACCTTTAACAAGGTTGGGTCTTAACTGACCTCACTTCAGAAGAGTAAACAATTTTGGGTTGTCGGTCCCAGGTGGTTTTTCCCTTTACAGGGTTTCCACGTTAAATCTCTTGTGTTATGTGTTGATTGTGATATTTGTTTGTTATCATTCTTTACATGTTATATGTTAGATTTGATCGGTAAATTGTTATAAGTATTAGACTGGTAATCGGTAAAAGCACAAACAGTGAGAGTTATTATTGCTTACCGATGAGAAGAAATTAAAGAAGATGTTTTGAATTATACATTTTGTTTTGGGACACTGGATAACTGATTCACCCCCCCCTCTTAGTTATTCTATCAAACTGTTCATCTGTGTTTTCATCTCTCGGTTAAGGTTCGATAGGTTTCTCAGTTTCTTCTTGTTGCAGCTCAGGTGCAGTGCCTGAAATTCCTCCCTGTACATAAACAAATCTTTGATAGTCGTATGGTTCTTTCTTTCTTTCTCCTTCACTCCTTTCTACAAATTCATCAATCCTCATATTTGCACTTTCCACAATTTTGTTAGTAGCATTATTCAAAAATTTATATGCTTTGATCTTTGATGAATATCCTAGGACTCTACCTTCATCACCTTTTGAATCAAGATTTCTATTCTTAGCATATTTTAGAATATAACATCGACTTCCAAAATTTTTAAAGTAGCTAACATTTAGTGTATGTCCATACCAGAGTTCATAAGGTGTCTTGTTGGTACCTTTATTCAATTGTACTCGGTTGAGAATGTAGACACCAGTACTAATGTCTTATCTCCAGTATATTTGTGCAACATCTAAGGGTCTTCCTACGGATATAGTGATCAAATCCTCCAAAGGAAGTCGGACAAGGACTTTGGATTATGAAGGGTTTCACTTCAGATGTCGTAGATGCTTTAAAACTGGGTATTTGGCTGCCCAGTGTGGATTGGGTAAAAATAAATATGCTACTTCATGGTGGAAGGGAGCCTTGGATCATCACTACTTGGTGGAGAAGAAACCTTTTTTATAGAAAAGCTTCTCCGAAGTGGCCGCCCAAGTCCCCCTTCCCTCATTTGTTGGTCAAGATTCTGCTCCTAGGAGTTCGTTGGTAGTCAGTGCTTCGGCTGGGATTTTGTCTCCTATTGGAGGGCTTTCTGGGAATTTTTTGGTGTCACAGGTTGCTAGTGAGGCTATTACTAGTGTATCGCTGGTTGCTGGTGCATCACCAGTAGCTCAGGCTAAAGTTTCATCTCCTGTTGGAATTTCTTCTAGGAAGTTGCAGGCTTCGAAGGTTGCTAGAGTTTCTAGGGTTTATCTGGCTGTTGGATCATCGATGTCTATTGAGTCATCGCTGGTAGATTTGGCTAGGGTTTCATCTTCTGCTGGAGGTTTACCATCGACAGAGAATTTGCAAGTCTCATTGGAAGATGGAGATTTTCCTCCTATCACTCCAGTTGTTTCATTTTCTGGTTTGGCTGGAGAGGCTACACATTTTTCTTCTCTTGGTAGTAGGGAGGTTGTTGATCCTGATCGGTCAACTAGTTTTGTGGCTGCCTCTATTGGTAGCCAAGTTTTCTCAGGTTCAATTGATGATACTCTACTTTGCCAGGTTGAGGCTGCTAAAGTTGAAGAGTGTTGGAAAACTGTCAAAGGAAAAAAACTTAAGAAGGCCTCCTCTTTGTTTGATATGACCCTTCGTTCCCATAAGAAGGGTGTTTTAAGAAAATCCTAGTCTTGGATTTCTTGATAGTTATGGGTTGCATGATGGTTGTTTCATGCTTGAATCATCAAGGTTGTGGGTGCCTATTGTAAAACCCTCTCTTTGGTCTTGACCTGTTTCAATCAGTGGGATTTTGTTGAATATCTTTAGTGACCTTTATGTATAGGGTTTCAGGGCCCCTTCAAAACCTATTTTTACCTTAATAAAAAATAGTGTTCTAGCACAATCAACAATATATATGTTTCTTCTTTCAACTATACCATTTTGTTGAGGAATCCTTGATGTAGAAACTTGTCTTTTGATTTTATCATCATTGTAGAAGATAGCAAATTCATTAGAGATAAATTCACCTCCTCTATCAGATCTCAAGCATTTCAGTTGTTTACATGTTTCTTTTTCAACTCTTTCTTTATATCATTTGAACATTTGGAATGCATCAAACTTTTCCTTTAGAAACATTCTCGACATCATTCTTGAGTAGTCATCAACAAACAAAATGAAATACCAATCAACATAATAACTTTGTATACGCATAGGGTCACAAACATCATTATGAACTAATTCCAATATACCGCTTAATAAATAAGACTTGCTTGAAAAACTAGATTTAGTCATGTTACCAATCTGACATTCCTTTCACATCACCTTACCAGGCTTTCTTAATTTCGGTAGACCTATGACTCTATTCTTCTTACTCAGTTTGATCATGTTATCAAAATTTAAATGACAAATTATTTTATGACACAACCACACATCTTCAACTTTAACAAATAAACAACTCTTTGTGTCAGTATCAAGATAAATAAGATTACCTTTGGATTGTCCACCAGTTCCAATCAAATCTCCATCAGCACCATAGATCTTTAGTTTTTTGTTTTGAAACTTCAGTCGATGGTCAGTATTGTTCAGTTGTGCCAAACTCAACAATTGTAGTTTAGTCCTTTAACCAAATAAGAATCATTACATTTCATCTTTTCAATCAATACAATGGATCCTTTACCTTTTACAGGACATGGAGCATCATTGCCAAATCTGAAAAATCCTCAATAATTCTCTTCTAGGTTCTCAAACTTATCAATATCAACAGTCATGTGATGTGAACATCAACTATCAATAATCCATGGGTCACTCTTACTTACATGAGAAATAAGTACTTTTTCATCTTTATATTTTTCTTCTTCTTAATTATCTTTCACAACAACATAGACAACTTCAAATATTTCTTCAGTATCATCAGATTCATCATCGGTACTTCCTTCCTCATCTAAATAACAATATTTCTTTCCTTTGTCCTTGTAGTCTTTGAATCTTCAAAATATGTTCTCCTTCTTGTCACTTTTGTCATTCATGTCATTGTCAGGACATCTAGATGAAATCTGTCCAATATTGCTGCAATTAAAACATTTCAAAGGTAGTTTACCTTTATACTTTCCTTTACCTCTCGGTAGTCTCCTTTCTAGCAGTGCTTCCAATTCCTCTTTCTCTTTTTCTTTAGTTATTATACTGTCATAATCACTTCCACATGAACTACTGTGTTTCTCTCTTTCTTTTCTTGAACTTCCAATGGTTAGAGATGACTTAAAAGATGTATCAGTAGTTGTAATACCCCAAAAATGGGCTATAAGTTCATTAATCTCCTATATCAACAATTCGAATGAAATCGACATCAAAGTCCTAATCTAAGGCACATCTAAACATCATCGAATCATAATTGATTATCTTAAATTCTGCATTGGAGAATATTCCTAGCAATATTCTTAATTATCTTTAATTTAATGATTATTTGGCGATAAATCACATTTATCCTAAAGTTTGATTAATTGAATATTTTCATATTTAATTAACTAGATTTAATATTTGCCACTTGATTGTTTAATTAAATTTAATTCTATCTATTATTAATTGTATTATTTAATTTTGACAATAAATCCAATATCCTATGAATAATTGATTAAATTTTTATTTAATTAATTAAAGCAAGTTGTCATTATTTAATAATATAGTTTTTAATAAAAGTTTAATTAAATAATTGATTAACCCATAAATCAATTATTTATTTTCAAAAATCAGTTAAGTTGAGCATAAATCACTTTATTTATTTAATTAATTCATAATTATTATGCACATTCAAAAGAAACAGTTAAACTCCAAATTAGAAAATCAATGCAAAGTGTTGACTTTTTAGAACTCAACATCCTTTTGGAGTTCAAAAAGCTGATCTAAACTCTAATTTGAGTTAAAAAGTTATTTGTGCATGCTTTTGCATAATTTTGTGAGTTAATTATCTTTCATGATCAAATAACTAAAAAATCAAGATGAGTTTATCTAAGTGATTTATGGCTTTTTCCATGCATCCCCAAAGCCCTGGATTTCTATAAAAACAAGGCTCAGCTCTTCATAATTCATCTCTCAAATTCACAAGAATTGCATAATCACACTGGAGAATTGAAATTGGAAGAATCAAAGCTTCTTGCGAATCAACATTGTTGTGAGATCAATCTTGTTTTTACATTCATTTTAGCTTCATATTGCATATTATTGTTAGATCATTTAGCATATCATAGCATATCAGTTTTTACATATCATAGATTCATATCAAGTTTTTATCATTCTTATTGCATCTAAAATTTAAAAAAAAATAGATTAATTTCATTCATATTTCATATTAGTTTTGCATCCAAATCCTTCATTTAGGTGTCGTCAAGGTCACTGATCTCGATAACAATCTAAGAACATCATACTCGCACCTATTAGAAGGTAGTAAATCGCCTGGTTAGTTTAGCTTTCAATTCATTGCATGATTTCATTTTTGCTAACCTCTAATGTTTTACTGAAGTGTTGTGTCTACAGATCAGGTACAATTTTCACACACACAGTAGTCGGTAGACTATTATCATAGTTACTAAGTTCAAATGCAATTAGCTTGCCAATTAAGACATCAAGAGTAACAATGTTATTCGGTATTGATCTCAATTCTTGAATAGAAGATACTCGAATAGCATACCTTGGTGTAAGAGTCCTCAAAAATTTTCTTACCACTTCTTCACTAATTAGTGTTCCACCAGCACCTTTGATAGCATTCACCACTTCTTTTATTCTACCACTATATTGAGTAGTGTTCTCTTCATCCTTCATTCTCATCTCATCAAATTTTCCTCCAAAGCTATCAACCTTTTCTTTTTGTACATGTGGATCTCCTCCATAAACTAGTGTAAGTTTGTCCCACATCTCTCTTGCAATATCACAATCCTTAGCATCATTGAATTCAACATCAGGGAAGAGGCAATTTCAATCATTACTGAGTTGTGTTCTTGTCTTTCTCTCACTTGATCAAGTGTCATTAGTCCAAGTGGTAGTGGAGTGTAATCATTTTCCAAAAAGTAGATAGCAGATTCTTCAATCCTAGATAGGTACAACCTCATCCTGCTTTGCCATATAGAGAAAATTTCTTTGTTCATCTTAGGTACTTCTCTCCTATACATCTTTGGATATTTTACTCAAGTATTTTAAACTTATCCCTCTAGATTACTTATCTCTAATACTAATTATTGGATTACAGAGGGGGGGGGGGGGGGTAAATTAGTAATCCCCGAATCTTTGTACCTTAAAAACTTTTCTCTAATTAACTCAGTTAAACACAATTCACTATTTACTGACAATAATAAATAAACTTTATCGATCACAATAACATTCAAATAAATCATTCAATACATGTAACACCGGTATTTAACATGAAAACCTAGCTTTGGGAAAAACCAATGTGGGAATTGTTACCCACTAAAGAAATACTCTTCTGAAGTATGCTCAGTTAAAATCCAATCCCGTTAAAGATTACAATGCACAATCTTAAGTGTGACTTGGTCAAGGGATTTACCTCAGATCTTTTAGGAGTAGCCTGGTTAAAGGGATTCAAACACTCTTTATAATGTTACATTTTTTAAGGATTTACAATAATACTATTAAGTCCACTCGGTTAAGAGATTTATCTATTACAAATGTTAATAAGAAAAAGTAAACAAATTGACCTGTAGATTTGCAACTATCCTTTGCATAATCAAATCCTATGTGTGCTCTGTATCTTCACTTCAATTCTTTACTTTCCACTGGCATCAACACTTCAACAAACCTCATCTTTCCCATTTGGAATCTATCTTTTCCTTCTTCACTGCATCAGTCGGTGACTCTTCAACTCTTCACTTTGCCAACCATTTATCTATACAACATCATCCTTTATATAGACCTTGTTTTTCCGCTTAATCTCCTCTATTGTGTTTTCCTTTTATCAATCTCAGCTGTCCAATTCATTTTACAAACTTATTCATTGAATCTGGATCTTGGTAACACATTTTCTCATCACCTAAGAACTTGAACTTTCCTTGGAACTTATTCCTTCTCTTTTTATCGCTTAGATCTTTCCATAGATCTTCACCTTGAATTTTCATAACCATAGATATCTCTAACTAACTTTTCCTCATCATCATAAACTTCCAGCTCATCACAACTAATCATTAAATGTTATTCCCATCCGTGTATTTAATTTTTGTTCCTTGCTTGATGTTCTCCAACTGATTTTGGTTAACTTCACTCGGTGACTAAAATCTTTCGCTCAGTGTCTTGACTTCCTCTCACTTTACCAAAACTTTTCCTTTCTTTTACCAAATTAATTTTTCTCTTTGCCAAATGACCTTTCCTACTCAGTAGCCAGAACTAATTTACTTACCGACTTGACTAATCTTCATTAGCATACTTTACCGACTTGATATAATCAAATTTTAGGTTTAAAAAATTATATTAACATAAACTTACCATTGTCTGATCTATGTGAGTTGCCCAATTAAGTTCTTCATCTTCTCATCATTCCACTTCTTCTTCTCCTTAACTTTACTCAACTTATATCATACTCAAAATGATATGGCAACACAATATAAATCAAATATCAAGTGATTGACATCAATGACAAGATAATAACTTATCTAACCTTTCTAATATTTTTTGTTCCTCTGATCTTGGTAGGTCATCATCATCATCACCATTAGTTTCCCACATTACTATCAGTTATAGTGACAAGTAGTTGCAAAGGTTGAACCGATGAAGTGTTTGTGAATAGTGCACCTAGTATGGTGCATGCATGAAGATTTAAAAAAGCTATATCATAGGGGAAGACATTTGTTTGATTAGAGTTGGCACCATTGGTGCCCTTCTCCATTGATGTCAAAGGGGAAGAGAGTTAAGTGAAAAACCTCCTACTGTCATTCTTTCCTATGCAAGTTCAAAAACTTTCCAATGAATTTGAAGAATTTGAGAAATGGTTAGGACAAGAAAACTCTAATCCTAAGGTCATATCTATTGAGAGTGTTTAAGAAAGATAATTCATAATGATGAACATGGATTTAATATCTTGTGTAGTATCTTTCATCTTATTGATAACAATTTCAATCCTACTAGAGATTCTTCCCAAGATCTAGGTTTCATTCCACCTACCATAAATGTTGAGACCTCCTTGCCTATTTCTACCTCTATTCCTAGTATTTCCACTTATTCTCCACCCATTATCACTACTTCCATTTAAAATATCCATCCTACACATGTTAGTATTCCTAATCCTATTGTTCCTACTATTTCTACTAGTGTTTAATGTGTTTCCATACCTTCATCAATTCCCACTTGCAATATTGTTCCTTTTTCATATTCCACCGTTCCTTCTATTTCTCATAATGGTCCAAACATTTCACACATATCTCTTACCACTATTTCTAGTGATTTTAATATTAGTAGTTTGGCTCAAACTATATCTTCCTTACAATACAAAATTACTTCCATGACTCAATCCAAGTTTAACATTCCTACTTGTAACATTGCTAGTCCTTTGTCCTTAGATATCATATGTGTGTTCTTATTCCTCAATACATGGAAATTCCTCACCTAGAGACTTATAATAGTAAATGTGATCCTTTAATCCATGTCAAAACATTTCAAACATTGTGTAATGATTTCTCTCATGATCATAGGTTCATGGCTAAATTCTTTACTAGAACCTTTTGAGAAAAAAAAATTGCAATCATATTTTTCTTTGCTTCATTATTCTATTGACTCCTTTCAAAATATTGCTAATGCTTTAATCCACCCATTTCAAAACAATATTGGTCCTAAGATTTCTTTGACTGATTTAATGCATTATAAACAATGTATTAAAGAAAAAAGTGTCTGACTTCATTGGTAGATTTAAGCATTTGCATGCGTATATTTCTTATCCTTTGTCTAATATTGATGTGTGACATATTTTAATTTCCAATATGCAAAAATATATTAGAGATAACCTTTTTCTTTTTGAATTTTCTTCTTTTACTCAATTACGTATAGTGCTTCATAATTAGTAGCTTCAAGAGAATTATTTTGAGAGCACCACTCCAATGGCTCCATTTGATAAGATGATGTTTCATCCCAGTCCCATCACAAGTTCTAGAAACCTAATAACTTCATCAAGATCAATAATTTACCCAACAATGTTGATAATAAAGTGGCAACAACATCTAAAGGTGTGGCTCCTTTGTCATCTATTTTTAGACCTTCTTGTAATTTTACACAACTTTATGAATCTTTGCATAATGTGATATTGAATTTTATTAATGCTAAATTGTTAACTCTCCCTCTTATTAAACCAATTCAAACATCCAAACCTTTTCCCAAATCCTTTGAGCACAAAATTTGTTGTCAATACCATCATCAACCTATCATGATACTGAAAAGTTCTTTTGTTTGAAATCTTTTATTCAAGGCCTCATTGATTCTAATACTATATATGTTGAGGGTGTTAATATTAGAAAAATAAATCCATATCACCTCCCAACCAAAACTTGTAAATCTATACCAATCCTTTTCCATCTCATTTGACCAATGTCATTGAGTCTACTCAATCTTTACCTTCTTCTTCCACCCATGTTGTTGACTATGACGATATGTGTATTGAGGCTAATAATATTGTCAATCTTATTGATCAATCTGAACCTAAACCCAAACCTGAAAATGGGCTTTGCATTACCTTTGATCCTGGTGAGATGATTAAAGCACCTAATGGTCCTCTTTACATTGTTTCCAAGGTTAATGATCTATTTTATCATGGTGTCCTTGTTGACCCTACCTGCATGGTGAATGTGATAACTAAATAGCATCTTTACACTAGATAATTTCAATGTGATATCTATGATAAATATAATATGATGATTCAAACTTACAATGGTTTCACTTATCCCACCCATGGTTCTATTACATTTCCAGTAGAAGTTGGTGGTAAAACTCTAGATGTCACCTTTGTTGTTATCCTAACTTCCAATCAAATTCAAGTTAAGCTTGGTCTTCCTTGGCTTACCTCTATGAAATCCATGGTCTCTCTTATCCATAAGTGTTTGAAGTTTCCCCATAGAGGAAAAATTATCACTATTAATCATAGTCTTTATCAGCCTTCAATACCTCGAGAGTCCTTTGACCTTGACTTATTTTGGCTTTCTATGCCTCAACCAACTCAATCTCACAAAGACAATCTCTTTCAATCATATCAAAATAAAAAATGAAAAATAATTGTGAGTTTAGCAATCCTAAGGATGTTTCATCTCCTTGTCCTGGACCTAGACTTTTTCCTACACCCTCCATATCTTATGAACATTCCACCCATTTTATCTCTCAACCTAGTGTGGTTCCTTCTATTCTTCCTCCTAAAGAAGAAAAGGGTCTGAAGTTGATTGATCATAAATCAAACTAAATCTCTAAAAAAACCAAGCATAACCATTGTGCCCATGATTTCCATCATAAACAACATGCTAGAGCCTGTGAATGTGCTTCCCAAAATATTTCTTCACCGAAAAATACCTACTAATGACTCAATTCCCTTTGATGATCATATGCATGACCCAAAGGAGGAAGGTAATTTTATAAAGATGAAATTGAATAAACATGATAATTCTATTCATATCTTGGACTCTATTAGAATTAATTTGGATGATGAAGATACTCTTGGTGATGATGTTTTTTATGTTCTTAATGCAAGCAATGATGATATTCATGTTATAAATTATGATGATATGTATGATCTTATTAATTTTAATCATGATTTAACAACTATGTTTTCACAACAATTATCTCTTAGTCCTAGTAATGAATAAAGTGACCCATATTTACAACATGGTCCTTGTTTGCAACTGGCTATTGCTCTATCTACCATGCTAGATGTTTCTCCACTTGATTGTTTCTCATCTTCCCTAAACACTAGAGATCACGATGGGGGGTAGGCAAAATGCTTGACTAGCTCCTCTTGTAAAATGGATTCTTTGTGTTTGCTTTTTTTAATGTGCTTCCCCCGTGATGTGCTTCTTGTTATATGTTTTGTTTGATTTCTTTAGACGAACCTTGTTGCTCTATTGGCACAAGGTGATAAAGGAATTGATTTATCATGAAATACCTCTATTTGTATCACATTTTTTCTATATGTTGCTCCATGTTATGTCATGCATGTTCCACTATCCATAAATGTGCATGTGTGTTGTTTGATTGGGGATGATGCAAAATGGTAGCTACCTATTCTTTTTGGTCTCTATGATTTCGGCCCAAAAGAATCTTCTTTGTGACTCTCACATGACATTATTCCATTGCACTTGTAGTTCTACTACCTTTGGGGAATGATGAAATTTTATTTCGATATAATTTTGATATACATGAGTTATCATATGATCATACTAACCCCTAAGTTAGTAGATCCATATTTTGCTATTTTTTTTCATGTGTTCTTTTCCCTTGGTATGTCCTTTCTTTGGGGTATGTCATAGTGGGAACATTTCTTATGGCTCCATGTATGTTTTGTTAAAACCATTTCTTCCATTAAGGTGTTTGTAATTGCCTTAATGTGATGGCATACACTCCGCTCCTTGTTTCACATAAATACATAGTGATTCAATGCAATCTCTCTTGTAGATGGCCAAAGAGACAATGTTTTCCTTGTGTTCATCTTTTCATTAGATCCCTTAATGGAGACAATGATTTCTTTAAGGATTGATCTTCCTTTTCTAGATCCCTTAATAGAGACAATACTTTCCTTAAGGACTGATCTTCCTTTCTTTGATCCCTTTGGAGACAATGCTCTCCTTAGGCTTGATCACCCCTTTTGGATCCCTTAACGGAGACAATGTTTTCCTTAAGGATTGATACTCTTTGATGGGTTGACTAGCATAACACAACTTGCTAGAATATCAATACCAGCTTTTGTAGTGCTTTCTCCTTGCATGATCCATAGTAAGGAAATACCTTACGGGGCTAGTGGTCATGCGTCCCTCTTTCTCTTTCTTCTCTCTCTTTTGAGCGATTCCTCTTTTATCTTAGTTTTGGATTTGATGAGGACTTAAGGCACTTGGGGGCTTGATGTTTCTATCTCCTTGACCTTGGTAACATTATTCTTATGCATTGATCTACTTTACCATGAGAATGATTTTGGATCATACTCTCCCTATGGTGGATATTTCATGTATATGTGTGTTGACATTAATGTTTTTTCATTGATGTCAACATATTGTTTTATTCTTGACAATTTCCTTGTTTATCCAGTTAAGATTTGTGGCTCAGGGTGGAAAATGTATGTGATAGATCAGTTGATGTGAATCTATAGATGTGTTGTGTAATGTTTGTAATTGATTTTGTTCAAGTTATAGAGGTTCGTGTGATGATTTGAGGAAGTTATGGATGATTTGTAAGAGGAGAATTTTCTGGTTACTTTAGTAGAGATAGTGTTGCAATTTTTGGATCGTGAGGATCAGTTATGTAATATTTTTAGTTTTTTAATGCCCTGCTAGGAAATCTAGGAGAAATTAACCTAAACATGCAACTAAGTTTACATAATATTTTTTTTTCTTAATAATTTACACAACAATGTATAGCAATGTGGAAGTAATACAATATAATTAAAACTCAAACATATAAGTATAACTCAACATAGATTACAAATCTCAAGGGTTCCTTGATGTAGATTACATAAATATTAATTAATCTATTTAATGTAACAACCATACAAAGTGTCCACATAATATAAATAAGTACAAAATCATATACATGAAATTCAAATACAACTAATACCACAAAGTATCCATAATGAAAGATATCATCTACACATGTCGAAGGGTATGTAACAAAATCAACACAAGGTACAATATGATATCTCCAAATATAATTGATACAATGATACAAGAACATAATATAAGAAAGATAAGAATACATCTCCAATAATATTGAACAAGAAGGTACAACTGCTACAACCTGACCATCCAGCACTGGTACACTAACGTCAAAATATCAAATGGTAAAAGAATCACTACCACCCGACCTTGTGGAACCTAAATAGTCCACTCCCATCGTGCTGAGGAGATAACAATAGACCCCACTCAAATATCAAACACCAAAAATCAAACACAAAACAAAATAAGAAAGGGATCCTGAAAGCTTTCTATCTCAAAAGGTATAATAGGATAATAAGGGTAAAGCATACTCAACCAAACACAACCAACACATGTAGGAAACCTAAGATGCATATGGGGAAGTGTCATCACAAGAGCCAACTCTAGAGTTATCTGAGCAATCTCTCAAGACCTCATCGCCCTAGTGACTCTGTGTGGTATTAGTAATCCTCTCATACAAATGAGGTACCAACTATGCTATATCCAAGTCCACGCTGGTGACAGACATCATCTCACAAACCATCCTAGCTTGTACTAGTGCTCAAGGCATGGGTGAGGATCACAGACATCTTATTAATGTTTCTATCCTAGTAAATTTTATTACGTTATCACTTTATTGAGTCACTTGTAATAAGTTATCCTAGTAGCCACTTGCAAGCCCCGACGCCTACTACAAGTCACTTCCCACCTATACACTTAGTTAACTTACCTAGGCTCACAATCTAGATAACAATAGAATGATAAAAATAATCATCAAATCAATTCCATAATATAATAGGAACACATTGGTTCTCGCATAACCACAATAACATAACAAAACTCTCAAAGTGTCCTTAAAATCATAAGCTTCAATAAAACAAGGTTGACAGTAGAGATCAAGACCATATTTTCCCATGTGAAATATTCAACCCAAACACAACTATACATGACAACCTTCATACCACATGATAAAATTACAAGGTGACCACATATCATATAAAAGATTAATTCAAAATTAAGATTTAAATAATAATTACAAAAAGCAACTCGCACATTCCAAAAATACCCCAGAGCCTTTAGTATACAATTTCTAAAAGCCAACATAGTTCCCCAATTACAATCAATCAAAGTCTCAAAACATGCAAAAGTACCCAAAACCAATTTATAAATTCCAGCTACCTAAAGCAATCATCTTGTTGACTAAAGTCCATTTGACTACAAAAATATTCATATAAATGTATCATACATAACTATCTATTTAAAATAAAATCTCACGCATATATACTTTTTAAATAAGTATTTAACTAAAATTTCCATGCATATAATATTATTAATTTTCTAAATATAAATATAAATGAAAATATTAATATTAAAACCCGCATGTAAAAAAATCAATTAATATTTATTTATTGATTAATCTATTTTTTTGAAATAAATAAATAACAAAAATAATAATAATAATATTTTTTATTTTTCTTTTTTAATATTAATTTTGAAAATTAATAAATAATAATAATTTTTATTTTTATTTTTTAAAATCTTAATCTATTACAACATAGAATTCATTTTTTTTCTCAATTGTAAACAAATACTCAAATTGATTTAATAATTTAATTTCCCATAATTATGGAAATTCATTTTCCAATTGTATACAAAGAACCAGACTGATCTAATAATTCCTTCTTTTTAAAAAAATAATAATTTCAAGGATTTTCTAAAATTGTCCAAACAACCATAACTTATTAAATCTATCGATTTTCCTATTGTTTTTCAACCAAATTTCCCAAGGTTTTCACAGAACATCTATAATGAAAATTTTCCTTAAATCCAAATTAACTAATAATCCAAATATGATTTTCTATAAAAAAAAACATGCAGAATTTTGCTAAGAACAAGCTAAGGTTTCAACAGGCATAATTTTCTAAAATTTTAAATCATAAAACATTTCAAATCTGGGTTTCTCTCAAATTTTCTACACAAAATTTTAATAACCAATTCAAACCAAATAATGGAAAATCAAGAAATAACATAATCAAACATTCAATAAGCATTCCAGACAATATTTTCAAAAGGAAATTAACATGGAATCTTCAAACCCTACCTAAAAATCCACGAGAAGATTTGAAATAACAATGGCCATATTGAAGACTCAAAGATTCCAAATTACTCCTAAGCTTTGAAAATAATCCTTCAAACAACCCAAACAATTTCTCTCCAAAATCTAGCCTCTTCCAAACTTGTGTTGTGAATAATGGCTAAAAGAATTCCTAATAATGAAAATCCCCCCCAAATAGAACTCAACATGAAACTCCTAATCAGAAAAAGAACTCAACATCCAATTCCTAATCAGAAAATAGAACTCAACTCACTAACCTTGTTTTTATTAGATTATGATGAATGATTAATTATAATTTTAATAATAAAATATGCACTTTTCAATTATCAACTCTTAGCTCAACTTTAAACTTAAATTCCTAATTCAATTTTATTAAACTAAATGTGCAACTTAAATTGCATTTTAATTATTTATTAATAATTATTATTTTTCAACATGTTAATAATTATGAAATTGATAATTAAATATCAATTCATTAATTATGCAATACTATTTATAAGATTATCTCCAAGGTAATGGCAAATAGATTGAAGAAAGTTCTTGATGTGGTTATCTCAATTGAACAAAGTGGCTTTTCTCTGGGGTGCTCTATCTATGAAGGAGTTATTATTGCTCATGAGTTAATCCATTCTATAAGGCTGAAAAAACTTGAGAAGATGATGGTGAAGCTGGATATTAAAAGGGCCTATGATGAAGTGGATAGGGACTTTCTGGTAAAAGTTTTGCAGAGATTTGGTTTTGACCAACATTGGATTTCATGGGTGCATAGCTGCATCAATACCCCTCATTTCTATGTGTTGGTTAATGGCAGCCCTCAGGGGTTCTTTGCATTAACAAAGGGTATAAGGCAAGGGGATCCTCTCTCCCCTTTTCTTTTCATCATTTTGGCGGAAGTGTTAGGTTGGCTGATTTCGACTAAGAGGAGAGATGGCTCTTGGAAAGGTGTGAAGGTGGCTATAGGGGTTGAAGCTATTACCCATCTCCAATTTGTTAATGACACTTTTCTTGTTGGTGATGCCATGGAGAGAGAGGCTAGAGTTATGAAAAAGACTCTTGATGTTTATGGACAGGTTTATGGTCAGATTATAAATTGGCATGAATCTGAGATTTTTTTCTTCAATACTCCCCTATGCACTCAAAGATCGATTTGCAGGATCCTTAATATTAAAAAGGGTCTCTTCCTGGGAAATACTTGTTTATACCCTTGTTTCAAGGTAGGAAAAAAGTAGTGTTATGGAAAGACCTTGTTTCTAAATGTTTGTGCAGTATGGAAGGCTAGAAAGGCAGGTGGCTCTCAGTGGCGGGGCACATTTTAATGCTTAAAATGATGGTTTTTTCTATCCCTATATTCTCGATGTTATGTTTGAACATTCCTAAGAAGGTGACTGGTGTGATTGAATAGAAAATGAGGAAATTTTTTCGGAGTGGTTCTTCAGAAACTGGGAAATTGCCTCTGTTAGCATGGAGGAAAATTTGTAGGCCTAAAGCGTTTGGAGGTGCAGGGCTAAGGGATTGGAATGTTATAAATACTGCCCTTGGGGAAAAGCTTTGTTGGCAGATATACAAATTCCCTAATCAGTTGTGGGTAAAGATTCTCAAAGCAAAGTATTTAGATGTGGGGGATGTTGAAAGGATTTTCACAATTAGGAACCCCCCCATTGGGTCAGCTATATGGAATTTTATTATTTCTTGCAGGCAATTCATTACTGACCATATTTCATGGAAGATTGGCAATGGCTTTAAAGCGCATTTTTGGGATGATTCATGGAATGGATACCCCATTCTTCGGGATGATGATAGATTCAGGGATTTGGAAAGGGTACTTTGTAATAGATGGGGCTACCGAGTGGCGGACTATATGGTGTGGTAGGAAACTCCCTTTGGAGGGTCTTGGCAATGGAAAAATTCAACCATGGATGGTCTCTGAGAGGCCCAACAACTTTTATTAAAGGAAATTTTTATTGGAAGAGAGGTTTGTGTGTTTGATGAGGAGGACTCAGTGCACATTGTGTGGCTCTTCTTTGGGTGAGTATTCGGTTAAACTTGGTTTCAAGTTGTTATCTTTGGAGGTTCGGGAAGGGTTTGATGTTGTTGATTTATGTTGGAGCAAGGATTGTCTCCCAAAAGCAAGATCTTTTACTTGGTTAGTAGTGCAAAACAGAGTTCTAACTACTGAGCAACCAGCCCAACTAAGTGTGTTATGTGTAATTGTCAGGAGGAGACGGTTGATCATCTTTTTTTGAGGTGCTCAATAGTCGAACAATGTTGGTTGATGGTCCAACAAAAACTTAATTGGTTGGGTCCATGGATGCCTAATTTAAAAGACTTCTTTGGTAGCTGGCATCGGGTAAAAATGAAATCTTTACTTTCGAGTTTACGGGTTGTCTGCCCTTCTCTTGTAGTGTGGGAGATCTAGAAGGAGAGAAACAGGCATATTTTTTAGGTTCTTGCAGAACCTTTGGAAAGACTTTTATGGAGAATTGAGCAAGAAATCTCAAAGGTGATGAGTACAGCCCTTATGAGAAAGTCCTAGAGGAAATTGCTTTTCACTAAAGAAGATGGTAGGTTGTTGGATAGATGGCCAGATATCAAGTTAAGATATGCTCATTGCTGCTCTACACATAATGATAAAGGTAAGGAGAAGTTGCAAGAGGGTTGGTTGGTTCCGGAGTGTGGATGGGTCAAAGAAAATTTTGATGGGGCCTCAAAAGGGAAACCTGGACCTTTGGGGGCTGGGATTATTCTCAAAACTGAACATGGCTCGGTTATGGCCTTTGGTTCCAAGAGGTTATCAGATGGAACAAATAATCTGGCTGAGGTTAAGGCAGCTTTGTGGGTGATGGAGTGTTCAAAGGCTGTAGGGGTATCCAAGTTGCATTTGGAGGGTGACTCTTTAGTGGTTGTGGAGGATATTAGACAACATAGAATTGGGGCTTGGCATCTCAGCAATTATGTTAAGGCATAAATTTGCTCCTTTTGGAGTTTGAAGATTTCAAAATAAGCCACATAAGAAGAGAAGGTAATGGTGAGGCCGACTCTCTTTCAAAATGTGTTGTGGCTTTGGAACCTATTGGGTTTCAAAATTTTGAATTATGTGACTGTTGGGATTTTATTGAGGATTGGACCCCACTTGTTGATCGACCGAGCTGGGGGTGTGATGACGTAGGTGAACAATGATGTGGCAGGAGGATAAATTTTAGAGGATGGTTTTATGATTTTTTGACAGCGTGGAGGGTGGGATGATGATGTCTTTGTAGAGGACAAAATTAATGTCATTCGTGTGGTGAGTTTTTATAAGGCATGAGGTGGGCCTCTTTCTAAATCATCTTTGGGTGAATGCGACAGGTGTAAGGATGGATCCTACATTTACCTTCAAAACTACGCTGCAATAGAAGGCGATTTTTGGCTCGGTTACAGATTTGAGACTCAAGACACTGCTCAAGTGTCTGACGCCTAGAGTGATTATGGTGGTTCAACGTACTCTAGGTTCGTTGTTTCAAGATTCCCAACATCACTGGAAAATAAATGTGGACATTGCAGCGATGATCTTAGCATGGGGTCTGGAGTTAAATGACAATGTGGACTCAGTAAAGTGGGTGGTTTCTTCTCTATTTCCCAAAGAATTGATTGTTGGGTTGGATTCGATAATGGAGTGGGCTTTCCCTAGTTTCGGTTTCAATTTCAGTGAGTGCTTTGAGGACCCGGTGGAGGGATGCAAGAAGGTGGTTTTTACCTTCTTGTGGTGGCCCCCTACTGTGGATAAGGAATCTTATAAGGTGTGGATTGCTGCAGAATGGGTGAATTTAAAAGCAGAAATTAGGTCCTTTGAGCAGTCTGAACGACGCAGGGTGTTTGGATTTCTGGTTGGACATCTGCGAAGGCGTCACTCTTCTCTCCCTCATCGCAGAGGACGAGTGGTGAGGCTTGTCATGGTGTAGTGGGTTTTCCTCTGGTTCTGCGGCGTGAAGTAAAATGGTTATTTTTTGTTACATTTTTTATATCCCCTTTTTTTTGCTATGTTGTAATGGTCAAGCGTATTAATGACTTGGTAATCTTGGTGTGACCGAAAGCTCGATGTGGTGGTTGGTTCTATATGGGTAATGGCAGATAGTTTAGTAGTAAATGCTAGTTGCGGATTGTTAGTTGGTCCCTGTGGGGTCTGGAATTATATTGGCTTAAGGCCTATTTGTAAATGATTTCCTTTTATATCAATAAAATATACTTATTACTGAGCAAAAATATATATATATTTAATTAATTTTTATTAATTAAATAATGTACTTAATTAATTTTCATTAATTAAATACCTTCATATTACTATTTCTATATTTAATTAGATTTAATTATTTATTCACATAGTCAAACCCATAAATCACTTAACCATAATAATATAAAATCACACTAACCACATAACATGACAACGTGAGAAATGACTGAATAAACCAAAAAACACCAAATTCATACTGAGGAAAAGGGTTCACGAATTCACGTCACCTTGACGAATTCAAATAGGAAACTCAATCAAAAATTTGTCCCTTAAGTTAGGACAATAATGGCTTGGGTTGGGATTGGACCTATATAATATCTCCACTCTCTTACCACTTGAGATATTGCAATAGGGCACGCTCATCCTAACAATTCAAGAAATTTGATGCTTGGTACCTAAAATCCTGCATAAAAGATGAGCATGTACATACATGTCTAAATATATAACAAACAATGGTGGAGATCAATCGATTGTGTGGATCTCGCAAGAAAGTAACTACGACTCCATCCCTCAACCATATCAAGCACATCAGACAGAAATGTAAAACATACATGTTAACCATACATGTGCAAGTATGGGGTTAGTAAAACCATAATGTAAATTATAACATCCTAACATATAAATTACCATCATAAAATAACCACTACACATACATCACCATAAACATTTAAATTGACATGAGAATAACCATATTCATCTAATTGTAAACACATGATATAAAACATTATCCAAAGGTTCACAATTAATCAAATTAATAATCCACATATCACTTAAATAATCAACACACACATAAAAGTGGCCTAAAAGAGTTTGAAAAAATAAACTAAAAAGAAAAGTATGGGTGAACACTACGGGTTGCTAATCTAGTGGTGAGTTTAGGACATGGATGCGTGTCCTCAGCTCGGATGGTTCATGATTTGGAAGCTAGCAAGATAATTTTCTTGAGTGATAGAGGTTGATGTTCAGTGTTCCTGATGAACAGTGTAGAGACAATTGTAGACTCCGAGATAGAGAAGTTTGTGTTTTTGTTGTGATAATTAATTTTTCTTCTTGATATTTCTAGATTATGTTCTATTTGTGTTGGTGGATCGCATTAGGTTGTGTGATCAGATTCAGAGATTTGCCTATAGTGTGTTGATGTTCTTGGTTGACTTGTTGATTTAGTGCATTGTAAATATTTGAGGTGTGATCTTTAGATTGTAGCGTGTTTGTGGATGGAGATTTGGGTCCTAACTATGTCTTAGCTGACATGTCTTGGATCGCATCGAGGATTATGTTTGACTCTTTGTAATATTTTGAAATTAGGTCCCCAGCCGACCTTATTTTTTATTATGGTAAAAACAAGTTTTGAATGGGCCCCGAAACCATATACATTCAATTTTTGAAGGGAATTGTAACCCCCAGAATATAGGAAGAATTAGCTTAGATCTAAGTGAAACAGCTGGGGGAAAAAGAATAACCTTACTGCACCCCCTCAGCACATAATGCCAGTAGAACTACTAGCAGCACAATTCCAGCAAAACAATAGCAACCAAATGAAAGATACACAGAAAGACTCAAACTCCTGAAGCCAAACGTGTAAAGCCAACACTTTACAACAACATCAAGTATCTAGGGTAAACAGGCACCCTAAACAATCCTAGGATTTTCCTTTGCCTCCCTTCTTCTAGGAGTGGAGAGTCATATCAAAATGTAGAGGGGAATTTTTATTATGTTTACCTATAACAGTAGTCCATCCCTCCTCTACCAAAGAAGCTTTCTCCTGCCAGTCAGAGGCAAGAGAGGAGCCAACCACAATAGAACTAGCATGAGAAGTCTAGATAGAACCTACAGCGGCCACACAGCCAGTGCCAGACTTCCCAGCACCAACAAGAGCTTCTGAAATAGAACTAGCTGGAAGGAGGCCAGCAGACCCAAGAGCCTCAATAGACAATACAGCACCTGTACTACCAACAGAAGAAACAATACACCCAGCAGAACCAGAAGTAACAAGAGGAACACCAGCAACAGAAGTATTACTTCCAGCAAGAACAAAACCAGGAGAGAAACCAGCAGACACAGAGACACCAGCAAGAACAGAACTAGCTGGAGAAACCCCAACATCAAAAGAATTGCTAGTAGACAAACTAGTTGTTCCAGCAGAAGAGACACCAACAAACAAAGTAGGAGAAGGAACAGGAACAACCATAGGACTAGAAATAGAGCCAACAACCTGCTCAACCATATGCGCGAAGCTCCGAACCTTCTCCACCGTATAGTGCTGAGAAGAGGCCCCCTTCCACCATGAAGCATGCTTATTATGTCTCTGAAGATCACATTGAGAGGCAACATGACTAGCCTTAAAGCATCTTCTACATCTAAAGGGGAGGCCTTCATAGTCCAATTGTTGAATCCAACTTCTACACTTGGGAGAAAAAAGTTTAATCTCCGAAGGCAGACCGTTAGAGGTATCAATATCCACCATGATACGAGCATAAGTAGAATGGAATAAATCCGAAGATTTCTCATCCACCATTAACATTTCCCCAATAGCTGCATCCCCCATAGTCTCTAGAATGGAGTCAATCCAAAGATGGAGGGGAAGATTAGGAAGCCTAACCCAAATAGGTTGCAAATCAAATAATTCGGAAGATGGAGAAAAATCAGAATGTCATGGCTTCAGCAATAGCATAAAATGATCCTCCCAGCTAAAGAAGTTTTCACACAAAATAATATTTCTATCCTCAGCATTATCAAATTTAGCCACAAAAAAGCCTTTTGCCATAGGGAAGATATGGACTGTACCAGAGATTAGAGGTTCCCAATGACTAAAAATCCAAGAATGAAGATCAAGCAAAGAGGGCCAGAAACCCTTGAATCTGCAAATCAACCCATGCTCAGAAAAAAATAGAGGTTGTCGTGTCAATCTCAGAGAGAGTATCCTCATCCAACTCAATGGAAATATGGGGGCTGACTAGAAAGGCACTATGAGGAACAATAGCCTTCTGAGCAGCAACAGCCCCCTAAACATTGACTATCGCATAAGCCCTAGCCGTAGCAACCAGTGTCACCCCACCAACACCAGCGAACTGCAAACCCCTAGCAGAAGAACCAACAACCGATGATCCCCCAACGACAAGCGTCACCTCAGCATCCACCAAAACCCTAGAACCTCCAGCGACCTTCAAGGCCTGCAACTTCCCAGGAACACCTCCAGCAGAAGATGGAACCCTAGCCGAGACATCCAGCGTCCCACCAGTAGTTAGCGAAGCACTGACAACCTGTGAACCCCTAGCAGAAGCACCAACCCTCGACAAACCTCCAGCAACCAGCTTCGCCCCAACACCAGCAACCTTTGAACCCCCAACAGAAGCACCAGTGACCTGTGAACCCCTAGCAGAAACACCAGTGACCGATGAACCTCCAGCAAAAGCACCAGTGCCCGACGAACCTCCAGTGACCAGCTTCACCCCAGCACCGGCGACCTTCGAACCCCCAGCAGAAGCACCAGTGACCTGCGAACCCCTAGCAGAAACACCAGCGACCAGTGAACCCCCAGCAACCAGCGTCGCCCTAACACCAGAAGAATCTCCAGCAACCTTTGGACCTCCTGTAGAAGCATCAGACACCAGCGAACCCCCAGCTACCAGCAAACCCCAGCACCCGCAGCCATTCCAGGAAAGCTAATAATATTAACATCTAAAGCTTGTTACTCAAATAAAAGAAAATCTTTGACCCTTGGTTGTAAGCAATATAGGCAAGAAGCCCCACTATTTCACCAAGAGTCAAAGTCAAACAACTCTCAATTAAGAACCATAGTAGAGAGCAACCCTGTGGGGACTTGAACCTTGGTTGTAGGCCCTATGAGCAAGAAGCCCCACCATTTCACCAAAGGGACAAGCCCTCAGCCGACCTTGTTGTGTTAAGTTGATGTAATGTATTTAAAGGTGAAATCACTTTTAATTACGAAGGTATGGAATAAAATATGAGGCAGTGATACTAGATGGAATATCATTGGATGTGCGAAGAGGTATGAGTGGAATCTAAAAAATTAGAATAGGGTTGCACTTCATTGGAGCTATATTGACATGTGTGAGATGCTATTAGTTAGTTTACAAAATTAGTGGATTGTTGTCCACAATGGATTATAGTCCATTTTTTGGGTTGTAGCCCTAGTTGTATTTTGGGTTGTTGTCCAAGGGTTGTTTCCCTCAATTGTATTTGAGCAATGAGCTCTAGACAATGAGCCTGAATGCATGTGCATTCCCATTTGTATCTTTAATAGAGTTATATGTGCATGTATGTCATCTAGTGGATTTTATCCCCACCGTGGTTTTTCCCTTAACCGGATTTCCATGCAAAAAAAATCTAGTGTAATGTGTTCTTATGGTATTGGTTTAGTTCTTTAATGTTTATCTTTAAACATCTCAGAAATGGTGTTAAGCATTGGTTAAGGTTTGGTTTTAACACAACTGATTCACCCCCGCCCCCCCCTCAGTTGTGTGTACCGCTTTATTTCTATCATGCTAAAGTGGGGAAAAATGTATTGTCCTAAAATGTTAGAACCCATGACAGGATGCTTTATTAGGACCTATCAAACCCCAATTTGGTGATTTCAAGGTTTGAATGCCTATTATGCTTGATCCTAGCAACTTGTTATTCTCCCCCCCACATATTTTCACCTATCACAATACCCTTCCCAAAGTCTATCCCATTCTTCATTGTACAAAATGCTAATGGTGTTCTATCTGTGAGGATTGTGGCCCAAATTTGGCCCGAGGCCCTGTGTCAAGGTATTAGCAAGAAATTTAATTCTGTGATTGGCCTAGATTATTTTTGAACCTTGAAATTATGGATTGAGTTTAAAAACACCTTTTATCTCCTCATTTTGTATATCATAACTATACTCAAACATTCATAATCAAATTTTCAAGCAATCAAGAGCAATTGAGCAATTGGATTCAAGATTTTAATGTGAGCATCCAAGATCAATTTTCTCCAAGTCTCCAATTCTTTAAGATCATTCAAATTAAAGGTAGTCTTTTCCAATTGAAGCAAGTTTATCTCTCATGATGGCCAAGTAGAGGAATTCTCAATCAAGCAAGAAGATCCTTCCTTTCATTCACATTCTCTCTCCTTCATTACAGGCGATTGTCAAGCATATCTACATTCAAAATCTAGGACTGGCATTCATAGATCCATGCATTTTTTAGGGAATCATTGATTCTAAATTCACATTCCAAGACCAACTCCTTGATTTCAAGTACATTCAAGCATCTTCATGGGTATGAGCAATTATACATCCATCCATGAGGGTTTATGCAAGGTGAATCAAACATTTACCTTTTACATATATTCCTTTATGCAATTTCATTTTTATTTTCAAGGTTGATTCCTAAATAGGGGTTTGACCAAGGCAAACCCCTTTAGACTATTTTTCCCTATTTTTTTGTGTGCAAGAACAGGTTACAGAGCTAACAAACAAAATTCAAAAAGATTAGAAACTATTGAAAGATCCCTAAAAAATTTAGTCAAAAACACTAGGTACATATCCCATTGTCGCTCTATACCCTAGTATTGATCACCATTCCCATTTTGTATCGCACATTCTATTCCCAGATTTTAGCCACATGTTAGATCTACATTCTAGTTTCTAGTTTTGTACATTTCAAGTCTCTGTCAATCAATATCAGTCTGTTATCCCCAGTTTTTCAGGAACTTTCCTACTTTATCGTCTACATTACATTTTCCTATCATTTCCATTTTCATCATTAAATATTTAGTGAAGGATCAATGTCCCACCTAGCACTTGAGTCTCCTCTTGAGCCTAGAGGAGCATCTTCTTTCCAAATGTCCAATCATGATAAGGAGGAGTAATTTACCTGTATGCATTGCTTCCTTTTCCCCCTTGTATAGTTATAGTTCACATTATAGGTCATTTGGAGAAAATTCAAGAGTTTAATTTTAAAATTATTCATCCACCATAGGCCAAATGTAGGGTAAAGAACTCCTATACACCAAGAAAGATTCTTAACGTAGAGGATACATACTTAGATTTTGAATTGGGTGGAGTGTCAATTATACCTCCCTTCCTATTGAATGACAAAGTGGAAAAGATAAAGGAGAATATGAAACACTTGAAAGAAAAAATGATATCATGTAAAGAGATGTATCGAGCACCCATAACACATTGCCAATTATTGATGCTTATATAAAAAATCAATCAATCTCACAGCATGTTTCAATAAATAAAGTTGGATCATTTGGGCTAGCTAATCTAGATCTAAATGTTAGCACTCATTTAGGATCTTAGAATTTTTCCTTTGGAAATTAGATATATCTATGTTAGATGGTGAAGATTCACTAAATTGGATAAATCAAATGGATTTTTTTTTAATGTATATGAAGTTCCAAGTAGGCAAGAAGTGATATTGTCTTCCTTAAATTTAAAAGAAAAGGAATATATTTGCTACCAACTAATATGGTTCAAAGGAATAAAAGCTATTTCATTTTCATTTAGTTAGTTTTTATAGAGAAGTAAGAATCACACTGAAATATTTTGTCAAATAACTACTTTATACAATTAGCTAAACTATGAAAAATATGATCAATCAAGAATTATATTCAATAATAACTCAACCTTTCCCTATGAGTAGAGAAAATAATAAATGAGAACAAGAAAGACTTGGTTGTTAGTGATCTTGAATCACATCTAGCATTAGGTAGACATAAATTAACCATTTCTTTTTATACACTTTTGGGTATCAACACCTTACAAATTATCAAGGTAGTAGGTTTCTTGAAGAAAAGGAGGGTAACAATGTTGATAGACTTGGGATGTGTCCCACTTTAGGCCAACTTATTAAGATAAAACTTAATTTCCACACTCATGATTCCATCAATACCAAGTTAGTTTCTCAGTCAAATTGTTTTATCTATCTACTTCTAGAATTTAGGACATGAAATTGCAAATGAGTGTGCTATCAATTATTTGGGGAAATGACATAGCATCAAAATTTCCATAGGAGAATATAAACTTGACTGCCTTATTTGTATTATCTCCATGGTTGCAAGAAACATTTTGTTGGGAGCATAGTGGATTACTACATTGTGGATAATTGAGATGAACTTCCAAGAGTTGTTCATATGTTTTTACTAATAAGAGGAAAGGGAAATTGTACTAATGATTGTGTGTAAAGTATCCACATTTATGGTAAGTCTCATCAAATGAAAAATATTCTTAACAAGGAGGATAATTGATTTATGGTAGAATTTTCATCACAAAAAACATCACTCAAAAAGCCACAACATTATATCTACGTGTGATTGTAGATAAGAGCTCATTAGTATGTGGATAAATGTCAAAAGGTCTACCTCCTAAAAAAGATCATGATTATGTCATACAACTAGTAACAAGGATCCAGATGTCGAACATTATGCCCTATGTGTATCTATATATATAGAAAAATAAGAGTGGGAAGATAGTTTATGGGATGCTAGAGGTAGGGATTATTAAATATAGTCTTACTCATCTCTAGTAGTAATGGTGGACAAGAAATATGACACTTGCAAGACGTGTCCTAATTATAAAGAGCCCAAAAGGTACAGTATAAAAGTTTATTTTCTTATTTTAGTAGATTGATTATTTTTTAGATTAAATCAATGATCATATTTATTTTAGTCAATTTAAACTTCTTTTGGTTATCATCAAACCAGCATTAAAGATAAGGATATCCATAAAATAATTTTTTTAACCTACAAGGTCCACTTTAGATTTTTGGTAAAGTCTCATGATCTCACAAACACAGCATCTACATTTCAAAGTTAGATTACTCTATTTTTACGATAATTTTGTAAATATATTTTGGCATTTTAATAGGTAGAAAAGAATTATAGGAACACTTTTAACATATACACTATGTTTTGAAGATACATGAATAATATTAGGTTTATGCCAAGCCATCCAAGTGTGTGTTTTGAGTCAAAGAAGTGAAGAGCCTAAGTCATATTACTTCACATAAGGTAATTAAGGTGCAACCTCACAAAATTGAGGCCATTGTAGAATGAAAAAACCCTGATCCTCAAGAACTTACATGGTTTATTTGGCGTTACATATTACTATCATTGATTTGTAAAGGATTATGTTAGCATAATAATGCCTCTTACAACCCTATTGAAGAAGGATCATTTCCAATAGAATGAAGCAACTACTAGGGAATATGATAAGCTAAAGGAGGATATGTGTGCTAATCCAATTCTAGCTATCCCATTTTTAGAAAAAAAAAAAATACTCATAGTAATGTGATGGTCCAACACATCACATATGAATGAGACAAATATAAGAATGAAGGTCTATAGAACTTGAAAGCTACCAACTCAATGGTAAGAATTTTTTGAAGCCACTTTATGGGAAGGAAATGTTGGCTATTGTACATGCAAAGAAACAATGGAGACCTTATCAAATGAGAGGATTCTTTAAGGTAAATAAAAATATGATAACCTAAAATAATTATTGGAAAAAAGGTTGTCACTTGAAGATGTTGGGATATGTCATTGAGATCATATTTAAGAAGTACGTAGAGAATGTTGTGGCTAATGCTATATCCAAGGAGATGAACCCAAAGGGACCCTATTGTGTTTCATCTATATTGCAATAAAATTGAGTAAATGAGGTACAAGAAGAGTTAGAGGTGATACATGTCGAAACTATCTTTCATAATCTTCAACAAGATTCAAGTGTGTCTAAAAAACTTTCATCGAAATGAAATTATTAATGATACAAGGATAGGTTGTCCTTCAACAAGAACTCAACCCTTAGTTTAAGGTGTCAACCAAATGCATGCTTATCTAGTACATGAGCACACTAGAGCCTAGGAGAATTATCATATAATCAAGAAATATTTACTTTGAGAGGGACTCTAAGGTGATGTTGGAAAATTTATAATAGAATCCATGGTATCCCAACAAAATAAAAGGGAGACAATTAAGATAGATATTTTGTGACAATTAAGAGAGGTTCAAGGAGATCCATTGATTTCATCACAAGTTTTTTCTAGATTTGAAGGGAAAAAATGTCATAATGCTTATTGTGAAAATACTTACTAAAAACTTTTTTTTTGTGCTTTGACACATCCATTTGTAGAAATAATTGTAGAAACAATCCTTGTGAATATTATTTTAAAACTACATGGGACTCCAAAAGTCATTGTAAGTGATTGTGATACGATGTTAAAAAATGATTTTTAGACTTCTATATTTATTTTTTGGCTCGCATTTATCTTGCTCCTAATTTGTAATTGGATTCACTTCATACGTGTGCGACAGGCACACTTACAACTCCATATCATATCTTTTATCCCACATTCATCATGTAACCTAGACCCCCCTTAAGGACATCTATTTAAGCCTTACCCCTTTTCATTTCTAAGAATCCATTATTTGCATACTTTTTGCATTTGTTACTCTCATATTTTGATCTCTCTTGCATCTTTAATCGCTATTGCATCTTTAAATATCTCTAGCATATGTAATCTTTCTTGCATTTGCATTTTCAATATCTTTTGATCAAACAACCAAATCTCTATTCTCCATTAGCCATCTTATGCATTATACTCTAGAGCACCAAAATGTTGATTACAAGATTCATGGTAGATAGGAGAGTAATGTCATGGAATATCCATTGAATGCATTTGTTTATTCATTTAATATTTACTTGGCATTTGTATTCAACAGGAAATGACTTCATTGATATGATGTTGATTTTATTTTGAATCTTGTGTTTATGGTTGGACATTGTGGGTTCATAATTTAGTCCTCAATTTTTAGCAGCATTAGGCCATGTGGGACCTTCCTTGTCCTTTAATTAATATAGATTTTGTCTGATAAAAGTGGTTTATTTTTATTTACATTTGCCTGCAAACACTCATTCAAAAGTCATGCATTTGATAATATCTCCTCAAGCATTCGATATAAAAGCTTGTGTGTTTTCTTTTCTCTCCCATTTTACATACATATCTAACAGAGCATTTCCATCTGTAATATCTGGTGAAAATTCCACGTTCACTGTGCTTTTTATGGATATCGATGCCTGGTTCTAACCCTTCACTGTAACTGCACACACTTTATGCACATTTACAATCATTGTGTGACATGAGATCATATCTTTTGGAGGCATCTTGACAAATGATTACCGTACTTCACCTGCGTATGACATTTGCTTTACCGTGACTCACATCTATGACCTCAAATGTAATAGATTCATATCTTTTGGTTCACTCTAATAGTTTTAAAATCCTTTTCAATAAACCCGTTTCATGTATTTCTTGCAGCTGTGAGATGGTGTGCTCTTGAGGCATTTTATCAAATGGCTCAAATGTCTTTGTTTATGCTTCCATATTTTATATGCAAAGTCGACTAGGATCCTGCAATCATAACATCTGACATAATTCCTCTGGCATTCCTGTTTTAATGGAGGTCCATTCATGTTTCAAACTCAGTGAACAAAGGTTGTAGGGTTTAACTCTGCTCCACCGAATGCATCTTAAACCTTATCAATTAATACTTTCGGTGCATATCCTGCAAACATTGCAGTGACATCTCCGTGTGGCATTATGTCGAACAGTTGATGTGCACAGTCCATTTCTCGCGTAAACTACAATCGCTGTATTTCAAAGACCATTCACATCTTTCCCTCTATTTTCGTGGCTTATATGCATGCTGCCTGAGCCTACAAATTGTATTTTATTGATAGTTTCTTCAGCCTTTTCAACAAATTCACTTTGTGTAAATCCTTCAATCATTGTCTTCCATGTGAAATCATTCAGTCAGACAGAGATCATTCAGCCAAAGGTTGTGGAGTTGGGCAATATGCTTGCCACCATTTGCATTTTCTTCAAAGTTTTTACTGCCTTTTCCTCAAATCCATTTTGTGCAGAAATTCCCACAGTTATTGCATTCCATGAGATGACATCTCTCTGAGGCATTCTGACAAACATTTCGCCTGCGTGCATATGGGTGTTTGCCTGTGAAAGTTTCTTAAAAACCTTTGAACAAAATTTGCGAATCTTGCAATCATTATTTCCTTGAAGCATTTTGTCAAATTTGGCCACACAATTCCATTTGCTTGAGAGTTTTTAAAGCCTATTCAACAACTCGATAATACGCATTCCATGAGATGATATTGCTTTGTGGCATTTTATCAAACACATAGACAACATTGGCAGAAGTTGCATTTGCTTTAAAGTTTCCACCGCCTTTTCACCAAATCTATCCTGTGCAGACTCACCAATCATGGCATTCCAGGAAACATCTGATTCAAGCATTTGGTCAAACAATTGAAACACATCATCAGTCTGTCATTCTTTGCATATCCTGAAATCTAAGTAATCCAACGCCTACAAGCATAATAGTGTACAAACCACATTTCTTTGACAAACATTCTGTGAATAACCTTTATTAGCCAGTTTTAACAGCTTTCTTTTAAAAACCTTTTCAGCCGATCCATTTAGGTTATTATAGTTTTTTTTTCAATTTTCCTTTTTTTTGTTTTTTAAAGTTTGTTTAATGTGTTATTTTATTTTTGTTAATGTTAGTGTGTTAAGTGTCTTGATTTAGTTTGTTTAGTGTGTTGGTTTTGTTAATTAGTCTTTTTAGCTTGTGTTAGTTGTCATTTGTTTTGTTAATGATTTTTTAGTATTGTTAGTTTATTTGTTTGTAGTTTTGTTAATTAGTGTTTAGTTGTTAATGTTTGTGTTTGTTTAGTTGTTAGGGCCTTGGTTTGTATTGGTAGTGTTTGTTTGGTTTTTAGCGTTGATTTTGTTAGTCTTTTTTGATTCGTCTTGTCGTATTATTTTGTTATGTTTTAGGTAGTGTTATTGTTTGTTGGTTTGTTTTAGTTAGTATAGATGTTTAGGTATGGGTAGAGTGTTTTCACTTTGCTTTGATTTTGGTACTAATTCTCTTTTGGACTAACAACGTTTGTACACGATTTGTGGATGCAAGTCCTTGGCTTTTTCATGAATAAATTCACACTTCATTTTCTAAATGATTTATGAACCTTGCTTACCTTAGATTACACATGTTTCGTGTGTTTGTGCATTTTTTTTTCCTTTTTGCATTTAGATCTCAAGGTAGAAAGTATCTTCTCCCCTCTCCTTTGCGGATTTTGGGTGGTAAGAGAACGTGCATCTACCTTTGATAAAAAGATAGAACAAAAGTATCCTCTCCCCTTGTCTTCCAAGGGATATTGAGTGTAAGAAAAATTGCATCTTTTGTGAAAAAGTATTCACCCAAGGGAACAACCCCAGTGATAACGGACTAAATCTAAGCTAATCTAAGCTACTTTCACGACGCTATATAAAAATGTGGTTGTGATGAAAGTCATGATCAACAAAAACTATCATAGGTGTAGTCTCCCTTAGGATCATAGATAGTCTTTTTTGTTTTTTGTCTCTACTTTCATCCTAAAGATGGATCACGTTGTATAATCTGAAACATTGATAAAAACAATCTCAATGTATTCCAGCAATCCGTAGCATATAAAAACTAATAATTCAAATCTTACATAATTCTAACTAACCAAAAGTTCATATTGAGAACCAATAATAAAGCAATGTTCACAAAGAGCCAGTCATGCGGATTTATTATTTGTGGTCCTTTGCTTTCCCTGTAGATCTCTCAAACTCTGCTTTAAATATTCTAGTACATACTTTGTTGAAATTATTCAAACTTGCAAATTCTTATTTTCATTAAATCTATCTTTGGCTTCCAATCTCCCAATTTACTATTACATCTAATCTTCGTGCAAGAGTTCCAAACCTTCCATCACTATAGCCTAAACTTGAGGTAAGTTGATTCTCCTGTATGATTAACTAACTTTGTCCCTGTAATTGGGCCTGCCTGATGACCCCTGACAGCCTCACCCTCTCTATTCATGAGTTGTGTCATTATGATGCAGTTATTGACATCCATGCTTTGTAGGCTTTCGTGCCATTTTTGAAATTCTGTACTGTCTGCTAACTGAAAATGAAATAAAAAGAGAGCTGTGAAAACGAATACTAAATTTTTTTTTAAAAAGCAAATTAAAATTATTTCAGTTGATCATCTAAGGGGTTGCTACATTATTCTCCTTTTTTAAAACTCAATGAAACCTCTAGATCTATTTGCATGAATATCTGTATTTTATGTATCTTAATCAACGAGAACAAACCCACTACCATGTCTCCAACAAGGCCTAACAGTCGACTTAGATGCTTTTGTTCAAAAGAAATTGGTTATTACCTTGTTTTGATTTGTGCTTTATTGAATACTGTGCAACTGTCTCTGCTGGACTAAGGCTAGCAGCTTTTCCAAATCATAGTTACAAAACATCTAAACAAACTGGGCCTGTGGCATAGATTCTAGGCCAAAGATCAACTGTCAGGATCGGAGAGCCTGTATTGGAGGGTTAGGGCAGGTTCTTATGCAGCGATGTGTGGAGCTGGTGGTTTTATGATTATGAGATTTCGCTGTTTATTTTATATTTAATTATATTTTTGAATAAAATTAGTAACAATATTTTTTGGCAGAAAAGTCACATAAAAAAGAAGGCAATCAATTTGTGAAGCCACATATCATTTTTCCAATAAACAGTTGTTGCTTATTTCCAGCCTCCCATATTTTTTCAATGCTTAATTTCAATTCCTAAATTATAGCTGCTCCAATAAAATATGAAAAAGTTCCAATTTATCTTATTCCCATGATTGCATGAGAACACTAATTTAAGCAAAAAATGCATTTAAGCAACTGCATGAAAACAAGTATATAATGTAAATGTCATTTTCAATTCTCATATCAACTATATATGCCATAGTCTGAGCTCTCTATATTTTATGTTGATCTGTCTTTTCTTCTGGTTTAACAGACTATTAGATACAAAGTGCAGGTCATAGAGTATAAAACCACAGTTAAAATCATGTTTCCTCAATATGCATAGAACTATCTTCCATTACAGAACTTAAATTAGCTTTTATACAGTATGGAAAAGCTCAAAATGGCTTTACACGGTCCTGTATGAATACTTACAGAGCCAAACATAATATAAAACTGAAGAGAGAAAGATTATGAGAGCATCTGAACAGTATGGTCATACAGTGGTCGTAGAAGAGAAGACAATGCATACTCACAATAAGAATTGGTAAACACTCATCTCTTAGAGCTGCCAAATCATATTTGTTATGGTGCCCACTTCGTAGAAACTTATCGCAGAATCGCTGACCTGCTTTAGCTTTTTAAGTTTTTGGTGGCTTAAAAACCTAAAGCTGCAACTTCGCATAAGCTCACTTAGGTTGTCTGAAATTGCCTGAAATTGCAGTACATCAAACCCTAAGCTACGGAGATGGCAAATTTTGGCAAATTTGTTTCCTGACTTTTTTTGTAAGCTTACCAATGTGTAGTAGATATATAATTCCCAGACCACAAATCAAATGTCTTGGCCTGACATTAATTCGGAATCCAATCAAAATGAGAATTTCTAAACTGAATTTCAGTTGTTACAAGATTTCAGGCTACATCTCAAACAAGATGACTAACATTTACAAACTACTTAAGAAATCTAACATTGAGTGTGCTTACCCGCTAGAAGATCAATTACACAGAAAACACCGTAGCAGTCATTGTTCTTTCAGGACAGCACTTTTATATAAAGCTACCATCCCGTTTCCCCACAGGGAGAAGTAAATCCAGCAGAACTGACACCATGCCAAATTTATCGCTTCATCCTTTAAATAAGAGTGTCGCACTTCTAAACCCTTCAAGCTTTACTCGAGACCTCCGAAGCATTATTCAAAGCCATTTCATAAATTGGATACAATGCCGGACGCCCTTGTAAAACATCGCTCATAAACTTCTTCTCCGACATGAAAATGATACCGTGAAGCGACAAGCCCCTACGCTGCCTCCGCCTGTACATGGACGTCATCGCTCGCCAAACCAGAAACCGAGGTCTAATTATCTTATTCAAACTCGTACTTAAAAATTTTGGGTACTTCACTACAGAAATGGCAGGAAGCTCCATCGTATTGACTATGAAATCCATCGTTTTACTAACCCTCTCCACCTGATAACCAAGGGCTTTAGGACAAACTCTTAGCAACTCAAACGCTTTCTCGTCCGAGAGTCCGCACAGTTGAAGATTTTGCAGTTTAGCTTCTAGTTTTTTGCTGGGGATAGTAACCAAAGTAACCAAAACATACTGGTACATTTTACTTTCTTTGTCGATACCAATCTTGTCAAACACATCAACCTTAGCGGGCGTCAAAGAAGAGTACTGCAGAAGGTCCGGCCGCGAACTTATTAACTCGGCGAGCTCCGATGCGCTAAAACCAAATCCCTCCCAGAAAGCAAGCGAGGGTTTCAGGATTTTCTCCACAGATAGGTTAAGGATCATCGAGTTTTTTCGCACGACCTTGACGAGCAAATCCTGCGACTGAAACAAGTTTTGCAGAATCAACATTTTGGGAACAAGATCCTCCTCCAATCTTCTGGTTAATATGCGAGGTCTTTTAGTCAAAATATTGGCAAGATCCTCGCCCTGAATGCCCCACTCTTTGAAAAACTGAATCTTGGGTTCAACTATTCTTCTCACAGGGGTAGTAGTCAGATACGTGGGCAAGCTTGTCATCATTTTGGCGATCTGCTCATTTTGGAACCCATTTTTGCTCAGCACACCGACGAATTTCTCAACCTCATCGAGGGTTCGAAGCCTCTGCAGCCACGGAGCACGTCTGAACATCGATTTAATGTTGATGGGAGAAAGATTAAACTTGGTGGTAGCGAAATCTTCAAAAGGGTTTTGCAGATGGGTACTGATGGAGCTGTCGTTCTCATTCCCAGTCTCTGCAACTGTAGAAAGATTTCTCGATAGAATAGAAGGGGTATTTTGGAAAAGAGGATTCACAAACCACCTGTGTCGAGCAAGCATCCGAACAAAGAGTCTGTTTCTCATGAGTTTTGCTTTGAAATTCTAATGTTGGCAGAGCAGGGGAGCCTCTGTTGTGCTATCAACTGAAGAAGGGTTTCACCATCCCTTCCCTTATCTTTCATATCAAATGAAAGTTAGGGTTTTGCTTTTGTTAATGCAATGAAAATATGATACCTACAAGGGGTCTGATGGTCACCAATATAAAAGTCCCTCGTGGAAATCCTCCTTATCAAGAAAGTGAGCATTTACATACTAAAAAATTATCTAGTAAGGTAATCACCACCTATGGAAATCCTCCTTATCAAGAAAGTGAGCTTTTACATACTAAAAAATTATTAGTAAGGTAATCACCACCTATAGGTAATATTCAATAGATAGAAAAAAAAGTTAATAACTGAATCAATTGTACAATTTTATTAGTATAAATAGCACACGATTGTTAAGGCATATGTACATAAATATTAGATCAATTTTGAAAAAAAAATGATTGTCAAAATGAAAGTTAGTAGGGCAATAGCAAATATGTATGGACAATGCTTTGAAACAACCACTTTTTTACTCATGTGTGCATAATGAATCCCACAATGTTTACCATTACTAACCAAAAGCCAAAACAATAGCTATAAGTAGTCTAGTCGCATAAAAAGACAATTAAAAAAAGCATTGCAATCCAATGTATTGTATAGGAGTTTAAGGAGTGTGAAGTTAGCTTTAACAACTACTAGTACCCTTCCCCTTTGTTCAAAAAGTTTAATGTTTTAAAGACCATGGTCACTAAGGCTTTTTATATATGTAATGAGAATTATTTTATCAAGAATTTTGTCATTTATTCAAGATTTTCAAATTTAATGGAGACTAATACAAAGCAAGTTAAAAATTTCATCAATTCTAAATTTAACGATAAGAAATCTAATAGGATTCATATTGTCACCTTTTTTTATATGAAAGACATCTTCAATAAGAACTCAAAAAAGCTTTGTAAAAAAGGGCCATACTGTGCTTTCAAACCATGTACCATTGTTAGAAACCTCATCTTATCAATCAAAGATCAAGAGACATTTTGTTTAACTTTAAAACATATAAAATTAATTTTCTTATAGGGCTCCATACATTGGCAAAATAGGTCATTCCATCAATACTAAAATTAAAGAGCATAGTACTCACATAAAAAATAAACATACCACAAAATTCACTCTTACAAAAATATTCCTCCAATACCAAACACCACAATTGATTGTAGTCTATGCAAGTCAGAATCAAATAAGACAACATTTTCAAAAGAAAACTCAAAGAAGCTACTCTAGAAACCACCCTTCAGATCTTGGAGCTTAAATATCGAGTGACATCCACTACTTAATTCCTTCATAAACTAATCCTCCCTCCTCATATTGTCACACCCCCTTGTTTGTCTTCCCCCCATCTTATTTATATGTATAAACCTATCTTCCTATTTTTTTTCTTTTCACATTCGTATACTCCTTGATTCCCCTTGCTTACCTACTTTTGATCAACTTTCTCATCTCCTTCTTCATCTTCATTCGATAGTTTCCACATGTTTCTTCTCTTAACCTCATTCAAGTACATTTATCTATATTTATTGCATCCAAAACCTTTTCTTTACCTATTCTTTCTCTCATCATAATCATTTTTATAGTTTTTATCTTTTTTAAGTTCCTTCCAATTTCTACTAATCTTTTATTTTCTCATTAATTAATTCATTTCTTGTATTTATTGTTGTATTATTCAACTCGAATTTTGTATCTTTATCTTAACTCTATTTTGTGCACTAATAATCTAACTCTATACCATCTTTACTGATTGTTTCTTCATTTGTTAATGTTATTCCTTTTATATCAATCTTGGTGAATAGAGTAACCCTTGTTAGAACAACATTTTCATATACATTTAGATTTCTTAATCTTGCTAAATTTATTTATTTTTGATAAGTAGGAGATATTTTTCACAAAAAGTTAAATTGTGATATTGCTATCAAGATTCAACTATGTAGTTTTTTTAGTCAAACTCATTAACCCATGTTTCATGAGTTGTGGTTCACACAAACCCATCTCTCATGAGAATTAATGGAATACTTAGCACTCATTGGATCTAGGTGATGCTCACAAAGGTGAAGCACCAAGACTTCCAAGGAGGTCACCTATCCCAATACTAATCCAGCTCGAGCACACTTAACTACGAAGTTTTATCCATGGTTAACCCACTTTGCTTGCAATCTCATTTTCAAAACCTTCACCAAGTGGTGTGCCTTATGAACCATTCATTAGAAATCCCCTTAAGCTCATCAATTGATAAGCAGGAGATATTTTCCACAGCAAGTCAAATTGTGATATTGCTATCAGGATTCAACTGTGTAGTTTTTTTAGTCAAAATCATTGATCCATATTTCATGAGTAGTGGTTCACACAAATCCATCTCTCATGAGAATGAATTGAACACTTAGCACTCATTGGATCTATGTGATGCTCACAAAGGTGATGCCTTGTTTATTTTTGTCAATGAAAAACGGTCTTGGAAATGACCCCTTCAATAAAAAACTACATGGTTTGAGTATATTTCAACCACATGAGTGTGGAAATAGAGAAAAGCCAACCAAACCAAAGATCTACCTATTAACTACATCTAGGAGCCATAAGAGAAAAACTGGCCTATAAACACATTAAACCCCATAATTGTTTATCATAGAAAGGAATTTGCATAGTAAGAAAAAACTCAAAAAATCATTATACCAAAAGTAGGCATACTCATAGCATGTCAAAATTTCCATCAATCCTATGTACTCCTTCAGGAAAGGATGCAACTCTATCTACTAGCTTTCAATGCATCTCATTTAACTTGCAAGTATGGGATCTAAGGCCCAATTTAACCACTCTATTAGTTATCATGAGAGGTTAGTTTGCAATAGAAAACTAATTCTTACCTAATAATCTTATTAAATATCTATTTCCTATATTTACATTTATATTGTTGAAATTTGTAATGACATCTTCATTTTTTTTTATCTTTTACAATTAATAATGCAACATTTGTTAGCATAATACTTCATTTTGTATTGGTCATAAGTATTATATTTCACAAGTTTATTATATTCACTTAATTAGGATAGGATATTTGTTGAGAGTCATTTTTACACGAGACAACGACTAGGAATTTGATATGCAAATTCCTCTCTTGAAAGAATGATAAAAATCACTGCCAAGGTTCCTTTAGGCTAGGTCTCGACCGCGTGGATAGCTCAATTAAAAATAAATGTGAAACTGTTCACAAGGAGGCCTTTCCTGGTTCGATTCTTGAAGAGGCTGCAAAAAAAAAAACAACAAAACAACTTTTTTTCGTATTTTTATGTTTTTGAATGAAATGCAATTCTGCCAATGCAATTTACTCTATTTCTAAGATGAATTCCTATCTTGACCAATCTTTCCAAAAAATCACAAAAGTGTAGGGTAACAAGAATTTAAGCAAATTGTTGAAATTGAAACCTAACGGACATAAATTATCATTGTATCATCTTGCAAATTAAAACATTAGGAAGATGAAGAAAACCAACAAAGCATAAAATAGAAGCAACTCACAATCTATACTTTGCAGATGCAATCACCAAGGAAAATTATGTGTAGATGTATGATATATCAAAATTCATCGAATTGTGAAGCTACCGTAGATGTATACACACAAGATAAATTTATCTTAACGTGCCAATAGAATATATTCCCAATGATTAGTCACAACAAGACAATTGCAGTAATAATAACTCTAGAATTAAATGGTCGCAGATATAATTCACAATCAGCACAATTGACTCTCTAAAATTCATATATTAGCAACACCAATTCACGAATTTTGCATAGATAGCAAAATTATCACCACATGATGAAGCACTAATTGCATATAGCTTTATTGTAGAAAAATATTGACCATAATTACATTGTTCTGATGAAATATATAGTGCTTCAACTACGAAATTTAGAAACCTGTAGCTAAGGTTCCTACTACTACCAAAATTGATTAAAAATATATATATTATTTCTATTGCTTACTAAAGCAAACCTACTCCTAAACTATCTCTAATTATGTTTGCATGGACTCTAATCCATTTGCATTACATTTATGTGAGAAATTAAGGCCAATTTCGCCCAAAAAACAAGAGATTGGAGTCGGAGTTCCATCGTTCTTGAACTGGAGTGTTCTTTTAAAATTGGAGTTCTTCCTTGGAATCTTCATTTTGGTTCCTCTTCGTGAATGCAACTAATTGATATCTTCTAAGCAAGCAAAAACAACCCCAAACATGAATGTAATATGATCTAAAACAAACCCTCTATGCAAATTATTTCCATTTCGAAACGACCCAAAAATTTTGGACCCCGACCCTAACTCTGAAAATTGGCAAGCTCAAAAATGACTAAGTGTAAATCCTTATGACTCCCAAAATTTCAGACTTTCAGAGTCTGTAAGGCCAAAAATTGAACTTGAAAAATGTCTAAGTGTCAAAAATTTCCCTATTACAAAATTTGACTAAGTCCAAAACTAAACACTTAGTCTTTTGGAAGGATCTATCGATGCGCCTTGCGGAGTTTTTCCACTATCTTAGGCACTTCTTCGAAGTCTGCAACTTGAATGGCACTAAGGCATTGTTGTTGCTTCTCCTAAAGGCGACCAATTCTGTAGAAAAAGATTTAATCTCTTCTTCGTGACCCATCATCCTTTACATATCCTCCTTTAAATAGAAAAGTTGTTGGAGGTCATCCTCTGTACTTACACCAACCAAAATTCACATGAACTATTGTACAATACTCTTTATTGGGTACATTATTTGATTATCTTCATCTCTATACAACTCGAGGTCAATGCCTTAAAAGAACTTTTTTATTTCTTCAACCCACATCATTACTCCTTCATGTCTCTCACTGTCTCTAATCCAAGTCTCAAAATTGTCAAGCTCTAACTCTTCATATACCTTAACCAAAATTTGGAAGTGTTGCCTCTTTATTATTTTCAGGTCCCTCATAATCATTTGCCACTTTTCAATCTACACATCCAATCCTTCCTTGTTGCCTAACATATCCACCAATTTGGTGAACTCCTGCAAAATGACCTAAGATGACCTTCCCAAACTCTTCAAAATTGACCTTCCAATCTGAACATGCATGAATAAGAGAATGTGGTGTATCTATAGGCAATTTTGGTGCAACCCTCTTCTCTAGGATATCCCGTAATGAGGCTTTCGGGTTATCCAAGTCAGTGGGACCAACTATCTTAATAACGAATTTCTTCAATGCCTCATTCTACTCTATTAGTGCCTTTATTTCATCTTCATCCTTATCCATGAATCCTAGCGCATGTTTTAAACCAAGTGCAACCAAAGTTTTACTCCCCTCCCTCGTGGGTTCACCTAAATCAACTTCTTCCAAAGTATAATCTTTGAGAGCTATCTCTACAACACTAGTACTAATAATTAGTACTGCCACCTGCGCTTTCCATCGACCTCTATGGTCCTGAGTGACATAAGACATTGTTCTTGTCAGGGCATTGGATTCTCCTCTATGAAAAGTCTACCCTAAGATAGCCATGTATGTGTCTTCTTCCTCGGTGTATACTCTTCTCCTTGGTTGTATCTCCTTGGTGAACCACGTGGATTTGGTGAATGTAGTGACAAGCTCATCTAGGGCAATCATCAAAACAGAAATCGTCTCCCTTTCATCTCGAATTTCTACCTCTTCCCATTCTTCTTATTTCTCCAAAGCTTCCCTTATTTCTAAATTTTCTTTGTCCTCTAGCTCTTCCTCCTCTGCTTCATGGAGTTGTTCCTCAATAGTAGGATTTGGTTCTTCTGGTATGTCCTCATGAGGAGTACTCTCTTCTCTTTCAAACTCCTCAGAAGCTTGTTAGACTTCTACATCCTCAAATGAGCTCGTCAATAACTCCACCCATAAACCTGTTGTTTGTCTCACTGTTTTGTGTGAAGACGGTGCAAACCTTGGTAGTGAACGGGCTTGAGTGGTTGGAGTTGAGGAAAATATGGGCATTGAAGGTGGAGGACTAGGAATTTGAATGGAAGGTGGAGGAGTAAGAATTGAACTGAAGGCAGAGGTTTTGGGTGTGAAGTTGGCGGACGAGTTGGGTGTCAAGTTGGTGGAGTTGGTGTAGGAAGTTGAGATGCACTCTTTTTTGTTGTTATGACAACTCCAAGATCCTTGTCCACTAGTGTTTCTTGCAGTAAATCCCCTTGTTCTCATTCTAACATCTGTATATCCATAAGATCTTGAGTAGCTTCTACTTCTATTGACTCTCCTATAGATAGAGTGTATCTATCTCTTTCTCAACAATTGGTTCCTCCAAGGGTTGTTCAGTAGTGGGAGCAATGCATTGGAACGGAGGAGTGAAAGTAAATGGCACATGTTCTTCAATATTTTTCTTTGCAGTTTGTACAAGTTGTTCTGTCATTTCATCCTTGAATTGAGGGATGTTTTCAAAATCAGAAACATAAAATTCATCGAGACCAAGAGAATCTTGGGGATCTACTTTCTCCTCTTGTGCACCTGTGCCTAAATCAATCGAAACATTCTCTTCTTGAACTCTTATTTTAGCGGTTGTTGTTCCTGACCTTGTTCTCCTTGCCAAAGGTACCTCATCTTCTTCTTCCTCCTCTTCTTCTAACAAAGTTTCCAACAGTGGAGATGTAGAGGATCTCTTTCGTTTGTATACCTTCCCCTTTTCTACCTAGGAAGTATTGGGTCATATTACTTTCACTATTGGGGGCTTGCTTGAGGTAGATGTTTGTCCTTGTGCAACAAATGGTTGAGGAGGAGGTGGAATAATACTCCCCATCATTCTTGTTCTTGTTAGTTTTGCCTTTGGATTTGAGCCATATATTACTGGTCGATCATGTCTATAAACTGTTTCAGACTTTTGAGGAGCGGTGTCTTTGAACTTTGGCATTATTACTTTATCTCCCTTCCCCTTTTCTCCTCTAGAAGGTGGGTCAAGTTGTGGCTTCATTGGTACAGGATCCATTTTGAAAGTTCTTTGATCCACTCCTTGGTAGTCTTTATCATATGTTTGGCCTTGAATTCAATATTGTCATTTTCTTCTTTATCTACTTCCGCATTCAAATGGCCCTTGCAAATATCTTATCTTGATTGTATAATGGTCGATCTAAGACATCTTTAGTATCCATCTCCCAGACTTTAGGTGAAATACAAAGATCTAGAGCATCTTGTGCAAGCTCAAAGGACATTCTGCAATAATCTTTGATCATGACCTCATAGCCATCTACACAATTCATCTAATGATCTTCAATGTGAGGCTCGTGAACATAAAGTCTACCCATGATGTGGTTGTAAGTGCCTATGGGATCAAAGCTAGTTCTGATCAGATTAAATGGTTGCAAGGGACATTTGTCTCATTCAAAGACCAGGCACTTTCATACTTTCATGTCTTGCAGAGAGTGAGGGCCGATATAAATGGGGAAGTCCTAGCAATGTTTCTTCTTATGATTAATATGTTCATAGGCATCAGAAAGTTGTCTATCCATCTCCAAAATAATCATTCGATCTGAGGGGTACTTGGGAAGATTCTTTGGGTTAAGAGTACACACTCCCACTCAAATGTATGTGAAAGTTCTAAATTGAATATATTAGGCACCTATCGCCTGAACTTTAGCAACAACTTCCTCTGAGAGTCTCTTTGCATAATCACCCTCAATTGAACGGATGACCGTGAAGAAAAAAACATCATTAACAATCATGTATTTCGAGTTGTTTTCATCCAATTTATCTTTCCTAACCAGCTACGAATATACAGTGAATGGCCATGCATTGGGTTGATCAAAAGCTCTTCTTTTTACTAACCTAGGGTATTCTGCCCTACCATCAAGTAGATAGACAATGTAGGAAGTCATGAAGAATTATGGATTGTTCTTTACTACAATCAAATGTTCATCTAAGTTATCACTGAGAATGGTAGCCCAATCAAATCTATCCCTTCTCCCCTTAATTCTTTCAATCAGCAAAATCATATAGTGTTCAAGTTGGATAGATTGGGGAAGCCCATATAATCTTCTTAGCATAGTTATTGTTGCTTGAATATCATCCTTCAGGTATCCCCTCCTCGTGTCTATTTTGTCCAACTTGTTCTTGGGTAGTTGTGGCATTAGATACTCCTTGTTTACAATTTCATAAGTGAGCTAAGTGTTATTGTTGAACCATTGCAAACCCTTGTCAATGGAGAAAATTTGTCTCCACCCTTAGGCAAGTGAAAGACATCATCAATATTGTCCGACCTAATATCGAGGACAATGTCTCCTGCTTTATTCTTCACTACCCTCTCATCAAGAACATAGTGTTGTACAAGGGTCATGATCAAATCTGAAGATAAAATGAATACTGGATGAGTTGGAGTGTTGACAAGACTTGAAAACACAAGAGAAGTGCAGTCATCCGATCTTCCATTAGGATTGGCACACCGGGTGAGACAATCATTCCATTCCACATTCCCTATGTCAGTAGCTGTAATTTTGTTGTGAATGTTTCCAATCTTAGATGGAATGTGGTAACCTCTGAACAAGAACTTCATGGTCGGCACGTCTGTCTTTTTTGGCATAGTACAAGAAAACATGCAACTATCAACAAACATTTACTGAAATCAACTAAAAACTAAGCAAATAAGTCTCATTGAACCCAAAGAATAAAGCTCAGAAGCTTGAAACCAACAAAAATAAGTCTAATTGTGTTTTTTGGAGTTTCAAAAGTGCGGACATTGAAGATAGAACGGCCTCTAAAACGTCGAAAGGGCGAAAAATGAAAGTTGTGACCACATGATTTCGGTGTTTCAAAGTGTGAAAGAGGTGAAGAAAAGTTGGTGACCGAAAGTGTGAAAGGGAGAAAGGTCATCAGAAGATAGAAAAGTGAATTTTTAGAGTTTCAAAGATGGATGGGGTTATTGGAGGTCGAAAGGTCAATAATGCGAAATGAGTTATGGCTTGTTTATCTTCGGTGTTGCAGAGTTATGGAGTTTCAATGTTATCAAAAGTCTTCGGAGATCGAAAGGCCAAAGAGCCAAAGATGACTTGGTAGGTGGGACACTTGTGGTGTTTTGGAACTTCGGTGATTGGAGATAATTACCCCTTGCAAAGGTCAAAAGTATGACCGTCTGAAAGACACTTTGTAGTTTTCAGGTGCAAGATTAGATGTTTGATGAGTACTTTGGCCTTTCCAACGCCAACAACTATTGTGGCTTGACTAAGACAAAATGACAAAGAATAAAAAACCTAACAAAGCTACAAAACCCTAAATTGAGCGAAAACCCTAAAAAAGGAAGACTAGATAACTAGCAAATTACAAAAAAACCCTAGGACAAACCCTAGACACCTACAGAAAAACAAACCAAAAGAAACACTTTGAAAAATGAAGGACGAACAAAACCTAACCTGTAACAAATGTGGGCAAAGGAAGAATCTGCGACGAGCTCAAGTAGATCATGACCAAGAAGCCGAATGTGGAGCCAAAAGATCAACTTTGAACTAGCAAACTCGATGGGCGAACACAAGGAAGCAATAGGAGCTCGAAAACAACTGTCGTGGAATGAAGAAAATGAGCCCCTCGATCGCTTTTATAAGCCCTCAGACCAAGTGACATCATCATTGGGTTTCGTACTTTCAGACTCTAAAAGTGATAAGCCCACAAGTCATGAATCCTTGGTCCTTCGGACTTTCAAAGCTCTAGGGAACACTACAAGTCCGAAAGTTTGAAAAGGACTTTTTACCTTATTGTGCAAGGTTCAGACTTTCGCACCTTCAGAGCTCCATGGAATGTCGAAAGGCCGGAATTCTGAAAAGGACTAAAAACATAACTTTTACGAGGGTTTGCCCTAAAAATCCTAAAACCAAGGGATAAAACAAGGGAGCCTAAAGACTAAGAAAGACAAAACAAGCAAAAAAGGGAGTGGCATGGCCAAGTGGCCAAGAGGTGAGGTGTGCGTTGTAGAACCACAACAATATTGAGTTCATATTCACATGATTCTATTCTATATTATCCTCAGAAATTTGGAAATTTAGATAAACAATCCCTTTCTTTTTTGTTAGATAGAAAAGAAGTTGAGGAGAGCTCATCATCATCCTCATTAGATTTGGAAACTATTATGGCTACTAGATATTGCAACACCTTTTTCTTCCTTGGAATTGATTCAACAACTTTTCTTAGTGAACTCATGATGCAAATTTATATTGCACATTTCTCATAAACTTTGTATGCAATTTTCATAAGTATTTATAAGTTTTATTTTTCTTATTTCTCTCACATAAATTATTTAGGTGAACCATCAATTAAATTCTAAAATAGTATCATTGCCTTATATTATGGAGTTTATATTTTAGGGAATTGAGAGATTTGGAGTTTTCTAATTTATAAGATTTTGTAAACACCCTTATGTTTTTGTCTTGCATTCTATGATGATCTTGAGAATAAAAAAGGGTTAAAATAAATCTAATAAACTCTAGGATTATATGTGTTTTCCTTGAAATTTTGGTGATTGTAAGCTTTCTAGTGATTTTTTTGTCATTTTTCTCTATTCTTGTTTCAACTAGAAGGCTCAACAAATTTGTAACTTTCATTTCCTCAAAACTGAAGATAAAAAAAACCTGTGAATGAGGATTTAAAGTTTGGATCTAGAAAATATATTTCAAACAAGACATTTTTATGCCAAATGAACTTCACTTTTGTATCTATAAGGCGAAAAAACTCATATTGTGATTATATAGTATCAATTTTGGCACAAGGAAAAAAAATTCCTACAAAATTCATAGAACTCTATAAAAATAATCAAAATAAAAAAATAAGACTTTTATCAACTTAATTAGAACAAAACACCGTCAATTAATTATTAAATTACAAGTGACTTGCTAACTGCTAGTAGGTTGCGAAAAAACTCATATTGTGATTATATAGTATCAATTTTGGCACAAGGAAAAAAAATTCCTACAAAATTCATAGAACTCTATAAAAATAATCAAAATAAAAAACTAAGACTTTTATCAACTTAATTAGAACAAAACACCGTCAATTAATTATTAAATTACAAGTGACTTGCTAACTGCTAGTAGGTTGCTTACATAGCTTCACCTATCAATTACTAGTGTTATATTGCTATCAACAACACAACCCTTTCACTACCAATTTGCCGGTAGTTGAGCGCCCTGAGAAACTCGATCTATCCATCATCATTTTGCCACTCAATCAACTAGCACCACCCCCTGATCACCTAAGCACCACCAACCCTCTCATGTTGCCTTTGAGAGTTATCTTTATTAGTAGACATAACTTTTGCCCAAGAGTCATTTTTTTACAAACAAATAGACAATATAAAGCTGGTGATGAGAAATTTGTAGCCATTCTAGATATGATCATATTTTTCTTCTTCTAGTTTTATAGAAATTACAAGGTGAAGGCATTTGTCGCTCACATTTTGGACAAGCCATAACTCTCACATTAAATCTTCAATTTTTTCAAACATAAGGTGTTAGAAAGTTGTTGAAGAGCTCTACACAATTTTAATATTTTTTCCTAGATTTTATATATAATTTTTCATTTGTATTGGAAACTGGAATTGTAGCCACCTTTTAGGCCATAAAATTTATAATATGGCAAAAACATTTTTAGGACATTAAGTATAAAGTGTCAAATTTGTGATATTCTTTTACGGGGTTGATTCCAAAACTAGTGAAAGTTATTATGTGCCTTATTTCTAAAATTGTGTGTTCTCTTTTTTGTACCACAACTACAATAACTACTACTACTATAATCTCATTTCTTGATCTACAATGGATCAAGTAACAATGCATATCCTCAAACCATATAACTATTTTACATTTTTAAGGGATAAACGCTTTTGACCCAGAGCTATGAACCACAAACATGAAACCTCATCCCCATTTAAACATTCAACAATACCACCCCAATGGGGTTTGAGCCTTGTTGGAAATAAAAAATAATACTACAACTTAACTATCACACCATGCCACTAGCAGCACCATATGACTATTTTGAATGGCAATCCAAAATTAAATTTATCTCAAACAATAAGAGTTGTTTAAGGTTACAATAGGACCTAAGGTAAAACTTGTATTAAATTTCACTAAGAAATTACCAAAATCATGTTGAGAACCACCAAAATACTCAAATCAATCCAAAAAAGAATTAGACATGAGTGGGTTATTTTTTCATCTGAATTTGTACGACATTGTACAATGTCCAAATTCATACAACTTACTAAAATCAACACCTCAAAACCTATCCATACCTAAAAAATATCTCAAAACATTTTGGCCTTTGATTTTGATGAATGATAGGTGTTCTTAGAGTTTTGGGACTTTTTTGACACAAAGGTAAGGTCCAAGAGGCCCCAAGAATTTACTCCAAGACCATTCATCTTAAAAATAGATTAAAAAAAAAATCAGAAATATAGAGCTCTAATACCATATTAGAATTGATTTTTCAATCCCATAGCTCCCAAACATCACTTGCAATCAAACACTTGTTACACTCAAAGAGAAATGCCTAGACTTCAGAGGCCAATGAAAAAATCATTCTAGAAAGATGAATCATATTGAATGTGAAATTTTCACTTAATTCGATAATGATATAATGAATCCCTATAAAGGAAATAAAAAAGGTAAAAAAGAAATCCTATGTGAGAATAGTAGTAGATTATGATGGGTGTGCTCATCTTATGGGTTGAGTCATATAAAGGAACATGACCTAAGTAAGCTTAAGTCATGGGGTACAAAATTACTTTAACAAACCTTTCACTTCTAATTGAGCCAAAATATCACAACCTCCAATTTCTTGTTCACACAAAGATCCTTGCATCTATACAATGATCGTATTAGCATATTATCATATTGATGCCATTTGTCATTAAGACCAACCTAACAATCCATTTACATTTAGATGACATCATCATCTCTTTGATCAAATTGTTATCAAAAGTTTCCATGTCAACTTGAAATTTAGCGCCAATACAATCGAATCACTCAATAAATAATGCATGGTAGTTGCAAGTGAATTCTCCAAGATTACAAGATAATAACTCCCAATTGAAATAGACCCAAATCAATGTAAAATTGACTATTATAATTCAAAATGTTGGCACATGAGTAGTTAAAAGATGGGAAAAAAAGGATCTGCGGAGGTTTGTTTCCTAGCCAAACATAACCAATTTAAACATTCAAAAGTGACCAATAGGTATCCATTTAAATTTCTACAAACTTTGCTTCTACCATTGCATTTATTTTCTACCTACCCACTCAAAGATGTGGATTTTACACCATTAAAAATGTGATTTCAAGCTTTCACCACAAAAGTGAAACTAAGAGAATAAAATGGAGATTATAGAATGAACTAATACAAATTTCCTTACAATTAAGTCAATAAATAAAAATTATAGAAACTTCAAATGAATTCTACAACAAGAGATTTATGTTCACAACTCCATTTCTTCAGAGTCATTAAAGGTTTGGCACTAATGAAAATATGATAGCACACAACTAGGGGGAGGTGGGGGGGAGGGTGAATCAAGTGTATCCAGAACTCCAGAAATCAAACAAAACTTTAACCTAAACTTCATATTTGATAAAATGAACAATGAAGCACAAATCCACAACACATCAATAACACATAGCACCTGTATATGATGAAAACCTACCTATTAAAAGCAAGCTCAAACATGCAAACGTTAGCAATAAAGAGCATATTCAATCTAATCTAACATGTTCATAAACTTGCAAAAAACAAGAATTTTCACCATAACCTTGGATGAGCATGAAGCAGGTGCACCCAAGACTTGCTTGATTTAAGCTCTTAGACAGTTTGTGGGTGTGCTCTCCCAACACAAGTATGAATCCCACTATGAATGCAAGGTAAATCAAATAAGGATTGAACTACTAAAGGAGGAGCTCTAGAAGCAACCCTCAAGCACTCAATGCAAGAAGCCAAAGAAGCTCAAGGAGCTATGAAAGAAACCCTCAAGCTCAATGACATGCAAGATTAACACTACAAATAAATCTAAGCTAAAGCCTGAAATCAAATTTCAAATCTACTATGCATTCTAGCAACTACCAAATGGTTAGTAAAAACTCTAAGAAAACAATTCTAAGCATAAACTAGCAAGCTAGCATTATGATTCTACATGTAAAATGATGGATGATTTGCTTGAGGCAAGGGTCTTATTTATAGAATTTTGGAGGGTTGGGGTGAGGTGGCAACTATGTGGAATCCACATAGGTGCCACCAAAGAGACACATAAGTCATGCAAAGTCCAAGACTTGCTCACACATTTGTGAGCAACTTGGGATGTGAAGGGTCAATGTGTACTTCAAGTACATGTGTGTGTGTAAAAGATGTGTATGAAAAAAGTCCATTTTCATGTCTTAGGTAAGTGTAAGAAGTGTCGTCAAAATTGTAAAAAGCCTTGTTTAGGCAATTTTTAGCAATTTTTGAAAATGCAATTTTTAAAAATTTTCTCACATGTGTGAGCAAATAATTAGGACTAATAGATGTAGGAATCCAAAAATTAGCCTAATTAACCTTAGTTAATTAGTAAGTAGACCTATTAGATAGAAAGTGATGTGTGTAAGATAGCATCTAGGTTAGATTTAAAATTTAATTTAATTTAATTTAATCATGGTTTAGTAGAAATAAAGCATGTGGGAGAATAAATAAATTAAAATTTTATTTAAAAGGGGACATGGAGGAACATGTAATAAATTTAATTCATTACATTAGGAGGGGTAGTATTTAAATTTAATTTAAATACTATAGTAAATGAATTTATTTAATTAAATAAATAAATGAATTTAACAAATATAACTAATTAAGAATTAACTATAATGTTATTTGGGATCACTAATTAAATTAAATTAATATTAATATTAAATGGACAAATTTAGTTGTCTACAACACCAAGGTTTTTTGTGGAAACTCGGTTAAGGGAAAACCCATATTGGGGATGAACCCACAAGATGATGTACTCTGTTAAAAGCACTCTGCTATGCTAGGAGCATTACAATAGGAATGCACATACATTCAGGCACACTGCCTAGAGCTCATTGCTCAAATGTAAAAAGGCTCATTGCCTTACAAATATAATGAACTACAATACACAGATCATGAGTTGTAAATTAGCATCTTCAACATGCCTAGATCAATTTCATTGAAGTATAATTACAACTTTCTTTTCCATACCAAATCTTCACCTTCAAAAGATATAATTAATCTCGCACATCTTTGTCTCATTTACTCATCCACACACAATTCACACATGAATACAATTATATTTATGCATCTCATCAACCTTGAAAGAATAAACAACGTCAGCTAAACTCTCACCACCTAAATATTAAAATATAACCTCTCTCAATTACAATATATTAAATGTGAACCAATGAATGTTGGCTAACACATAACACGAATCAATATTAGCATCCTTGAACATGCTTAGCATCCAATAATCATGCCTTGATAATCCACAACATGCTACAACACCAAGTCCACCAAGAACATGGAGAACATGAACTCATCAACCGAAAATTACCAAATGCAATCACAACGATCAATGCAAACCAACAACACAGCAGGAGCATGATCTAGAAACATCCACAAACATGATGAATAACCACAAGAACATCCACATTAACTCAAATATCTGGAATCGTCGGCATCATCATACTGAACCTCTAAATACCAACGATTGTCAATCAAGAAAAATAACTTGCAATCCTCCAAATCACAAACCAATTGAGTGGAGGACACACATCAATGTCCCAAACACTCTACATAGATCCACAAAGAAAAATATTGCAATGTGAAGCACTATGGATCAAAATAGTGTCATATTATCACTACTAAACACTTGAGAAAATAGTCTCAATGCAGAAACTCGTAACACACTCAAATCTTTATGAAAACCTATGAAATTTGAATTGAATCAACTACAAACATCCCAAAATCAAAAGCACACATCTACAAATTCTAATCTTCAATATACATACTACACCGAACTAATGAACTCATTGAACTTCTCAAGAACATTGTCACAAACAGAGAAATATATTGGCAACAATGACAACACACCTCTCAAATATGTGACAGCATGTCTCATAAGCACATATTTGCGCATTATTCCAATAATATCCCCATTTTCCATTGAGTGCAACATATGATGTGGAAAATAATCAATGTTAAAGAAATCAAATCAACAACTCGTCCAACAATCTCCTCTTATTGAAACTTTCTCCCCATTTGTTTTTTACATGAATCTCTTATCCCCCTTTGACAACAATGGAAAAGGAACATATTTGCAAAAAAAAATTGAATCTCCCTAACCAAAACTGTACGCCTAATTGACAAGACTAACTACTCCCCCTAAGTAGTAGTCATCAAACACCAATCTAGATAAAAGATATCTATGTGAAATATATTGGGCTGATGCAAACCAATGCACCTAACTTCTGATAAGGATGGGCAATCACCCCTAGCTTACCTCTGAGATACTCAAAGGCTTCCTTAGGCAAAGGCTTCATGAAAATATCTGCAATCTATTCCTTAGTAGGCACATACTCCAACCTGACATCTTTCTCATCAACCTTCTCTCTCAAAAAGTGAAACTTGATAGATATATGCCTTGTCTTTGAATGTAGCACCAGATTTTTAGAAATGTTAATAGCACATGAATTGTCACAGTAGATAGTAATAGGTTCATCATACTCTTGTATGCACTCTAAAATGGTCGCCTAGACTTTGGGCCCCATTTATTCAATTTATCAATCCTGAATCATTTTTATCAAAAATCAATATTTTCAATATTTTCAATTTCTTGATCAAATCCTAATTTCGATCATATATTGGATTTTTATCTTATGGGCTAACCATTTATCCTAAGTCTTTATTTGATTAAAAGGAATATTTCCTCCCCTTTTGATTAAATAAAAAGCCCCCCTTTTTCCTCTTATCCTAAGTTGTACAAATAAAGCATTATTCATATTTTATAAAAAGGGAAAAAGCACTTTTTGTCTCATATGGACATAAAGTCAACTCCTATTTTCTCATTGGAGGATACTTGTGCACATGGATTGCTCCTCTTTCAAGCTCCACCGCTGATTAAGACTTTTTGCCTCTTAATCTCCATGGTCCATTTCTCCTCATTTCTTATAAAAAGAGAGTTCTCTCCTTCATTTGCATATATATCCACTTGTTTTTATGCTAATGTTATGCTGCAGGTTTTAGGTGCATTTGGAGTTTGAAGACATTGAAGACTTGTTGCATTTCGTTGTAGTTGCATATTTCCATTCTTAGTTGCATGATAATGGCATTCTTAGCTTAGTTTCCTTTTATGCAATAGATTTAACTCATCTAGCTTAATAGGAAGGGTTGTAACACATTGTTATTTCCATTTCATAGCTTAGTTTGTACTTTCATTTTCATAGCATAGCTTGCACATTTGCATTCTCATTCTTAGCTTGCATTGCATTGCATATTGGATTCTTGGAGATATTGGCATTGTTGCCCTTGTCTTCACTTGAATCTCTCATTGTGTGGTTGACTAGCAAGGTCACAAGCTTGTAGCTCTAGCTGAGAGCAAACACATCATAGTCCCTTGCAACTCCATGCATAGAGAGCTTTGAGCCGCTTTGTGAGGCTTCATTCTTGAGCATCCTTGCATGTAATGGTTCATAGAAATGCACCATTTTAGTGTGTACATTTCTGGCGCCCACCGTGGAGCAAAGTAGATTAGCTTTGTCCCTTTAATTTTGCATTTTCCGTCAAATTTTCATCAATTTTCGGCTTAGTTTTCAGTCTCTGGTTTTTTGTCTCAGAGTATCGCGCGATACTTCTCAGAAATATCGCACGATATACCTTTATATAGCGGTGCGATACTTCGCGCTTGCGACAAATATCGCCTACTTTGAAGAGAAATATCGCGCGATAGTTCGCCCTTTACAGACTATCGCTCGACTATAGTAGAGAATATCGCCTGGTCTCGGGCGAAGTATCGCCTGGCAAAGGGCGAAGTATCGCACTGACTGAAGAGTATCGCTTGGTATAGTGCGAAGTATCGCGCGAAGTATCGCGCGATACTGGTGTTTGGACTGTGTCTGTACCCGACAGCGAGCTGTTTTTGAGCTATTTTATCTATCTTGCAAGTTTTGGGTTCTTAGCTAACTTTTTGAAATTTTCTGAAAATTCTAGCATTTTCAAATCCGTGCCCATTTTTTTGAAATTTTGCAAATGGTATCAAAAGTTTAAGTGTGATATATCGTTGGAAAGGTCTTTCCGAGCCTAATCCAACCATGATGGTTTTATTTTCAGATTTTATCATTTGATCAGTTATTTTTGTAGATTATCTAATTTTTCATGTACTAATCATTGGTAGATTTTGGATTTTGATTCTCCTAACTCTTGTTGGTCTAACAAGTTGTGGTTGTAGGTGCCTCTTGCTTGAATATTTTGTCAAAATCGCATGTCAAAGAGGGCTACTAACAGTTTTTGCAGGGCTGCCCAAGCATAAAAATAAAATAAAAAAATTTTGCTTGTTTATTTACTTTCATTTCAAGTGCGGCATTCACTAATTGTATTAGGCATCTTAATACCTTGTGAAAGGGATCTTGAGGTGGTAGGAGAAGTATGCTCTTCACCTTTAGGTGAATCAGAAAATCTTGACCCATCTTAAGGTTTTGGAAGCAAGGGAGTAATTGAATCTCTTTGCTTGGTGTGTTTGGGAGAGATTTTTGAGATAGGGGAGTATGCTCTTCACCCTTGTGGTGAATCAAAAACCTTGAACCTCAAGAGTTGATCCATTTTTGTTTAGTTTAGGAATCCTTTAGCGGGCCTGCTCTTGAGCAATCAAGAGGAACGACTCAAGTGGGGACAACCTTGTCATCATTTTCCTTGGTGGCAAGTGATTCCAACTCACTATAATCTCAAGGCTATCAAGGACACCAAAAACCTTGGTAGACATAACACTTGTCTTCGTTTGATGTGAGTAGCTCATGGGATTGCGACCATGGGGAAAACATTGAACAAGAATGCTTAAGGTACTCTTGAGGCCGCAAGGTCCTAGTCTTTTATGAGGAGCAAGAGGGGTGTTATGAACGAAAATCCTTATTAAGAACCATTAGATAGAAGCCACCTTATTTTAGCCGCTTATCTTCTTAGTGCAAGGATTGATCCAAGTGGTTTACCCGGATCACCTTAAGATACTCACCATATGTGTCCCTTTGGTTGTGTCATTTGACATTTCCATGACAAAGCCAACATTTCTTGTGGGTAACCACTTGGTGTGAGGCGAGGGGGCATCAAGTTGTGGGCTAAGTTGGTAAGTATTGAACCTTGACTTTTTAGGATAGATTTGCTTGAATTGTCTTCGGTTGTGTGATACCAGTGCAAACGTTCTTACATACAAACAATCGGTAGCATTCATAAGTTGCTTTTTCAATTTTGATATCACAAGTGTTTATCTTGGCAAGGTTGCTTTTGCCCTTGTTTCAAGTGTTTGAAGACATGTTTGATCCTCTACTGTTTGCAAACCTATCCAAATGCTGTTAAATTTGTGATTGACATCAGACATTTTCACCCTAACATTCAAAAAATCCAAAATCAGACCTTAAAAAATCAAAATTTTGCACAAATTGGTCAAGATCAACATCAGTATCACATTAGCCAAAGAGAAATATTGCATTAGAAGGTTGTTCTTGGTGAGAAAGCTTATCTCTAGAATTGTTAGCTACATTCTTGAAGAATTTTAGTGCTCTTATTGTCCAAATCATTTTCATTTAATCAATTTCAATTATATTTTGGCCTAGCCCAACCTCCTGGTTCAAAAGTGCAAGGGTAGTCACCCTTTGATTTGAAGCACCTCTTTGACAGTGTTGGTAAAGCCCCTTCTTCTATCTTTTCATTTCTCTTTGGACAATAGAGAACTTTGATTATCCTAGTTTGGTGTTGACATTTTGTGAGGTCATCCTATTACCAAGGGTCTTCTATTTTCAGTCTTCCTTGGTTAGTCCAGATCTTAGATCCTAGGTGTTGTCATGTTGCTCAACATCTCAATGAACGTTATGGTATCAATTGTACAAGATGGCTCTTAGTCTTCTTCTTTCTTCTCCATTTCCCATGTTCTTCTAAAGTCTTCTACTCCCATGGGAAATTCTTCTCCTTCTTCTTGATTCTTTCCTCTTATTATCTAGTCTACACTCTTCTATTCATCTCTTCTATTCATTTCTTCCATGCTTGATTACTTCTCTTCTACAACCATGAATCTTGACTATCTAGCTTTGGAACCTTTATTAAGAATAGATGATCTTGAGCTCATTGACATATTCGAAAAGTGTTGTTCCTCCAAAATTCTCATGAGTGATGAATTTATAGCAAAAATAAAAGAAAAGATGATTAAATCAGATGCCTTTGCTAGAATCATAAACATGATCATATCACGATCTTCTTCTTCCAAACATTCTTCATCATCTAAATCTTCTCATTCTTCTTCACCTTCCAAGTCTTATCATGACTCTTCTAGACATCATTCTCATTCTTCATCTTCTAAGTCTTATCATGATTCTTCTAAACACTATTTACATTCTTCATCTTCCAAATCTTATCATGACTCTTCTAAACATTATTCGAATTCCTCATTATCCAAGTATTCTTCTTCCACTAAGTCTTCAATTTCCTCTTCTTCACGATCTCATTCTTCTTCTACTTCTCCTAGGAGTCTTACTTCTCTTCAGAAGACATACCATAAAGAGCAACGTGATAGTCCTTGTGATGTCTCTTCCACAAAGAGTGACACACCTACCTTTGATGACTATGATGACTATGATGATGGACAATGTAGCAATACTTATGGCAACTCTATTCCTAAGAGTCCTCCTCGTCGTGTGCTTAGGCTTACTAAAGGGTCATCCTATTGGATAGATTGTGATGGTGATCCATATGATTCTGATTTTGAGAGAAATTATGACATTTGTTGTGAACAATATGATACATCTACTTCTATTGAGGAAGAGAAAGCTTTCCGTGCTGATTATAAACGAAGATACTATGAGCATGTCTTGTCGAAAAACTCTCATGCTGAAAATAAAGATTACACTCTCCAGCAAGATCATGTTAATGCTGAACCTTTGTCTTGTGATGGTCCCCTTCCATCCTCTACTTCCTCCAATATCCACACATCTCCTAAAGCTGCTAAGTCTTCCAAATCTTTCACAAAGCCTTCAAGGAGCCTTAAGAGCACAAATCCTTCATCCAACAAAGATCCTAATGCTTTCCATGCGGTTCCCTATAGTTATCCTCAAGGGCCACCTCTTAAAGATACTCAAGATAACCTTCACTTGGCTGCAAATACTTTCAATAATGTCGAACCTAAAGAGCTTAAGCCTTCATCCGCTATAATGCCTATTTCAGCTAGTCCTTCACCATCTCCTCCAAAGTCTTCCATACAAATCCAACATGCTTCCTTATCCGTAGAAGTGGCTCCATGTCAAGAGGACTCTAAAAATGATAAAGAAAAAAATATAAAAAAAGATCAAGATCAAGAACCCTCCATGTCATCCAATTCTTTTCATGATGTCTCTAATCCGTTTCATGGTTCTTTTGATCCTCTACGCTTTTCCACATTCATTCCACCATCTCCTAAGCAAGATCAAGCTACTACTTACACCGTTGAGCTTATTGATAATCAAAATAACCTTACCACACTTGCACTTTCCAAAGATGATACTTCCATTAAGGTTATTAAAAATGGTGTCATTACTTATGATGTAAAACCTATTGAAAATCGAAATAAAGTTGATACGCTTATGCTACCCAACGATACTTGTCAAGATCAAAGTCTTCCATCTTCTTGTTCTACCACTCCATGTTCACTTCCGCTTTCTGCTCTTCCTAAATCTTTGCAAGCTACGAATGATCCTATCAAAGAAACTGCTCCTATTCAAGATGTGCATGATCCTGTTGAAAATCCTAATGCTCATTCTAAAGATGCTGATATCCTTGGTTGTGATATAGATGCTGATGAACTTATTGATTATCCTTTTGCATCTTCCATGTCCATCCTTGGACCTCCTCCACCAATACTAAGGGCTTCACGTCTTCCTTCCATCTTGGGTCCTTATGTCCCTTCACTTTCCCCTCCTAATTATCCTAATTCATCATCCATTTTGGGTCCCTACATCCCTCCATCTCCTATATTTCCTCAAGATCAACATAGATGCATACCCTTGAATCCCTTTCATCCACCCACCCATCTAAACCAGTCATATCCTCCTTCTTCTTCCACAAGTCCCAAGTCTTTTGGAAGTAACTTGAATGTTCAATACAAGAAAAAAAAACAATACAAGAATCCATCAAAAAAAGAAGATCACCATGTCTTCTCTAATCAACATGGAAGCATAAATTCAAAAGAGATATCTAAGAAGAAAACTACAAGACAAAGTATGGGTTCCAAAATCCATCATTGAAGATATTCTCTCTCAGTCATCAAAAGGAAATAAAAAGCCTAAGGTTATATGGATTCCAAAGTCTCTCTTGAAAGAGTCTAATATTGAACAAAAAGTGAAGTTGACATTCAAGCTTCCAAAGGCTTCCACTTCATCTTCTTCCAAAAACATTCTTTCATTCCATGCGCCTGAACCACAACCTCTGCTAAACATTTTCCATATTCCTTCTCGTATTCCTCCATTCACATTTGAGAATTATAACAAGCACACCAATCCTCTCTTCGAGGAGTCAAATAGCAATAATAAACCAGAATATGGTTCACATTTGGACTAGAATATGGTTTACGTTTCCTCCATTTTTTCCGTCACCCTTCAAGGTGTGTATTGACGTTGATCTTGTCTTTCTTTCCATCTACCTTTTCACATTCCTTCCATTCATTATCCTTCTACCTTCTATCATTTTTCCTCATTTGCCTATTCCTTCTGCGTCTTCCTTTCCCCTTCGGCATCTTTGAGCATATCATTTTGAATCCTTGACATATCATGGTTTATCCTTTCAAGGAGCATTATCTAAAAAGCTTGCCTTCTTCCAAAAAATAGAAAAATTCAAAAAATAGCAAAAAATTGAAAAAAAAAAAATTGAAAATGTGCCATGGTGAAAACTTGGAAACAGGCACCTTGGTAGCAAAAGTAAAAAGAAAAAAATTCATCCTATGGTGAAAACCACTCCCTTGTGGCGCCTTGGATAAGTACCATGATGAAAACTTGGCAATCAGGCATCATGCGTAGTTCTTCTACATATTTCACCCATTCCATCTTCTCTCTTTGATCTTGACAATGTTGATCTATACACGAACATTTGGCTATTTTGTGAGCTATCTTACGATGATCTTGCTTTCATTCCATTCATGTTTAGCTTTCATATTCATTTTCCTTCATTCATTCTAGCCTTTCACTATCCTTTTCCCCTCTGATCTTGATCTAATAAAAATAAAAAAATAAAGAGTAAAACACAATGCTATGAAGTCTCTTGACATGTCTACTCCTTTGGACTGCATCCCTTCCTTCCTTTGCAGTACACTTTGTGACTTATCCTATGCTAGTCTTTCATTGCTTATACAAATGTGCTTTGCATGATAATTTTTCCCTAGCTTGGGTACTCTTGAGGAGTTTGACCTTGAGGATTTCTTCCCTCCATTTGCCTTCATTCTCTTTTCCTCCATCTCAGTCACCAGCTTGCTAATCCCTCTTGTTCCCCACCTTCCTAAACATTGGGACTACACGATGTGATCTTGCTTAAAGAGTTTGATGCCATTTCTGTCTGGGGGCATCCTTTGTATATATTTTATGATCCTGAAAAAATTTCAAAAAAATTCATATATGATGCTGAAAAAATCCTAAAAAGCATAAAAAGTCCTGAAAAAATATAAAAAAATCAAAAAATTAAAAAAAATTTTAAAAAAAATTTTAAAAAAAATGATGAAAAAAGAATCCAAGTGGTGAAAACCTAGAAACAGGCGCTACTTGAGGCCTTTACACTCCTATTTATTAGCATGCGTCCTTGACACTTAGCCACTTTCCATCATGCCTTGACCTTATTTGACTTGGTCTGGAATTGGTCTTTCTCTTTGTCTAGGGGGCATAACTGTTAGCATTGGTCATTTAGGTGCGTTTGTCTCTTGGGGCATTTCACAATAGGTGTTTTTCAACACCACCCCAAATAGTGTTTTTCAACACTACCCTTGCGTCGAGTGTTTCTTAACACTTATCAAATGTCTTACCCTACAGTCTAGTATGCTGCGATATTTCTCATTTGCAGATGTGATAACCAGAGTTTGACTCTATGACCAACACACATGCACTTAAACAATCAACTCGCCTGAGATATGTTGACTTTATTTTTCTTTGTGTGCTGTCTATGAGGATTTCTTTGATGAATGGTCTCTCCCTAAGAAGTTTTCGATGATGCATAGCTAGAAGACTGAGGGTATGAGAACATGTTTTATTTCTTTATCTGCTTGTGGGTATATTTTGTTGGTCCTAACTGTCATGAGCATTTATGCTAGTCCTACTTGACACTATGGATTGACAAGGTATCATCCTTGACTGTTTTGCGAGTGCATGCTTCTAGCTATCCTGACGTTTCATGTGTCTTGATGCAAGCATAAGCTCGCCATATTAAAATTAGGTGATCTCACCACACTAGTCATCTTGACCTATATGTCTTTGATGCCTAGGTGAGATTTCCACATTTCCATCTGATAAAGATCATATTCATATCCACATAGTCATGCTAGTGTGCATTGTATGATCTTACAACGCTACCAAACGCTCGATGATGATAATTAGATGTCTATAAGCGTTGTGACCTTGCAAGTCAACCACTTTCATAGTAGCTTGCATTTTTTTTAGGTTCATGATAGTTTAGTTTTGCACTTTGCATATGAAGAGAGCTCTCCTTTTCATCTTTCATGGACCTATCAGTCGATTGCGCTCACCTTTCACTTCTTTTTGATCATATCTTTCACTCCTTGTCTTTCACATCACAGCCTTTTCTATTCCTATAGCATTTTGCCTTTTTGACCAATTTTCAAAACACCTCGGAATTGCGCAAAAATTGCACTCTTAGCTAATTTCGACGTCCTGGATCCATTTTCGGACTCGAAATCAAAATCTGAGATCATCTTGATAGTCAAAATCATGTTTCAAAATTTTCCCCTTCTTCTGCGCAGTTGGCTAACCATTTGGGGCATCATTCTTCGATCTTTGATGGAATTTCTTCCTTCCATGTCTCTCAAATTTTCTAGTCTTCCATTCGCTCTATTTCTAGTCTTCTATTTCTATTCTTCTATTTCCTCGCTGGGGCATGTTTTCACTGCCTAATGGTTAACCTTTTGACCTTTGCCTTCGATTGTGATTCATTATGATTTGATCAAATCTTTATCAGTTTTGTTGTCTCTCCTCTACCTAATTTCAATTTTGACTCCGAGGGGGCAGTATTTGTGGGATTCTCATCCCTAATTTCTTGATGTTCTTGATTCAGACATCTTTTGTGAGCTTTTGCTCTAATTTGAGATTCTTATCTCTTACTTTGAATGTGATCCCGAATCGACCTCATGTTCAAAGGCCTTTGTTTATGCTTTGTCCAGATATGATCCCGAATCGACCTCATATCTGAGTTGTTTTGTGATCCCAGATCGATCTCACATTTCAACTTCATTCTTTGACTACATGTGTTCCCAGAATGATCACACATTAGTTAAAGAGGGGCAAATGTATGCACCCAAAAATGGTCGCCTAGACTTTGGGCCCCATTTATTTGATTTATCAATCTTGAATCATTTTTATCAAAAATCAATATTTTCAATATTTTCAATTTCTTGATCAAATCCTAATTTCGATCATATATTGGATTTTTATCCTATGGGCTAACCATTTATCCTAAGTCTTTATTTGATTAAAAGGAATATTTCCTCCCCTTTTTATTAAATAAAAAGCCCCCCTTTTTCCTCTTATCCTAAGTTGCACAAATAAAGCATTATTCATATTTTATAAAAAGGGAAAAAGCACTTTTTGTCTCATATGGGCATAAAGTCAACTCCTATTTTCTCATTGGAGGATACTTGTGCACATGGATTGCTCCTCTTTCAAGCTCCACCGCTGATTAAGACTTTTTGCCTCTTAATCTCCATGGTCCATTTCTCCTCATTTCTTATAAAAAGAGAGTTCTCTCCTTCATTTGCATATATATCCACTTGTTTTTATGCTAATGTTATGCTGCAAGTTTTAGGTGCATTTGAAGTTTGAAGACATTGAAGACTTGTTGCATTTCATTGTAGTTGCATATTTCCATTTTTAGTTGCATGATAATGGCATTCTTAGCTTAGTTTCCTTTTATGCAATAGATTTAACTCATCTAGCTTAATAGGAAGGGTTGGAACACATTGTTATTTCCATTTCATAGCTTAGTTTGTACTTCCATTTTCATAGCATAACTTGCACATTTGCATTCTCATTCTTAGCTTGCATTGCATTGCATATTGGATTCTTGGAGATATTGGCATTGTTGCCCTTGTCTTCACTTGAATCTCTCATTGTGTGGTTGACTAGCAAGGTCACAAGCTTGTAGCTCTAGCTGAGAGCAAACACATCATAGTCCCTTGCAACTCCATGCATAGAGAGCTATGAGCCGCTTTGTGAGGCCTCATTCTTGAGCATCCTTGCATGTAATGGTTCATAGAAGTGCACCATTTTAGTGTGTACAACTCTAACTTAATATCTTTCAACATCTATTTCATCCATACCACTTGTGTACAATTGATTGCAGCAACAACATATTCTTCCTCTATAGTATATTGTGAAATACAATTTCATTTTTAGCTCAACTATGAAACCAATCTTTTTCCCAAGAGAAATGCACCACCACTAGTACTCTTCTTATCATCCACATTACCTGTCCAATCAACATCAATAAAAGAACTCAAAGTAAAATCATCATCTTTAGGATACCATAGACCATAATCAATTGTCCCTTTCAAATATCTAAATATTCTTTTAACAACAACAACACGATATTTCTTGGGATCTTCTTGAAATTTAGCAACAATACATAAAACACTTGTGATATTAGGTCTAGTCTAAATCAAGTAAAGTAATCCACCAATCATAGATTTGTATCTAGTCTAATTTTCTTTAGAAGAATCGTCATCCTTTGTTAACTTGCATCTGGTCACCATAAGAGTACTAATTAGTTTTGAATCTTTCATACCAAATTGATTCAACAACTCTTTCACATACTTGGACTAACATATAAAGATCCCATTATCTGATTGTGTGATTTACAATCCTAGAAAGAATTTCATCTCTCCAATCATAGAAATCTCACATTCATTTTGCAATTCATTGGCAAACTCTTTGTTCAACTTATCATACCTCAAAAAATAATATCATCAACAAAAACTTCAATAATCAGAACATTATAATGATCACTCTTGAAATAAAAATTACTATCACGAGTACCTTTGTTCAATCCAGAATTTAGTATATACTTATCCAACCTTGCATACCAAGCTCTAGGGGCTTGCCTTAATCCATACAAATCTTTCTTCAATCAAAAAACCATATTGCTCAGATCAGACAATGGAAATCCGTCTAGTTTCTCTATGTACACTTCTTCCAATTCACCATTCAAAAATGCAAACTTGACATCTATTTGATATACTTTGAAATCTTTGTAAGCAACATAAGCGAGAAATAATCTCACATCTTCAATTCTAGCCACAAGAGAAAAAGTCTCATCAAAATTTATACCTTCCATTTGTGAATATCCTTTGCAAATAAGTCTTGCCTTATTTTTTATCACTTCACCATCTTCATTCAATTTATTTTGGAAAACACATTTAGTACCTATCACATTCTTATCCTTAGGTCTAGGAACAAGAACCCATGTTTTGTTCTTCTCAATCTGATTCAACTCTTCTTTCATTGCGTTCACCCAATGTTCATTTTGACATGCTTCACTGACATCTTTAAGTTCAATATTTGAATCAAACAATACTCAACTCTATCTTCAACAATTTTTCTTCTAGTTTGAACACCTTTATTTTTATCACCTATTATCTGATTTTCTGAATGATTCAACCTTACATACCTAGGAGTCTTAGGATTTGCATGAACTTTGAGCAAGTGTGTTTCTTCATCATTTGCACTAGCTTTTTCATCTTGATTTCCTGGAATAATTTGAACTTGATTTTGAGATTGAGGTTTCATTCCCTAATTTGTATTGTCATCTTGATCCCCTGAATCATATCCATAAGATCTAGACTATTTCTAATTACATTCATCCACCTTGACATGTGCACTCTCAATTATCTTACTCAATCTGTTATTGTAACATTTGTATGAGAGCATCCTGCCCATAAAAAATTTGAAAATGCCTCCCGCCCGCTCTGCAACTCCCGCCCATGCCCGTTTTTCTGCAACAATAAACGGCTCCCGTCTGGTGGTCCCGACAGGATCTGGTTCTTCTGCTACTGCGAATGACTCCCATCTGGTGGCTCCGGCAGGATATGGTGGCCCCCGTTCTTCTGCAGATGCTGGTTCGCGGACTCCTGCCCGCTCTGCTGATGTTGCCCCTTCTGTTGCGATTGCGGGCCCTTGACCTTTATCTCCTGCTAGCCCCAGAGGCACTGTTGTTGTCATTGCTCCCTCCTCTATTGTCACGTTTGTGGATGCCATTAAGGGCACGTATGTTGCCCCCGGGGTTCCTCCTCTGATGGCATCTGCAGATCTCATCGTGGAGGCTCTCTTGCAGGGTCTTGAAGCCCTCACTGCTTATGGTTCGGCTCCCGTGCATGCACCTCGTCCTGCATTGGGGAAGTTTGTTCGTTGTGCCTTTCAGACATGCAAAAAAATTATTGTTGAATTGGAGGAGGAGACCATATCAGAGATCAATGTCGCCGCCTCTGATTTCTCTTATCACTGATTGATCTGCAGATTCAATGGTCACTGGCCCAGCCTGCCAAATCTACACTCTTGCATTTCTAAGCACTAGGAGCCCCTTGTCTCAAGTAAAATCCATATTTTTCCTTTGGCTAGGGGTTTTTTTGTTGCCAAATTTGAAAATGTTGTGGATAGTAAGTCTATCCTTTGTGCAAATTTCTTCAGCTGGGATGACCGTTTCACATTGATGTTGAAACCTTGGCATCCTGACTTTTCCCCGTCCTCTGAAGAGTTTCACAAAATGCCCATCTAGGTTAGACTACCTAACTTTCCCCTCCATCTCTGGGTTGATTCTCTTTTCGAAACTGTCGGGGACGTTTTAGGTGATTTTATCTTGGTTGATGAACAATCCTCTGATTTACTCCACTCAACTTTTGCCCGCATCCTGGTGGATTTAGATACTTCTAAAGGTCTTCCTGTTGAGATCAAACTCTCTACCCCTGGAGGTCGTTGTTGGATTCAACAATTGGATTACAAAGGCCTCCCCTTCAGATGTAGCAGGTGCTTCATGACATGTCATCTTTTGGATCAATGCATGCTTCAGAAAGTTACTAAGACCTCTTCTTGGTGGTAGGGTGTCTCTTCTCAGCACTACACAGTGGAGAAGGTGTCTTCTCATCGAAGTTTTTCGCAAGTGGTGGAGCAGGTTGTCCCTATGTCATCTCCTCTTCCTCCTGTCTTTGATGCTAGTGTCGAGGGTGCTATTGTCCCTCCTTCAGCTTGTGTGAGGACGCCCCCAGCATCTGTGGTTTCCCCCTAGCTACTGGAGTTGTCTTTGTTCCTCTTGGTTCTTTAGTTAGGCCTGCCTCTGGTTTTGTCCCTGCTGGTCCTTCTGTAGGCTATGTCCCTCTCCCTGGCCCTAGCTCTCTACTTGCTGCCTTTGGGAAGGTTTTTGCCCCTTCTAGTGGCTGTGTTTCTTCTGGTTTGGATTCATTGGCATGGCAGAATGTTGTTGCTATGGTTGAAGATGGTTGGATCAAGGTAAAAGGAAAACACTCTAAGCAATCTTCACCCTCTTTCGACATGACCCTTCGATCCCATCAAAAGGGGGCTAAAGGAAAATCCTAATGTTTGGGGATTTTCTTTTGGCTGGGTTCTTTCAGGGCCTTGCCCAAGTTGTCTATTCCAGGTTGTGGGAGCCTATTGGAAAAACCCTCGCATAGGTCTTGACCAGTTTCGTCTAAGTGGGTTGTCCTTGAATATCTTTTGTGACCTTCTTGTAAAGGGTTTCAGGTCCCTTCAAAACTTGTTTTACATAATCAAAAACATTTGTATGATTTTTCTTTTTGTAAAATAATCAAGAAAAATTCCTTCATCACTTCTAACATCAAACTTTCCTAAATCTTCATCTCTTTTGATATAGCGTTTACTTCAAAAAATTCTAAAATATCTAACAATAGGAAAATTACCATACCATAATTTATAAGGAGTCTTACCAGTATTACCATTTTTTGGCAATCGGTTAAGTGTGTAGACTATAGTACTCAATGCTTCTCTCCAATAAACATGAAAAACATTTCTTGTAATCATCATTGTTCTTGTAGTGTCTAGAATGGTTTTGTTCTTCCTCTCCACTACAACATTTTGTTGTGGAGTTCATGAAGCAGACATCTCTCTTAATCCCATGTTCTTCATAGCATGCATTAAACTCACTAGATGTGAATTCACAACCTCTGTCAGCTTCAAACTTGTCTCTGTCTCAACCATAGCCTTGAAGATTTTGAATTTCTTAAAGGGCTTCAAATTTCTCCCTCAAAAAAGTAACCCACATCATTCTTGAATAATCATCAATCAACAACATGAAATATTTGTCACCTAGAAAACTTCTAGTTCTAAATGGACCACATAAATCAGTATGCACAAGATCTAGCAATCCCTTAGAAGAATAAGTCTTGCTCTTGAAAGTAGATCTAGTTTGTTTACCCATCTAACATTCTTTACACATAGCATTAGCAAGTTTCAACAACTTAGGAAGATCTCTCGCGGCTTGAGTAGAACTTATCTTGACAATATTATCAAAATTCACATGACACATACTCTTTATGCCACAACCATCTTTCATCAATCTAAGCAATCAAACATTTATTCTCAACACTATTCAAATGAAAGACATTACCTTTAGTTTTTGTACCTGATGTAATCTCAATACCAAAACTTCCCAAACTTCTACACTTGTCATTCTTGAATTGCATATCATATCCTTTATCAACTAACTATCCAACACTAAACAAATTATGCTTAAGACCTTCAACATACAAAACATCATCAGTATTGTTCTTACCATCAAGAATAATGAATTCTCTACTAGGGACCAAACAAGGAGTATCATCACCAAATCTTACTACACCACCATCATACCTTTCCAAACTTGCAAACTTTCTCTTATCACATGTCATATGATGTGAACATCCATTGTCAATTACCCATTCATCTTTCTCTTCAACTTGTGCAGTTAAAGCTCTTTCCACATGCATGCACCTAGTAGAATCAGGATCATCTTCCTCCTTGATAGCGATAAATACCATTCATCATCTTTTGAACCACCTTCATCCTCTGTCACACCTTCATTAGCAACATAGTAACATTTCTTCTGATATCTAGGTTGGAATTTCTAGGGTTTATGCTTTGAAACTCTTTCTGAACATCTTGATGCAAAATGACATATCTTATTGCAAGAAAAAAAAATTAAGAGGCAATTTTTCTTCATACTTACCAACACCTTTGGACAATTTCTTAGCAATAAGGGCTTCAAGCTCTTCTATCTTATGCTCTTTGTCTTCAATCTCTTCCATCTCTTTTGCATTTGTATACTCTTGAAGAACTTTCTCTCGGATCATATCTCCGCTTATCCTTGGAAATAGTAGCTTTAAATGAAAATTCAACTTTAGGAAGGGCATCACCAAACTCACTCATTTCAAAAACTAAAAGCTTTCCAATAAACATATCTCTAGTCACATTTGTCACAGTTCTAATCTCCTAATTCACCTTATGCATGTAAGTAGTAATGTTATCATATTCGTTCATCTTTAATGTGTCATATTTTCATTTCAGGCTCTATAACTTTATAAGCTTCGCATAAGTGTTACTTTCATAAAATATTTCTAACTTCTTCCAAATCGCATGAGTAGTCTT